>VZSZ01003182.1:516907-655579 GCA_013398815.1 Ibidorhyncha struthersii | reverse complement strand
CCGAAGGAGGCTGTGACCCCATGGGAAGCCTGCACTGGAGCAGGGTCCTGGCGGGACCTGTGGACCTGTGAAGAGAAGAGCCCACACAGGAGCAGGTTTGCTGGCAGGACTTGCGATCCCACAGAGGACCCATGCTGGAGCAGCCTGTTCCTGAAGGACTGCAGCCTGTGGAAGGGACCCACACTGGAGCAGTTCATGAAGAACTGCAGTCCGTGGGAAGGATTCATGTTGGAGAAGTTCATGGAGGACTTTCTCCTGTGGGAGGGACCCCTTGCTGGAGCAGGGGAAGAGTGTGAGGAGTCCTCCCCTGAGGAGGAAGGAGCAGCAGAGACAACATATGATGAACTAACCGCAACCTCCATTCCTCATACTCTACGCCACTTGGGGGAAGGAAGTAGAGGAATCAGGAGTAAAGTTAAGCCTGTGAAGAATGGAGGGATAGGGGAAGCTGTTTTTAAGATTTGGTTTTATTTCTCATTACCCTACTCTGACTTGATTGGCAATAAATTAAATTATTTTTCTTTCCCCAAGCCGAGTCTGTTTTGCCCGTGACAGTAATTGCTGAATGATCTCCCCTTGTCCTTATCTCAACCCACAAACCTTTCATTATACTCTTCTCTCCCTTGTCCAGCTGAGGAGGGGGAGTGATAGAGCGGCTTTGGTGGGCACCTGATCAACTCCCCCCACCATGACATAAGCAGGCAGAGCCCAAGCAGTTCCCATGCAGAAGGCACATCCAGCCATGTTAGTATGGCAACCTGCCTGGACCAAGCAACTGAGTCTCTGAGCAACCTACTGAGCTAAGCACTACGTCTTGCTGGCAAGGATACTTGGCCTGTGCACCAGAGCTGGTTCTCTTCAAAGGACAGGTAAAAAGAGGTTTCCATGTAGACCTATCTTGAACAATAGAAGCTTTATCCATTTCATGCTGGGCATGTGTTACTGTCATCAGGCAGAAGCCTGAATCCTGCTCCAAACATGAGCTGCAGATTGATACAAGGCTCATGGAAAATGCAGACAATAATACTTCAGCACATAACAATGCAGCACAATGCAAGACAAGATTAATTTGACTTTTTTCTTTCTCTTTCCTTTTTTGGATAGATAATAATGTTAATATCCAATTTGATTTAGGAGCGCAACAGGAATTTTTCATGTTAGTTATGAGTGTATTCCTGAAACATCTGGAAGAAACAAAAATGTATGCTTTAGGTAGTCTCCACTGTTATCCAGGGAGCTGCTGAGTGTACATATGCTACAGATGCAAAGATCAAAATGATGACTTAGCTTGCTATTTATGAGATACAGCTAGGCAGGGGAAAGTATCAACTTCTAAATTCACAGGAAATCACAGGGAAAAAAATCCAGAGTTTAAAGCCTGTCTCTGACAATTTTCCCTAAGATTAAGAAAAGTTTCTAAATGTGTATTGCATAAAGTTGCAATAGAAGCTGACAGCAATAAAAATCTTGTCATAGAAAATAAATCTCACTGTTAAAACAAATACAGTTGCTGTGAAACATTCTAAATTATAACTCTACTACTTAATGTAAAATGACACCCTACAAAATCCTCCCCAGTTAAATACGGAGAAAATATTCAGTTTCTCCCAATTATAATTTTTGCTGATGTGTGGGCAATCACACACCAATTTACCTCACAGTGAAATCTCTGTTCTTTGCAGGTGTTATTAACTCAGAATAATTCTCTGGAGGCTTCACGCTGAGCTTTAATTTTCAACAAACTTGCAGATGAAATGGCAAGACTGGGGGAGCTTTAGCTTGATTGCAATGAATAAGTCACTCTTAGTGGACTAAATACAGACAGGGAAAGACTAGTCTGCTATGGGAGCTTTATGCTTCTCACTATGGTTTGTGTGCTTCAGTTTCTTCTTCTGCAGCTGCATGTCCTGTGTGGATTTGACAACTTACACAAATAAGAATTTGTTGTTAAAGGGTTGAAGTTGAAACCACATGGAGTTAACCCACAGGTTCAGAGATGTAACACAGAGTTGAGTGTTTGCTTTAAGGATAGTTTTACGCAGAGTAAACCTTAGACCAACAAATACATACCACAAACTACGGGAATATACAAACACCTCATTTCAGCTATAATATAAAGGTAATCAAAGAATCGTCATTATACATTATATATCTCATATGTACACATGTCTCTATAAATATATCTGCCTTTAGTACTGAAGATGGATTTTTGCAGCTAAATCTGTGGGGCTGTTGTCTATAAAAGTTCTAAAATATGCACCTCCAAGTGCCTTGGAGCTCCCTGCTTCGTTGATAATAATCTACTATGTCAATCTTGGAAGATTATCTTTTACAGCACACCTGAAGTCATGGCTAGAGAAGTATTTATTTCATTTCTGTAAAAATGTGAATACAATAGATAAGATTAATCACTTTAAAAGGGGGTTTACATTAATCTTACTGCAAGAGAGAAAACTGTCTTGAGTCAGTCACTCAAGTAATTAAAAGCATAACAACTTTCAATTAGCAAATCTAAAGCTTCTTTTTTATTCCCTGTTTGTTAATATGAGTATCAGCCTTAGCAGTGCACTCAAATACAATGACCACCAAAATACCTCTGAAGATTATAAATAAGTTCTGATCTGCCAAAAATCAGAATGATCAGAACTATTCATGTTTCTTTTGCAGCTTTGACTTCACTGAAATATAGTAGTATACAGGAGAAAAGAATTTAACACAGTTTGTCAGTGCTACTAGGAGACAGACAATACAAGGAAAATATTTTTTCTTTTACTTTTATTCTATACACACATGTATGTGCAGTTCATGAGTTTACTTCTGTTGATCCATACGAATCACAAGTCTGTGTTTGTGTAGATATGCTAAGGGCCCTCCTAACTTTCTGGGGGACTTCCTGAGCCCCATTCCAGTAAAAAACCTCCTCAGAAGTTGAGCCTGGGAACTGAAATTTGTAACTCTACTGGAGACTAAAAATTATGGCCTCAGCAGAGGCAGTGGTTTTATGGTTCATTGCAGTTTTTCCATCACTGCACCTCCTGGTAACCTCTCACAAGCAGTAATTATCTACTTCTTAATCTCTGTCCTAGGAAGGCTGAGGACATTATCATCTCTCCTCTCCTCTCCTCTCCTCTCCTCTCCTCTCCTCTCCTCTCCTTTCTTTTTTCTTTCAAAAATTCTTACCAACTAAAAGTATTAAGTTAAACTCAGAGCCAAATTCTTTTTTATCTGTGCTTACACAAATTTCAGAAATAATAAAGTAGAATAGAACAGATGTTAGCTGGAGGGGATCTACAGATCCATTGCTTTGTAGCCCCAGATCTCTATGGCTTACAGGGAAGAAGTATTATTTCTGAAGAAGGGTAGGAAGAAGATTTCAGTTTTCCACATATATTTTTTTTTGGTTACCATTTTCAAATGATCTTTCTGTTCCTATTTCAGGGGTGAAAAAAACAAAAGACTTAACAAAGGATGCTCTTTTGAGGCCCTACCCTTCAATCCCAGGCATTCATATCATACCAAAGTGCATTGAGTGGGATTTGTTGAACTTGAGCCTGCTGAAATGAGGTGTCTCACCCATAACAGTTATTTAAGCTCAGTATAAAGGAACCCATTCAGAAGGCATTCATCGCAACTACCTTAGACTTTTTCTTAGAATAGGATAGAATCTCCCTTAAAATGTATCTCTTCTTCCCCATTAACTACTGAGGAAGCCCAGGTAGCTAACTTACACTTCCAGATTATGTAAAACTGCCTGTGATGAATTCTATATGTATCTGTTTTGTAAATTCATTTAGACTCTGTTATTCTTTGGGTAAATGTGGTAGAAAGAAGTGATAATGTTCATAGCAGAAACACATATGATCCTAGAAACAGTTTTCACAGGCAACTGAGCAACAAAGCTAGGCTAGGGCATTTGTTGATAGGGAAAGCAGTTCATTATATTTATTTTAGGTTTTGTAATATTATTGTTAAACAAGAAAAGGAGAATCAGAACATCACAGCATAAAACAGGCAATGGGAAATGCTTAACTTTTGATTACCACTTTGTAGTTTGTATTTTCCTCCATGAGAGTTTGAAAAGCTTTTGAAAAGAAAATTTCTTGCTGCTAACAGTTCAGAGATGTCACTGTGAGAACGGATGAACCAGCTAGAACAGTGTAATCCTCTCAAATGCCATCCAAAACTCAAAGCAGAACCTTGAGAAGGTCTGTGGACCTTATTTGCCTTTTTTAAACATTCTCTTGTGGACTCTTACCTTTCTAGTTTTGGCCGGGAGCATGAAAAATGTCTGACAACTCAGATGATAAGCAAGTCTTGCTCCTTTGCTGCCTAACTGGACACAAGGCGTCTGATATTTTTATTAGGTAGTCACTGCCTACACAATACCTACTCCAGTTTTGAAGGCTAAAGACATTTCAGTACGTTGAGAAGAATCTGAAATTCTGAGCATTTAGGTGCAGCCTGTGCCAATGCGAACTCCTTACCTTTAGAGGCTTGTCACCTTACTTTAACACAACCTACTATATAGCCATATGGGTCCAGCTCCAGTGTAAGAAACACAACGTATTTGTCTGAAGTGCTGGCCCAGTGACACAAGTCAATCAGCCCACAGAGTAGGACGCAGAGAGAAGAGTTTCAGGATTAGAAAAAGTCCAGAAGAGAAAAGCAGCTGGATCCAATTTTCAAAAGGTTATACTTCTGTTTTACATGCCATATTTCATGACTGCCTGTCCCTGAGATATACAGCTGGTACTTCTGACTGCAGTAACACTTTCAACAACAGCTTATTAAACTGAAATATTTTAGAATCCAGTTTTGTATAGTGTGGCAGGCATTTGAATCTCCACATTATCACTTTGAGAGTCTTAGCAATTAACAACCAATACCACTTGTCAAAATGCAGTCCTTTTTAGTAGACATTTATTACTTCCAATTCACTTGCATTTTCATCATGCTGTCATGTTTCCTCTCAGGAGATGGGTATGAAATAACCATATTTAATTACCTCCCTTTAAATATCCATTAAAAAGGAAAAGCTATTACAAAAAATGTATGTTCTTGCAATTATGGAAGTGACCTCAGAAATAAGGTGCATAATTCTGCTCTCCTGCTGGAAAAATTGAACTACGGGGACTTGCTTAGTAGGGATGGTTTTTACATTACTTAATTAATCTAAGCAGCCTGCTCCTTGGAAACATGCATGAAAAACAGTCTTTTCTACAAACTGATGTTGATTTTAACCTTTCTGGATATCTCTTACTGAGACTTCTACTATTGGAGGATCAGCTGAAACTCCCCAAAGCATCCACTCTCAACTAAAGCCACAAAAAAGCTCTCTATTCAGATACTAAGAATCAATGGTCATTAAAGCAAAACGATGAAGGAGATTCAGAGCTCAGTTAGAAACTGTCAGCCCAGCAGCACACATTGATGTGAGAGCTCTTCTCAAAGAGTCCCTGTCCAGAGAGCAGTACTAGGTTTTCAGACAAAAGAGCAGAACTTTCATGCCAGTCTGTTAAAGATACGTTTCAGTCCCTCAAAGTGTGTTACATACATGATGGATTTTTTCAAATGCACATTTGAAACACTGTGTTGCTTTTTTTTTTTTAAATCCAAATGTAGATGGTACAGAGCAACCCCAACCTGTGGCGCACAAATGGGGAGTCTCACAGATGCAGTGACTTAGTGTCTCTCTATCCTGGAAATGAGAGCAGTGGCAGAACCTTCAATTACAAAGCTGAGTCACTGCTACAAGGGCACAAAGCAGATTGATGGATGGTGTAGGATGAGCTGGAAAAGGATATGGGGAAAGGAAGAGCAGAAAGGAGGCAGAAGATCTAGGTATATTGCATGCAGTCAGGTGAAGTATCAGAATATTTACCCATGCATTATTTTGCTTATACAGATACCTACAAGTACTGAATTTGAATTAGGAGACAAATTTTCATCAATTTTATCTGATTATTGCTTCTCCCTCCCATAACCAGCAAAAGAAAGATTTAGAAATTGGATTTCCAACACAGAAGGTAGCTGGGAATAAAGGGAGGCAGGCATAGCTATTTCTTGGAACATTAACTATATACTGAATTTTAACTCAAAATGAATTTTTACAGCAGTGATTAAAAGAAGTTTGTAAAATGGAAAATCTGGAAGGAACTGAAGTGAAACAAGAGTCAGCAAGAACCACTAAAGCATTACTTGAACACTATGGAATGAACCAGTCCTTGGAAACCTGGCATTACAAAAATCTATCTCTCTCTTTATGCAGTATTTAATTTGGGATTGGCAGTTGTGTTACCTTCCTGGACACTTTCCATTAAACATGACAGATTTCCTCTGCAAATACCATTTCAAATCTCACTGACTCATCCTTTGCTAAATAAAAAAGCTGTAAAATTACTAATACAAAAGCATAAATACAGCCTTACAATTGCTCAGTATGAAACTTTTATAAGGTATGATATTATGCAAGAATGAAACGCCCTTAGTTCCTGCTGAAGGAAGTGGGCCCACTATGACAGGCTGGAGGCTCATGCCTTAATAATTAGACACTATTCATTTAATTTAAAAATGCAGGTCCACTCCTAATTCAGCATTACCCATCTCACTTCTCCAGGGTTGACAGAGAGAGATCTCCGTAGCTACGGCAGGTTTCCAACCCAACTTTCTTTGCAAAATTGACCTCTGTTTGGAATGGATCCCCCAAGCCAAATATGATATTGTGTACCTCATTAAACCACAATAAACTAATGTGCAAGTAATGATGAGCTTGAATTCATCCCACAAAAAGCAGGGCAATTCAGAGTTAATCATGCCACCCTTAATTTGCAATTTACAGTAAGCACCGAGGAAATGAACACATAGTGCTTGGTATCTAAGATCCTGCAATGACAGAAGCACAATGGAGTAAATTAAAGATGGAGATGAATGCAATTATGGTTCTAAAGTGTCTGCCAGGAAGGATGCAATGCAGCTGACTTCATGTAAAATAGTTTACAGCGTGCGTTTGATTACAAAGTGCATTGGGTCATTTTACAGCATGGAGATCCAATTATATGATAGCACTCCATTATGGATTATGAGGATGGTTTCCTCACTGGACCACTGCACTGTATGCTAGTTTCATTGTGTACAGTGTGGTCTGTTTCCTTCATGTGCTGCACGTCCTGCATTTGGTCAGGAACCCAGCTAGGAATACCCTGCAGCCATGCCAAGGCCTGGATTTCCTTGTGTTTGCGCAGAAGCCCACCCTGTCAACTTCAGCAGGGGCTGTGCGGTTTAATGCTGATAAGGTTGCCCAGAGTCACTCAGTTGGTATTAACAGGTAAAATCCGATCGGGCCAAGGGACAGGCTATCAAAAAGTGAAAACCATCCCGGGCTTACTGACCATGGGACTCCAGAGGAAACAAAAAGAGAGAGAAATACCCTATCATACCCCTCCAGCAGTCAGGTTTGGTCTGCAAAAAAAACATGACCCCATTTTATATGCAGGCTGACATGACACGGACTGCTGCAAGACTGAGCATGTGTACACAATTATAGAAGCATGTGTGTCCTATTTCTGGAGCAGGCCATGAAATCTCATTTATTGATAACACAGCAACAGCAACACACGAAGGGGGTTCTCATGCATCTTGCTGTCTGCTGCTGCATAAATAGAGAGGTATGGAAACAAGACACCACATTATATCTTTGTGCCCTGGCCATTGCAGCGGATAGGGAAAATACAATCTGAACATACAACAGTAGCATCCCAAATGCTCATACTCAGCAAAACTGTGTCTTTCTTGTGCATATATGATAACCTGATTTCCAGCCGTGCATTTTGTAACAGTAAGTGCCTGTCTGTTGGTGAATGGAACTGAAATAATGACTCTGATTATAATTCATACACCCCACGTTTCGATTCTAACTCTCCTGTGAATACTTTTTTAGTATTAATATGCGTACTCTAATGTTGATTTAGTAAACAGCAGTCATTTTCTATCTCAAGTGAATGAATGTAAAGCACTTATGCAAAATTAGACGTCCATGTTCCATAGTTGGAGATATCCAACACTGCAAATTCCAACAGACACAGACTTTCAGTCCATAAACTTTATATCACTAGAGTAAACTAAGCCTCTGCAGATGGCTATAAAAGGGTTCACATGCTAGATTGTCCAAAATCAAAAGGTGGTCTACGGCTGGTTAAAATCGGAAGGCAGAAGAGAAGATAATGAGAAAAAAGATCCTTAAACCTTTAAAAATGCCTGGGATTAAATTAAGAAATTCAATATGTGTGTGTGGATTACAAGGACAAAACAGTTAAAACCTACCAATTTCTGTCAACTGATATAAGCACATTCACAGACGGTTTTGCACCAGGGTTCAACTATGTGTGCCACAACAAAGACCAAAGCGTAAGCCAGAACAATTTCTTTGTGGGATGCAGAAGGACATGACTATATGGTAAGGTTAGTGAAAGGAGGAGACAAGCGTGGAAATTAGAGAGAACCAGGTAGAAAGCCAAGGGAGAGAAAGAGGCATGGAAACCAGTGGGGAAAAAAGCTGCTCGAAGTTTCAACCGAACTCACACAGGCAGCCTGTGCTCTGACACAGACACCTCCGACAGCACCAGCACTGACAGAATATTAATCTTCTCCCATCCTCTTTCAAACAAAACTGAGATAGCTCTGGTGTTCACATGAGTAGGCTTCTGGTAGTTTTGTTTTCTCTGTTTCTGCCAAAGCCATGTGGATAACATGGCTGAATCTCTTTGCATCTTTAGCTGCATTTGCAGAGACAGAGGGTTTTTATATCTTCCTATTGCTTCTGGCACTCTTGGTATGTGACCACGAAGTAGCTCTCTCTAGGCCTGGCTGGCAAACAACAATTCCATCATGTGTCAGGATTGGGTAATTTAGATTTTATTCTGGTGCAGAATGAGCTATTTTTTTTTTCTTTTACAAGAACAAAACACCCCATCCCATCACGGCCAGATAACTTGGTGATGAGGGCACGCAGCTGAGATGGGGGAGACTGAGGTTCAATTCCCTGATCCAAACCAGACAGAGCAGGGAGTTGAGACCTGGCTTGCCGTTGTCCCAGCGGAGTACCCTAATCTGACACTAGAGACTCAGGTTCAATTCCCTGCTCTGTCTGGTTTGGATCAGGGATTTGAACCTAGGTCCTTTCCTTTTCAGCTGAGTGCTCTAATCATCAAGCTATCGTGTGTCTACAGAAGGGTTCCTTTTGCTGTGAGCAAACTCTTCAGAACAAAGAGAGTGTCAGAAACCACTTCTGTTGCTACATTAATGCATTTTCTTCAGAAAAAAATAACAGTAGTGTCAAACTGGACAGCATGTACTTTAAATTAGGGCTTAATCCTGCATGGCGTAGAGAAATGCAACCAACATCTTCCCAAGAGCCTGGCAAGTAGGTCATCAAACAGAGTACTCACGCTAGATCACATGAATTCATGAGCTTAAAGAAAAGCGTGGGCTTCGGTGCTTTGCTGGATCAAGGCCACTGCACTTTGCACACTGAAGACTCAAATTCTCAGTAAATACGTCTTTTGCCTTGTGTGTTTTGGACTCGAGGCTTTCTGCCTTACCGAACAGAGTTGTGGGAACTCATGCGTAAGCAGCACTTTATCGTTCTGCCATACTATAAGCCACTGTTTAAATTTTGTTTCAGCAGTGCAGATACACAAAAGAAGCCTATTTGATATAGGAACTCATTAAGTCTGTTGGATTTTGTTTTCTAACTTTAAATCCATACTATTTAAAATTGAGTATTTAACTTGTCTATTATTCAAGATAAATGTTTCACTTAGGAGACATAAAGAGGATAGACAATACAACTTCCAGTGGGATAAAGTTGAATTCAGAGCACAGTGGAAAAAATAGGGAGGCTGGAGGGAATCAGACATTTAGACATCATGGCAAAGAGCAAAAAAGAAGGAAAGATCATTCATAGGGGCAACAAAAAGCATAGGGGACTTCAGTGGTTCTATCTCAATTTGATAATTATAGTTCTATTCACAACACAGAGTACAGGCTTCATTTCAGTTGCCTTTTTTCTTTTAATGAAAAAGGTTTCATTCAATTGTCTAAATTGTGATTGGAAAGGGAACTTGGGGGTCTCACACAGTACCTCCAAAAACATCCCCAAACTTTATGCTTAATGACATGACTTAGTAAAACACCGAGGATTGTCTATAATATTAAGTGTATCAGGTTGTTCTGATGCCTGTGATCTGCTGAGGGTAGAATCAATGATTTATGAATTTCATGGATGTATAAAGTTAGAAACTTCTATTAAGACAAGGGGAGAGGATGGGAGTTTGAAATTCAAGTTTTACAATAATTTTTTAGTGACCTTTAGTTTTTCTAGTTTATGGGTTTTGTGCATGAAAAGGATTGCTTTTCATCTCTCAAGTATTTGAGAGATTCCATTAGTGCCACTGATGTGTTTTGAAAAGGTTACCAGAAAACACTCCAAATGAATATAACTGCCTAGCTATCAGAGTATGTTTTAAGAATAAATTGCTCTTCTTTTATGACAGGCATTTATCTGTAGACTCTACTGAAAATATAATGAGTATAGAATGTCCTCACTTTATCTGTCCTGTGCTACAGCGTTCTGCTTTATCTGTAAACAGACATAAAACACAAAGAAGGCAGCTTGGGGGTAGAGGGGTTGAGGAATTAATCTTCTGCTGTTGAAGAAAGGAGTTCGAATTTTGGTTTAATTACAAGCAAATTAACCCAATTAATTCCTACTTGTGTCCAAATTACAAAGGTTATTAAAGGAAAATGCTGAAGCGAAACAACTGAGGGAGAAAACAAACCTATGATGGGAAACTTGACTTGAGCCTATGCACAGGGTATGAATCCTTGCTGTAATATAAAACACATATCTAAATAAATACTTCAAAAAAATAAATGTATTCCTCAGTATTAGGACTGAAAACGGGTCCACCTGCAAGTACCATCTGAGACATACAGATACATAAGTACATGCATACATACAAGGTACCCTTATTTTCCTGCAATTTCTGAAATTCATTGTGGAAGAAGGAAAAACTTCTGCATCAAGACATTCACTGTACACTACAATGAGCTCACTTTCTGTATATCAGCCATATCTTCCTGAATTAGGAAAACGGCACAGCATTACAGTTAGAGTAAGATCCAGTCGGTCTAATGTGGGTTTTATTTCACCCTCCCTCCAGAAAACCGGGTTTTATTTGGAACGAGGAGTCCAGGTTTAATAGACTCATTCAGGTAACAGTTTTATGATAAGAAATGCATGCCTCTCCCCTCACATAAACCAGCATTTTCTGACCTGCTTCCAAGGGCGACTTTCCTTGGGCAGATTGTAAAGAATCAGAGCAGTGTGTATCTCTTCACATTCCTCCTTTCCCTGCAGCCCCCCACACGAAGTGACTATCTAGTGAAGCCTGCCCACAAGATACCCCACAGCCTGATATGAAGGAGAGCAAGCAACAACAAAGCATTCACCCGAATGCTTAGCTAGGTCTCCAAGCTTAAAGCTCAAGCAGCTGAGGAATTCGACAAAACAAGGTTTCACTGTAGAATAAACCATACAGTTTTTACTCTCCCAGAAGAGTTCTGCTTTCCCAAATAACCCTAGTTTCACCAAGCCACCTGCCTATGTCAGGGAAATTAATGAACTTCAAAAGTAAAAACAACTCGCGATGAACAGCAAGCCCTGTTTTTCTAAACATCGGAAATGCCAGCACCACAGCAGCATGCCTTCTTTTTTACCAGGCCATACAGGGAAGTGTAAATTAAAGTCTGAATCCTGGACCTTACATGTTCAGCCACTGCACTGTACATTAATGTCTTTCCTTGATTCAGTTGCCAAGTTTGCAATAAGGTTGTGTGATGCATGCCTTGAACCACACGCTTGGCTCCAAGAGAACTATGCTCCCTGTTATTACAGGGGTCAAAATACCTGTATTAACAAATTGATTTTTATAGGAACTTCAAATGAGTGATTTGTTGTAATCCCTATTGGGTTAAACTTTCCCTATTGACAAACACATCTAGTGAACAAAATGTTATGTATAAATGCTGCACAGCTCATAGAATTAATGAAATGGGCTTGTAAACATGTGAGACACAGATGTTGTGGTCCGTTTGCCTAGATTTTTTTAATCAAGAAGCAAGAACAAGAGAAAAACAAACACAGCAGACAACGGATGAAACCAGAATTGTGTCAAGGAAAGTGGACAGTCAAAACAGAGAACAGGATTTCAAACAGCTCATAACAGATTGGCATTTTAATGTTTGCAAAAAAATAAACTTAGCTCAACTTGCAATAAGAAAGCAGTGGAGTTTCATGAAAAAAAATAGTAACATTTAACATAATTCAGGAAACAAAGTCTTTTTTTTTTATAAGAGAGACTAGCTTCCTTTGATTTAGTAGGAACCAGGCTAAGTTCAGTCAGGGAAACATACTTCCTTTCAAAACCTGACATCAGGATTGTATATCTAATATTAATTATTTTTATCCATGTCTTTGGTTCAAATCGATATGGCAACGTCAATGACATCTAGAGCATGAATACTCTGTAGGTGCTGTTTACGTAGCTTAGATAATCCCAGCCTCTACAACCCAGCTGGTGTTCTAATTATGCTGAAGTATGCTTTGCACAAGAAGATAGGAAAACTTGGATTCCTCTAAATGATTAAGGAGGAAGAGAGATACTTACCAGAAGTTCTTAATTAACTAAGTGTCCTGGCTTGCCAGGGCGAAAAACCTCTTACTGTACACAGAAAGTACTCCTTTGAAATATATACAGCATAAGATGCATCAATCTTTTTTAAGAAGCAATCTTCCTGCTTTTCTAAGAGAAAAGATTTTGAGACACAGTTGTAAGGGCTGGAAAGTTGTATTTTGTCTCATGCTTAAGTAGACTCCAATTTGTTAATAGGTCTGCATGAGAAATCTGAAAGATAAGTACATAGAGCAGATACAAAGGGGTGAAAAATGCGGCCATTTCTAGTGCTGTATATGGTAACCTACCACTCAGCAGATTTAAGATGCATGGAAATCATTGATAAATGGAGAATGTTGATATGCTCGAGGAGTCACATCACATGTGCAGTGAACCTGACGTTGCCTGAGGCTGCTGAGCTCACCGACGGAGCAGAGAGTAACTCTTCTCCCCCGGAGGAATGTGTCACACAACAAGCTCTAGACGAACAATGCAGGCACATAAGTGTGCCTACAGGAAAGGCGGGCTGGCCAGAGCAGTTCATCCCACTTCTAGTAGGAGTATAGTTCAAAACCCCTGCTAGGTGTCACTGACAGGAAAAGATACAAAGAGCTCATTCATCATACCCTGCCCCCAGCCCAGACTCATGCCTGAGCAAGCTGGCCTCTGCCACATGCGGAAAGAGTTGACTGTCCCAACTCCTCTCAGCACAGGGGTGCACACAGCTGGTGCCACCCCACCCTCACCTCCCAAAGTGCCTCTAGAGTCCGGCATCTGAGCTGCTTCACTCCCAAGCAGAAGAGCAGAAGCAGAGGAACAAATCTCCACTCAGATCTTTGGAGAGCATCTACACTCCAGGTCCTAGCACCACTCTCCAGGAAAAGTTAGTATTTGTGAGAGATAGTAACACTGAGACTTCTTGAAACCTTCTAATGACCCTCGCTACTGAACCTCACTTGTTTCTTCCCTCCTGCTAATGAAAATATCAGAGTTCCCCACTTAATATTGAGGTCTTTGTAGGGATCAGTAGATATACTGTCCTGGTTATCAGTGTCATTTGTACCACTTTAAACCCTAACAGAACTGGTTACAGTGAGATTATATTCTATTCAAAGCAATTAATTAGAAGCAGAATTTGAATCGTAGTTTTACAGATTAAATAAAATAAAAATCTTCTTTAGACCAAGTAACTGCCAAGCATACCAATAAAAAACTAAGTCAATTTCAAAGCTACTTTCAAGCAGTTATCTTTATAATCAACTGGATATCAACTAATGTTAGAGGAAGTATTGACTTAATATGTATTTACTTATTTTCCTTATTCTTAATAAAATGACACTTAATAAATTTTAAACTTCTGATAGCAAACCTATTGTTTTCTTAAATTTGAATAGAACAGTCAACTTGAGTGAGGCTAAGGAAATTTGTAATATTTTTCCCTAAAGTATGTTACAACAGTTCATTACAGACAGCAGAAATGGGATACAGCTCACAGAACGGGTTCGATTCAATGCATGAGAAAACTCTTCATTGAGCTGGCTTCAATATATTCACAAGTAGAACCTGTTTAAGACCCTTTCATAGGAGGGTGAGGGCTATGTAAGCTATCATATAAAAGCTTTTAATCTGCATAAATCAGAAACGCATTATTCCTGCATGGTGAAATTACAAGTGCACATCGCCCCAAACAAACACCAGTAGCAACTATACCCCAATGCACCTTCACAAACCCTGCACAAGCACATGTTATTTGGGGAAAAAAGAATCCAAAACTCTCTTGTATAAATATTTTAGAGAGTTTAAGAACATTTTATTAGGAATATTTTTTGTATCCTTCCAGCTCTTTCTTTGATACTGTGAATTCAGTTACACAGATCTCAGAGGGAAATTAAAATTCTAATTAATAAAATACTTCTCTTAATAACTTAAAATTTACTTTCTACATTCAAAGCCTAATGGATCAAGTACCAGATATATTTAAAAAAACCCAAGGGTGGAAATATGTGCTACATATCTTCAAGGAAAACCAGGAATCTTCTCTTTTCAATGGTTCAGAGAACTTGTTTCATGACCATTTAAAATATTACTCCTCTGAACTGAAATTAAGGGGATGGAAATCTCCAGCATACATGAAGAAGTAACTCTTTTTAGTCACTGGTGATTACTTAGATGCATACATATACACATACAAACACAACTAATGGAGCTTTTTATGATGCCTTCATTACTGAAATGTTGCAAATGAGAGGCATATAGGAATAACAGCAAGTGAGACTGTAGAATTGAATGCCAAATGCAATTTATGTGGTAAATCCAAAATGCAGTATATTCTTTTCACCACCAGATATATATAATACAGTTAACTACATAGCTGAATATGTCAGTCAATAGCTATGCCTAGATTTTGTTTTTCTGTTTAGCTAGATACATTTTTCAAACTCCAGGTTTTACTGCCCAGCTCAAGTAAACTTTTTCTGTTATAACTGTGGATGGCTTCAAAACCTAGGAACTTTTTGCTTATCGGTACTTTTCCCAATTATAAAGTTGACAACACAGAAGGGTCTGTAGTGATGAATAAGTCATAAAAAAAAGCTGATGAATATTCACTTCGATTCTTATATGAATTTGATTCAATAACCTTTGCTTTGCATTCAACTGTATTCCAAAGCTAATTTCAAGTTGGATCACTACCAGCAAATCTGGATTATGTACTCAAAGAACCCAAAATTCAGACTCATAAGGGTGGGTTCTGTAACTCTCCATTTAGGGAACAGAAGTAGTACCCTGGGACTGAAAAACTCTGACATTCCACAGGTTCTGAGTGCCTGCATCTCATTTAGCAATCAGAGACTACATAGCATGTAGAATATCAAGGGTTATGAAACCAACCTAAACCTTCATCCTACAAACACTTATGCCTGGGCTTAACTTTACAGCCACATGTAAAGGTTCTTTTGATTTTAATGGGACTAATCACAAGAAGAATGTGGGTAAGTGTTTGCAGGATCAGGGTTCAGCAGGTCATGAATTGTATTTTAGGAGTATTTACAATTAATTGCTTGTGCATGACTTACAGAGCAAGAGGCTTTATCAGAAGACATTTCTAGATAGCAAACAAATTCAAGAACTTCACAAGCATAAAGGCAAGATTTTTGAATAATTCATTTCCCAAAATTATTCATGGATTTTTGCCATAGGCTAGCATCAGGAATCTATGAACAGTAGCACTCCTGCTGAGCTACAAGGAAGCAAATTTCTAAATATTGTGAAGCATTCTGAATCCTTTGAAAGAATTCCCAGATGGCTGTATGGAGTAATTTCATTTTCTCCTTGAGGGCTCTCAGTTGTGGAGGCCTACAAGTTGTATTGAACCCGAGGAACAACATCATGTATTTGAAAGCCATTGAGATAGTCTTGTACACACTGTCATCTTTGTGAACAAGAATATTTGTTCTACATCTCTTCACTGAGCCCAGAGAAATGCTGCCTAAATACCTGATGCAAAAATGAACCTGGAGGGAAGCCAGCTGGCTTAAGCTCAGCCAGTGTGAAACGAAGGTGACACACGTTGGCACATTGAGGCACTTTGAGGAATTGGCAGGAACTTTCACTGCCTCTTCAGTTGATGTCATCTGTCCACCCATTGTCCAAGTGGCTTTGCAGTCAGCTAGACTGTAAATTTTCCAGGCATCATCTTGTTATTCTGTGTTTCCACAGTGCCCAGAACACTGGGATCCCAGACTATACAACCATAAACTATTGTGATACAAACAATTAACTATACTAAGCACAGAGACTTCCCAAGCTCATCTCTGGTCCCAAGTTCTCCACATTAATAGTAGCAGGTATGCCATCTATCTGTCGCTGCGCCAACGTTGCAGCACTTCCTTACCAAGACAGAGCATGTATAGTCAATCAAGTCTTTGACCCCACAAGACTAAGGAGCACATAGCCTGGCATCACCTTTGAACCTCAGCTGGAAACTCTGTTTAATATTGATATTTTGCTTTCTAAAATAAAAACAACCTCAGTGAGAGCATGCAACACTGATTTTGTCTCTTACACTGGTGATCAGTTCCACTGGTCTTCCCATGTAAGCCATGATAGTATCTAAAAAATGCAAGCATCTAATATACTCTCCAATTGTCAGAAACAGCCTTTTTCTTAAAAGTAAGTGAAGAGAACATTAATGCAGCAGGGTAAAATCTAAATATTTTCTTCAGGAAAATATACCTACTGTTGTAAGATCAGAGTATCAGCAGTTTTGAGTTTATCTCATTCATTTTCCTTTACAAGTGAGCTAGACCCATTGCTTGATACTTTCAGTCATTACTCAGCAGCCAAAATTGATGCTATTTCTGTATTACATATTAACTTACTCAAAATGTTAGGAAATGGGAAGTCCTGCACTGGCCTATTTTTTCACAAGCCCTAACCTCATAACTCTGCCTGGATTTCAATAAGTCACTGTTTGATACAAAACAAAAATTACTAGAGTGGTTCAGCAGCAGTACAGTATTTTCAAAGTTGGTGGGAACTGAAAATCCCACTGAACTCACTGGGAACTAAGTGCTCATTTTATTTGAAAACTGGAACACTTCTCCAAGTGACTAAATGCAAATAAATGTCTAACCATTGTTGTTCCCTCTTGAAAATATAGCTGCAGATATACATTAATTCAGAAATGAAAATATTTATTTTTCCCTGTCCACAGATTAGAGAGCTGTTCCTGCCAGATAATAAAGGGGAACTTGTATCCAAGTATGCAAATACAACAAAACAAGACATCCATTTTGCAGGGAACAGCCTTACAAATAAATGATATGTTTTTATTCAGTTTATACTCTATCACATGAAAAAGGAAAAGCTCCATACCATGTGTTTTAGAGGAAATAGTGTCTTATTATGCAACTCCCACTGACTGTCATGATAAGGTTCAGGTGTCATTTTTCATTGTGATTAGAGCCCTGGCAGGCTAAAAGGTTTTCTTCTTTTCCGTTCAGTCTTATGAGTTTTTCCTGCCACCTTTCAGATTGTGAGATGATAATGATTGCAGGCATTCTGGCAGAAAACACTGAGTTTATTCTACATCAACCTTCCCCTCTTCCTGTGTTGTTTTTCTGTTCCTCACCCAAGAACTGCAATCCAGTTGCCCCAAGTTATTATGAGATACCTCTCACATATCTTCATTGCACCAGAAAATATTTCAAGAGTTTTTAAATGCATTTCTTGAAGCTTAGTAGTTCTAGGAAGACAGCATCAAAGTTTGTTCAATGAGGGCAAATATTTTAATCCCTTTTAGGTTCCAATGTGATCAAAGTTTCACCCTGCTTATGTTAGGATTTTATACTGGGCACAGACAATACCTCAGTATCTACAGTCACGTACTTACAAGCAGCTGTTTTAAAAGGGTCTGAGCTATTTTCATTGTAAACTTCAGACTTCTTTTAAAAGACAATAAAAATCCCAATTTTCTTAATATTCACATGTATTTTCTGCAGAGCCCTTGCTAAAAGAAACAAAGCTGTTTAAGACGCACCATTTTGCACTTTCCGATTTCTTGCTTAGGCTAATCTCTGCATCAAAACATTTCACATGAATTCATTTTCTTCTTCATCTTTTTGGTATTAGAAAAAAAAGAACAAAAATAAAAGAAGAATAAATATAATGTTCAGTAGAAAGGCAGGGCTCTCAGCTCTTAATTCTAGAGCATCTCTGTTTATCTCCTGGGAGAGCTAAATGTTATGTGCTTTTGAGCAGCTGAATGCTGACCGACAGAAATCTCTTGAAGTACAGAGTATTAGTCCACGCACAGAGGCTTGGGGCTTGTCATCATGTAAGCAGGGCCGAGCAGTCTACATAAAGTGCTAGTTTAAGGAGAACAAAATTTAAGATTTCATTAGACTAAATTGGTTTCAGGGAGCCATTAGTCATTTCTCTCCCCCTCCCCTGACCTGATATCCACAGTGTAGGTAATATTCAAAATACTTGTCCTAAGTGAGATAAGGGAGTATCTGAAAAAATGCCATTTTTCAAATAGATGCTCTCATACCCTATTTGTATTGACAGACGTATTTCCCTGCTGAAAGCATTTCAGAGTAGAACAGTGCAAGAAAAAAAATGTTGCTGCATGATCCAATCTCAGCTGAGTACCATCGACCACAGCAGAG
The DNA here is from genome assembly GCA_013398815.1 of Ibidorhyncha struthersii. Classification (NCBI taxonomy): domain Eukaryota; kingdom Metazoa; phylum Chordata; class Aves; order Charadriiformes; family Charadriidae; genus Ibidorhyncha; species Ibidorhyncha struthersii. The sequence goes on along the minus strand of VZSZ01003182.1, from coordinate 636,678 downwards.
ACAAAGCCAGGCTGTATCTTGCCGCTTGTGGAAGCGGTTCATTTTCGTGATCTGTTCAGGTAAAGTAGGAATTATGTTATTTGACTTGAGCTATCAAAATATATTCAACTACTGATGTTAGTCATACTTGCTCTCTCTGCAGTCAATGGAGACAGGCATTTCCAGAAAGAGATTCAACCTAAAACAGACGCCAATGGGACACAGAGGCATAATTCTAGCATAAGGATCTGAACTCATTGAATATTTATATATCAAAATCTCTATCCTACTTTTAGCTATTACAAAAATGACCATTTCCTTGAATGGGTATGAATGAATTCTTTGTGGATTTTTTCCCCCTCTTTGGTGTGATGACTACAAGCATAAGATAGATTTTCCTACTCTGCCAAGTGTGGTTTGACTAGTAATGCACTCAGAGCACCATCCAGGAAGGCTGTGTATTACATCTTCTTGTTACAGGCTAATCTGCCACGGCACTACAAAGTCTGTCCAAACTTTCACTTTCTTGCAAGTCAGCATTTACTTTTAGGTAGCAAGTTCACAAACAGTGATGATTGTTCACGAGTGGGCTCCTTCCTATAAGCAGTTCAGAGATATCCAAGAAAAATTACACCATGTAAAGATGAAGAACTGCTAAATATAAGCACAGATTTATAGAGCAGCTAGAAACTTTTCAGTAAAAAAACAACAAAAAAAATAGCCCTCTCTAAATCAGCTCCACAAGTTCATATATATGATAATTAGAGTGTTATCCATGATGCTGTTCTGTTTTTTTTTTAAAGAAAAAGAAAAAAAATAGTGCTTATCCGAAGCTTTTTCATTGATTGACTTAGAACAGCTTAGACCTTATCACTCCCTACAACTACCTGAAAGGAGGTTGTAGAGAGATGGGGACTGACCTCTTCTCCCTAGTGACAAATGACAGGACAAGAGGAAATGGGTCAAGTTAAACCAGGCAAGGTTTAGGTTGGATATTAGGAAACAAATTTTCACTGAAAGGGTTATTCAACATTGGAATAGGCTGCCCAGGGAGGTGGTGGATTCACCATCCCTGGAGGTGTTTAAAAAAAGGGTAGACATGGTACTTGGAGACATGGTTTAGAAGTGATTTTTTGTCAGGTTAGGTTAATGGTTGGACTTGATGATCTTAAAGGTCCCTTCCAACCTCAACAATTCTATGATTCTATGATTCTATGTATTAAACTATGTATGGATTAAAATGTATAGATAAATTGAAGGAAGAAATTAAAATATCTTTCAGAAATGTCTTTTTTCAGTATTACTGAAGTTTTATGGCAGAATAGGTTTCACAATTTCTTATTTCTCACTGAGGTGAAAACAGAAATATTTTAGATGCATATGTATGTGCATATATTTAATGTAAAAATACGGATATAATAATATATATATTCAATCCAAAATAATAATTTCCCTAGTCAAAAATAGAAGAAAAGGGTCCATCTTTATCAGAATCAATGGCAAAATCATCAAGTGCAGGGGGCAGCATTTATCTACATATTTACATCCTCATTGAGTGTAAACCAACACCGCCTCATGAGGGTCAGTGGAACTTTTCTGATGTCCACTTGGACTTAGAAAATGCATTTCTGGGGGAAAGTATTCTCTCACTTAATCATTCTCTGACCGAGAAGGCAAAAAAAAAACAACCAGAAACTCATTTGGAGAGTGCTGGTGCAGAGACAGTGACTGTAGTACAGCTGCTGGATGACAACCTCCCGGGAAGCCAGCTGGAAAGAGGAGAATGTTCTCCCTTTCTGGGCATGTGTCCTTTGAAGGTAACTCACTGCAGGAACTTTCTCAGCTCCCACTGAGAACAGGACCCAATGGCACAGAGCAGTACAGTGGGCAAAGCTGCTGTAAGGAGGACAGCAACAAGTGAGGTGAGAAACAGAATTTATATTCTTTGGCATAGCCTCCAGCATTTTTTAAATGCTGAGAAGCAAATCAAGTCAGTGTTTATTACTCCTAATGTAGCCCTTTAAAATAAACATAAAATTATAGGTTAATATTAAATAGTGCAATGAATTAAATGCTATTGCTGAGCCAGTAGCATCACCTTTAATTAGCCAGCTTTTCTCTTTTGCTAGCTGTGACACAGCTGTGCCTTTCACTAGTGCTTTACTAGTAGCTAAAATGCTTTCACTGTAATTTTTTTAGAAAAATCGGCACATGACTGGAAGTTACAGAACCTCTTAAGTTATCTGCTTGAGCATTTTTTTTCTTTCAGATATTAATATTGCTGCTTTACGTTGAGGGGAAGATCCTGTTTTGTTAAGAAATGACTACAAATTGAGGCAAAAATAAAGCAGTATGAAGAACTGTGGCCAGACCATTAGTAGTTGAAGCCAGGATGGGGAAATCGACAGAAGAGGGTGTGCAGGAAATAAATACGATCTGCAGGTCCTTGAAAAATAACTTGCAGGCCTTCCTTCCTCTGGAGCAAAACTGCCCGCTGGGAGACTACAATATAATCACGTCACCAGAAAATTGGGTAATACTGAAGCTATTCAATCCAAAAGCCTAAGCAAACAGTTGTAGATTAAAGAGACAGAGTCCTCTTTGGAGGTTTGGCTGCTCTGAAGCCATGGTAGCAGCCTCAGGACTTAATGCTGCAGACCTCCCTCTTTATATGGAGGTTTGACCAGTAGACCTACGTAGTCATGAGAAGTATTGCCTTAGCCCAGCGTCCTCCCTAGGCCACCACTACTCCATACTCAAACAAGCTTTGTGCTGCCTGCACCCCTCTCTTCCCGCGCACCAAGCACGCTGGCGTTGCATCCACCTTCCTGCACTGCGGACATGCTGGTCTCCTCTTTGGCAGCCACATCTTTGCCCGGTCAGCATCCCCCACCGCCTCCGTCTCAGGCTGCCAGCACAGGGTAATTGCAGTGGACTGAAAGATGTGGAAGGAGGCCTTCACCGAGCTGTCAGTAACCTATGTGAAGCCTGCGGTACTGGAAAGGCATCCAGCTGCTCAGGATAGCAGAGGGCTGGAAAGTCAGGCATCCTCCTGTAGCCCCATACATTAGAGAAGACAGCTACTGCTTTGGAAGGGGAAGCAGCCATTCCCCTGCCTCCCCCAGTGCTAGGGGCTGAGGAGGAGCAAGCCTGGCCCTCCAGGACCCCTCCTGCACCTCTCTGTCCAGCCTCACCTCTCCCGTCCTCTCGGCAGGCCCTGCCAGGCTCCAGGCAGGCCCCCTCCATCTTCCTTGCCAAGCAGCTATTCAGTTCTGCTGTCGCTGCCATGAAGGTTCACACCAGCTTCCCACCAACATTTCCTGGCCAGAGTTCAAACACTTAACTACGCTGATCTGCTCCATATAGAGCCTTTTTGCCAAGTATCTCTTGGTAAATGAAGCAGTATCGGGCTCAGGATGATAGTTACAGGCTCATTCAAAACAGCCAGCAATTTCAAATGGTTGTTTGACAACTCAGAGCTTTACGATTCAACAGCAGAAAGGGATATTTTAAATATTAGCTCATGCAGCCAAAATGCTGGTTACATCATAAAAATATAATCCTTTTAAATCACAGCTCAGTGGAGAAAGTTACATGCCAATTGACCTAACAGTTTGAAGCTCATGGGAATGCAGACATATGTATATCATCTGTATTATGATCAGAAATAGTCAATTACTTAATTGATACTTTTAAAAACAAGCAAATTTTTAGTCATTCAAAGGTTTAAGAATGTGTAGTAAGGTAAGAATATTTTCTACTTGGTTCCGGTACCAAACTCCACAGAGAAAGAAAAGAACTGAGTGAAACTACATTCAGCAACGTTAGCTAGACCAGTGGCGGTACCTCAGCGTTTTAGCTGGGAAATTGTCTGGTACTGTATAAAATCTGATGTGCTCATGGTCAAAAGCAGAGCAACTATAAAAGTATAATGGATCATACCTCAAAAGCAAAAGCAGTAAAGCCTCTATCACTTTGTTTTTTTTCAAGATGCCTTTGAAGTAAGACGCTTTATATGATGGCTGTTTGGCTGCGGGTCTTGCATCATCGTGGTTTGAGCATTTCCGACTATTTCTCTTTAACTTTGGAAAAAGAAGATGCACTGCCAACAACCAAAAGCAAACTGTACTTATCCACACATAATTGTCCCATAACTTAAATCATGAGTTTTGCTCCACAAAATATAAACTGTTCAGTGTCAGTGCTGGAATATGCCATCAGAAACACAGTAAATAAAGCCATTACAATAGGAAGAAAATTGGGCAGTTAGAATACTTTTGTTACTCTTAAGTAGCACCAATCTGAAATAAACAAATGAGATAAACAGCTCTCATGCATGATTTTCAGGAGAAATTATTAACTGCTTCAATGCCAAGCTTAAACTAAGCTTATGAAGATCCACAGGACAAAACTGTAGCTGAGAGCAGAGTCACCAGTAGGCTGTGAAAGCAGCAAACAACCTGTAGTTCAACAAAACCATACTTAAGGAGGAATTTTAAGGGAAGTTTAAGTAAGGTGATTGACTATACAAGGACATGCATCAAGACATTTCATTTAAGTAATATTTTAACACTCTTATCTTGACATAAACTGTAGACCACCGCAGTATCAACACAATGATCAGCAGAGCTTAGGCCCTGGATGAAAAGCACTGGGTTTTGGTTTGGCGTTGCGGGAGGAGGGGGCAGTGGTCTATACTCTTGTCCAAACTGAGAATTCTAAACCTGTCTCATAGACGCTGAGCAAAGATGCCAGTTTTTCTAATTTGGATCCTTCCTGTGTCACTGAATAAACCCCAGACATTAAAAATTGAAACCTTTCAGATACTTATTGACTCAGTGCTATCAAAAACCTGAAATACTCATCTTTTTGGAGAAATGCTCTAGGATCAAAAATTGTAATGAGAAGCATCTGAAGTGAGGGTTCCTGGAGAGTTGCAGGATTGCCAGGAAGGATGAAAATAAGAGTGAAATGCTGATCTTATTTCACCAGTAGAAATCTACAGTAACTTCAATGCAATTGATGCATTCTACTGGATTCCAGCCGGGTTAACTGAGATCAGCATCTCAGGAAAAGGAAATATTCAGCAGTGAAGAACTATGCTATTTTGAGAAACAGAAAAGGCAGACTTTCAGGGCTATCAGCAGATGGACTTACTGAATCTGCACATTCACCCAAGTCAGTATTACTGTTACAGTTTATAAGGCACTGTCATTTCCAAACTACAGGTTCCCCTCCCAAATTATCTTTTTCTATGAGAGGAAGTAGTACAACTATAGGAACTTCAAAAACATATTGTGCTAAAGAAAAGGAGAAACTTAGACCAAAATGAAATGTAAACAAAATTAACGGTCTGACTTAAAGCCACAAAACCACAGAAACAGAGTAAAGTCTGAAAATCCAGCGTGACATTGTGTCCCTCTTACTCATTTGGATTTGGATTTCTCTTTTTTTTCTTTGTTTTTTTTTTTCTTCACAAAAGATAAGGGTACTCAATGTCATGTGAGCAAAATCAAATCTCCCATAATACTGTTCAAATTTTTCCTCTTTTCATATTTCAGCTTTTGGTAATGAAAACTATATTACAGGAAATATTCCTAGGTTAAGGAAGAATACAAAAATCTTAAACTGTGTAAAGGATTATCCAAAGTTTGTCCAGCCCTCACACACAGTGGAGACTAAAGCATAGCCTTCTTACATTCGATGCATACTTTTTAAATAAGAAAAAGATTTGCCCTTGAGGCAAATTAGCTGAGCAGTCTGGCACTGTCTCAATATGCTGTCATATCTTGCTCTCTTACATATCCAAGTCCCTTTCTTCTAGGTTGCTTAGGGCAGAGGCAAGACCAGCTTTATGAACAGGTAGCTTATATACTTTCTAAGATGCTGGTCTCCAAAGTGGGGTGCGCATACCCCAGGGGGGCACAAGAAAATCAATTGGAGTGCAGGAAGAAAATACTTTTTGTACTATTAATAAATAAAATTAAAAAATTAAAATTGTGTTTATTTCATCTTTATTTCATCCTTTTTTACTTTCTATATTTGGGTATGTTTTACAATGTACTTAATATATTAGTACAATAGTACACCTACATAATTTATAAATAAATATACATCTATTGAGGGTGCATGCTGAAAAACGTTTTAATGATTATTAAAAACTAGTGAATACATACATTGCTTGAAAGTACCTTCACCCATAGACCCAGCCTGAAAAAATACAGTTCCAGGAACTGGTATTTCTTCAGCTTGTCTGAATTTGACCTATTACCACTCATGATTTTAGGAAAATGCAGAGGCACCTACACCTCATTCCATCGTAATAAAGGTTTAGCTTAACTAGCCTTCATGCTATATAAACTTTTAAATGCTCTTACCCAATTTTGTGTAGAAAATTGAATTTCTGTTTAACACATCAGTTAGCCAAAAGTCTGAAATAAACCATTCAAGACTCTTCACAGAACATGTTGGCTCATCACAGGGCATCCATTTTAGTGTATAACACAGAGGAGAACAAAAGGTCAAAATATGAACATTTGAAAACTCTGACCATGAGAAAAGTAAAACACCCTTCTGCTTCCCCACTCTGTGACATTCTCTAGACTCCTTTTCAGGTTCAGTTTCATTATCTTGGTTTCTGAGAAGGATCAAAACCACAAGTAACCTCAGAAAAATGCTTTGGCTTTAAAAAAGGGACTAGAAATCTAATGGGAAGAACTATCATTATATAACTTCCAGCCCAGTCTAACAGATACAGGTGGCTTGGATCGTTCTTACAAACATTAGATTAGCCTTCAATTTCAGATGCTTTATATTAAGTTACCCTTAGGATGTGAGGATATATTCTTAGCTCGGTTTAAACCAGTGGGAATTTTGCCATAGACTCCAAGGGGCCCTCACCTTCTACAGTTTTGCCTTAACAAGGTATCAGTGTTCACCAAAAACTGCATCTTGATTTATTTGCAAATTATTGCTAAAAATATTTGGCTTAACATGTAATGGGTTCAAATTTTCAGGTGGTATAAATCAGCATAGCTGCAGAACTATGCCAATTTAATCCACCTGAGGATGTACCAGTGGGTTTTATCCTATTTAAGATCATTCACAGTAGTAAAGTAATTGTTTTAAAATCTTCCTCGTTTTACACAGCAGGCAGTCACAGTGGTTTCACCCAGGGCTACTGCATTTTTGTGGGTATAGCTGCAAATCAAGCAAACCCATCCTTTCAAAAATGTATTATTCCTTGAAAGTAAGTACACAATTATCTACATTTTTTATTCAGTCCTGGCATGATTCAGCAATCAGATGCTGTATTTAAGTTAAACAACAGAAATGCAAACATACCTTTGCAACACTGCTTTACAGTAGAGAAACTTCGAGCAACATGGTTCATTTCTATTAAAAGGTTGATTTGTATTAGCCATTTGTGCAATTTTACCTGTTACTTGTTAACAACTAGTCACACCTGTGCAAGATCGTCTTTCAACCTCCTTTTTTGAAAAAACTATCTAAAGCAAACTCAATTTATTTTTACTTTATGTAGTGTTTGTATGATAAGAGAGAAATTTGCCAGCTGAGGACTTGGGCATTCAATAGAGTAGTTGAGAGACAGAAAAGCGAAAGCCTTAAGAGAGAGGAAGAAAAATAAACACTTCAACACAACTGCAACTGTGAAGTAATCTCTTCCCCCTGTTATTTCCATAAGCATGTGCTTACTCTATGCTGCTGCAGAGTAGAAGAGGGAGGCTTTTCTAGTTAACCCATAAGTATTTATGAAATGATAGGAAATTTTGGTATTTGCCTTATTTTAAAATAATATAAAGCATTTGGAAGTCAAATATTAAGCAACATAAGATATGGGAGAAAAAATTGATGTTAAATATAATAATCTATTTGTAATTATTTATAATTACGAGTTCACATTGCTTTGGTGGTTTGCTGGACTAAAGCTCACATAATGCAAAATACCATAAAGTAGGAAAAGAAAATCAAAAACCATTGCCTAATTTAATCAAAATTAATTTATCAGGTCGGAGTTTACAGCATGAAAAGTTCTTAATTGTTTCACTGGCAAAGTAGCTTGACTTTGCATAAATCTTTATTACTGTACTACCAGCACTACCAGTTTGAATAAGAAATAGATGTGTGAAAGCTTAAAACCCTTCACCTGCCCATTCTCCCCCTATGATTCCAGCCAGCAAATGCTTCTTCAAAATTTTTAGCAAAGGTAGGAGTAACCAGCAAGTGGTATCTTTTAGTGCAAAACTTGTTTCTTCAGCTTCTGCTCTGCTATACTCTCTTCTAAGTGCAAGTTCTTTTCACACAGGAAAAAACACATGAAATCAAACAATTATCCAAGTCTGTAACCATGCAAGTGTTCTTTGAAATAAACTGTTGAAGATGGCCAACTTTCTATTGGTTTCCATGGAGCAAGGATTGTAAAATATCATAGAATAGTTCAGCTTGGAACTGACCTTTAAAGGTCATCTAATCCAAGCCCCCTGCAATGAACAGGGACATCTTCAACTAGATCAGGTTGCTCAGAGCCCCGTCCAACCTGACCTTGAACGTTTCCAGAGATGGGGAATCTACCACCTCTGTGGGAAAACTGTTCCAGCATTTCACCACCCTCATTGTAAAAAATTTCTTCCTTATATCTAGTCTGAATCTACCCTCTTTTAGTTTAAAACCATTATTCCTTGTCCTATTGCTACAGGGCCTGTTAAAAAGTTTGTCCCTATCTTTCTTATAAGCCTTCTTTAAGTATTGAAAGGCCCCAATAAGGTCCAAAATATTTCCCAAATTATCCCTGAAATACCTGCTAACTTCCCTGAAGTTACAACAGCAGTAAGTTACTCCAGTAAGCAAGTGCTGACCAATGAAATGATGGATAAACATCATCAATCTCATTGTCAACAGAGGTGTATTTACCACTAAGTTTCACATATCTGAGGATTTATGTGGCACATATGGTTCTTGCTGAACTCTGTGAGCAGCTAAACAGCAAAACTGCAAGTCAGACATGCATCATCCTTTTTTTATGAAGGAAGAGAAATGGAGATAATTTGGTAAGAGCTGTGAAATTCATGCTCCAAGGTGAACTGTTAATGTAAATCAGCTTTTCATCTCTTAGTATATATACATGTTCAGTATCTTAAGTGAAAAGCCATACTGCAGAGTGAGTACCTCACTCATTCAACCCTGTCTCCCACTGTCTATTTCATAAATTAATTAAGATCTACCTAAAAAACTAACTAGATTTTCTACACTATTATTAGTCCTTTAGAAGGCTGTTGCCTCACTGCTTTAATAGTTGGAAATCACTTTACAGCTCTCAGGTGAAATTCATTCAGGGTAGTTCATACTTATTATTCTTGTGCCAAAATTGTCACAGACAAAAACAGTTTCTCTTCCTCAGGGTCTTAGAGGAACCATATCACCTCCTGACCTTGTCATGTTTGTCTAAATGAAGCAAATGCTAGTTACTGTCTCTTGGAAAGTACCTTCTTTCCCTGATATATCGGTGCTAGATAACTTCTGTGTACCTATTTTCCTGAACACAGACGACCAGAATTTACTCACGGTTCTATATAAAATCCAGAAAAAATAATAGCGCTATCTAAAATGGCATGAATGTTTCCTTGTCTGCCTTGTCTGTTCTGTTCCTGTCTGTCTGTCCCATCATACCTAGGTAGATATGGTTTGGGGTCACACTTGCCATTTTTACAGCCACAGTAATTGGACAGCTTACAGTTAATCCTATGATTGACTTCTTTCCATGTAAAACACAACATATAATTAGATATGGTATAATAACATGTCATTCATATTTCTTACTTCTTTTTTTAATTATACCTTGTAATTAAATTTATTTCATGACAGAGAGTATTAATGTCTGCTTCATTCATTATGTGTTTCAACACTGATGGGCTTGTTTCATTCAGAATTATTGCCCAGATGTTTCTCTGGGTGGCTAAACTGAAATATTATTCATGACACAAAAAACCTGCCCACATTATTTGCTTGTTTCTGGTTCTTTACAATAGCTGACAGTGATTCATAATTCCCTCCTAACGTGTAATATCACTAAACCTGTTACACCTCAAGTTATCCAAACATATTAAAAGGCCATTTCAAAGATGAAGCGAGTCTGCTAACTTCTGTGTAGCTCAACTACCCAGAGATAAAATCTCTCACACGCTTATAAAAAGTGTGAAGAAATGAAAAATCTAATAAACACTAAGGTTTGTTCCTGCAACAGTGGAGAATAAAATAATGTAATTCTGACGTAAACTGACAAGAGTACTCTTGGAAAAAAGTAACTGGATGATATGTTTTTTAGACTGATTTGAAGATAGAGGCAAATTTCCCATGGATTTTGCTAGAACAAGGATTATGAAGTATGGGCCAAGTTATTCTGGACATATTTGCTGCCTTCTCTGGTATGACAACAGCAAGGAATAATTCCAGTAAGTAAATGTGACTGCCTTTAAACTACTGAGAAAAATGAGCCTTACTTTCTCTGACAACACCTCAACACCCATATTTACATACACTGTTCCAAAGTTGAAGACTCCAGTCAGTGGCAAATCAATATAGCAATATCTAAAAGATAGTGTTTTGATATAGGGTAAGAAATTGCTTTCTAATTTATTGCAGTGAATAAACAAAGCATTGGAATGCATGAGACCAAATGTATCTATTTCACTGACCTTGAAGCTGGCGTCCTTTGTATAAATCCTTTGTTTTGGTTGGGTGAGCTCTGGCACCATTATCACACTTAGGTTGTTCATACCTAAAGAACAAACAGGGAGAGAATAAAACAAGGCAAGGTTAATTTGATTTAGAACTAATTTATTGCCAATTTTGTAGTCCAAGTTAAATGTATACCTTCTTTTATTCAGGGAATAAGCTTGTTTTTCATTCAGAAGGGGTAATGCAAATTTATCTGCCTATTTTCCACTTACCTCAAAGAAGCCAGCATGTCTTTATTCTCTTAGGGTTGATACCAAACTAAAAAGTTATTATGTATTCCAAAGCCCATTCTACAGGGAGGAGAACTGAGGAAGGAGAAAACTGTGGGGAATTTCTACAAAGTAATACACAATAAAAAATAACTTTGAAAAAGCACCCAAAAAAAACCCAAAACCAAAACCAAAGTCAGGCTCTCCTCCCACCTACCAAATCAAAAAGCCATAAACACTATGACAAATTTGGACATCTGACATAGTATTCATGTTGGGAAACACCAGAGAAGCAATTTCAGAATCACATCAAGGCAGGTGCTGTAGTTAGTTAGTTACTACTGCAGCTGTAGAGCCATGTNCAAAAAAAAAAAAAAAAAAGTCATTTCCATAAGAAGGGCTAACCTTGAACAGCTAACATTTTGATCAAGAGCGAAGAACTGACAGGGTTTCCAGAAGGAAGGGAATAGGGCTGGAACAGCTTGAAATGGATTTTGAAAAAGACTGAATCTCCACCTGCTACTTGAATATTCTGGTTCCTCTACGCTTTTCGAGTTTAGTTAAAGTCACTTTGTTAGTCCAGCTGATAACAAGAAACTCTTCTTTGTCCTTCCAACAAACATTGACTTACGGAACACCGCTACCAATATCTTTTTTGCAAGACTGGGAGGCATGGGAGCATCTGCTGCTGAATCTCTCCTTTTGTCTTATGTCCTACTGCTGACACATGGTGGTTTTTCACCCAGCTTGACAGAATGTCTTTCTGGGGAATTTTACTTTCTCATTCTCCTCAAGTAGCTTGAAGCTGCAGAATTTAGTGTGTAGCATTTCAGTGAAAGTTTCAATTCTCAGTTAAACACGCTTACTAATATGACTTGTGTCCACATGCGTGCACGTACATACCTGTTCACTGAATCTGGCTTCTTTCATATTTTATATAACTGCTCATCTTTCTTTGAAATTCTCCTATTCTAAGTTCCCCAAAATGACACTTACTTAGTGGCATACTAAAATGTCTAATTCAAATATACTAATCCAAATTTTTGGAACAAAATATTCTTTTTAAAAGCATTAAATGGAGACTATGTCCTGAGTCCAGGCCAGACTGCCCCTAAGAACAATACCTAAGTATTCTGATCTTAATTATCAGGCAGAATGAAAAAAAAAAAAATTATTTTTCCTTTGAGTGTTTAATTTATTTCCACATCATCTGATGAAACTGCCCATTGGCCCATCACGTTTTGGCTGCTGCAAGAAGGCACAGTGTTGTTTCATGGACATGGGAGAGCTACAGATACTTTTTTTCCCTAAAGAACTGCAGGAATAGAAGCTGCTTTGATAGCATGGGTTGGATTCAGATACCTGATGGACAACCACTTCAATCAGCCAAGAAAAGACTGAAAGGGAAATCTCTGAGCAATACTCACTAATGCAGTATCTGGCAACCAGCCTGGTCCCCAATTAATCTGATACCTGACTCTGCGTTCCCCTCGTCCTCTTCTGTTACTGTTACTGCTCTGTGCCTACACTTTCTTTTTTGGCCACTACTCTTCTACCCTTTTGGCTTATATTTTTGTTAAATATACATGTAGTTCATCATATACAAACTAAATCTGTTAGACCCCCATAGGTGTTAAAATGCTGCAACATGAAAAGACTATATTTAACTCTTTGAGGCAACTGAAGAAAGACAAAATGAATCATTAGGAATTTACCATACAGGAACAGCCATGCTAAGAACTGATAAGAAAAACACACTTGCCTCAGTTTTCATGGGGAAAGAGTGGGAAAGGGATAGCATGTCAGAATAGATCACTGTCAGGTTAAAAATAATGTAGTCAAAAGACAGCCCAAGTTACTCTTTTGAATTTTAAAGGGGAAAGAATCCCTAGCAGCAAATGTATACCTAGAGTCGGTAAGGGCTTATGAAGGCTGCTGTATATGTCTGAGCAGTCTACTGGGAAGCACTGAGATTTACAGAGCTGTACAAAGCAGCAGAGGATGGAGGCTTTCACAGGGGTTCTACAGTGTGGGCAGCCTCATGAAGCAGCTGATTTATGTTCTTTTTTAAGTTTAGAGAATCTTGTGTGAGTGGATTGGGGTTTACTTTGCCTGTGATCCTAGTTGCTAAAAAGTTGCATGTGAGAACACAGACTCATGGGCCTGCTGAGCAAAAAGGCTGAGGGTCATGCTGTGATGTCCAAGAGGCATTGGGAGCCATCTGGTGAGGACCATACTGATAGACTTTTGGGAGAATGGTTGTTTGTACCCTTTAAATGCATTACCTCCTTTTAGTCCAATGGATGTTTCCTCTAGGCTTTCATAAAAGCCAGATTTATACCACGACTTCACTTATTTCTTGTGAGTTTTACTGCCTTAAATATCCTAGAGTGGTTCTTAATTCATGTATCTTTATTTTAACTCTAGAATGATTTATTTTTTTTCCGGAATACCTTCACTGAAAAATGATTTATCTTTTTTTTTTCAGATACATGACATTAGCAAGTGAATGAGCATTAATAACTTCTCTTTATTTTGGGGGTCTAATTTAATGAGACTACTATTTATTGTGGTATTCAGAGCCTGAGGATATAAGAAATTTCATCCTTATGAATGCATTCAATACAAACAACATGCAAAATGCTAAGCTGTTCTGGCAACAGCTTCCCAGATCTGTCTATCCTTTCACTGTTGTCCCCTAGTGATTTGATCGAGACTTGCAGAAAAAGATTCCAGGATGCAACGCATCCATCTTGCTGCCAGGACTACCAATGCTATCAGTTCCTGCAGCAGAGTTTTAACAGCTACTTTTCTAATTTGTGTTTTGCAGTGGAATGTTGGAAGAGAGCACACACCCTTTTGCATGAGCCTGTGGTTCTTTAAACTAGGAAAGACCCACATGTTCACTCATTCCATTCTATAAGAAAGAATTACAAAAAGACAACTGCATATTGCTCATCATATTCTGATCCCCCTTTACTTCCCTCTGCTAGAGAAAAAGATTTTAATATTATCAATACAGAAAAAAAATAAAATCAAGAAATAATTAATGGGATTCCCATCCGCCTAAATCTTTCCCAGAAATGAGGTCTAGACACTCCTCTTCAACTCCAGGCAGTAATCCCATCTGCCTGTTTACCAAACTGCAGATTCCTAAATACACCAGTCATTCTTTATTTAGTATGAACCTCCTAAAACTGAGTACTCTGCTTACCCATCTGTGCTCAGAAATGTCCTCTCTGGAGATAGTACTAAATATTACTTTCTCAGAGCTCCACTGAGAACTGCCTATAAGTCCAGCAAAGCTGAACAAATCAGAAATGGTCAAGACCACAGCAGTTGAACTTCTGAGTATCAGTCATTAGGTAGAGCATTCATCAAGCAAAAGGAAGGTATGCATGAAACTGTATGCATGAGATGACTGAATCCAACTTGCCAGCCTTCCAACTTTGGAGACCTCCCTGCCACCTCTTCTCCCACAGCTGAGTGGCTGTGTACCTGCAAACACAAGAGGTCAGCAGACCAAGCAGAAAAAAAAGAAGACAGAGACTGTTTCTAGATTAGGTGATCTAGGTGATTGATTCATCAAGGGCTTGGGAAGATCTAGAATTCCAGTCTGTATGACAGTAGAAGCCAACATCACACACACTGCATGCACACTATACATATGAATAGGAAAGTGAGCCAGTTGATTTTCCAGGATCACCACCTCCAGTTTCATGACTGGTTCATCCTGATGTGCAGGATGTGGCATGAAGCCTGCACAAATGAACAAGGAGCACCTAACAAAATTCAGACTTAAAAAGGAAGCATACAAAGGGTGGAAAAAGGGTCAGGTGATACAGGAGATATATACAGACACTGTCCAAGTGTTAGGAAAGCCAAAGCCCTCTGGAGCTAAATCTCGTAAAGGGCACGAAGGGCAACAAGAAGGACTTCTTACACACCTATCAGCAGCAAAAAGAAGAGTAGGGAAAATGTGGGCCTGCTGCTGGGTGGGACAAGGGACCTTGTGACAAAGGACATAGAAGTATTCAATGTTTTCTTCTCCTTGGTCTTTACTTGTAAGACCAGTCTTCAGGAACCCCAGGTCCTTGAGACCAGTAGTAAAGTCTACAGCAAGGAAGACTTATCCGCAGTGGAGAAGGATCAAGTCAGGGATTGTTTGAACAAACTGGACATGCACAAACCCATGGGACCTGATGGGATGCACCCACAACTGCAGAGGGAGCTGGTTGATGTCATTGTAAGGCTACTCTCAATTATACTTGAAAGGTCATAGTGACTGGGGGAGGTTCCTGGGGACTGGAAGAAAGCAAAAGTCACGTCTATCTTCAAGAAGGGCAAAGGATGAGCCAAATAACAAGCCAGTCAGCCTTACCTCAATTCCTGAGAAGGTGATGGAGCAAGTCCTCCTAGAAGCTATTTCAAAACATATGAAGGACAAGAAGGTGATTGAGAGTAGTCAGCATGGATTTATGAAGAGGAAAGCATGCTTGGCCAACCCTGCAGCTGTCTATGATGACATGACTTGTTCAGTGGATGAGGGGAGAAAAGCAGATATCATCTTCATTTTAGCAAGGCTTTTGACACTGTCTCTGATTACATTCTCATAGACAAACTGATGAAGTATGTGCTAGAAAAACGATCAGTGAGGTGTGTTGAAAACTGGATGAACTGCCAGTCTCAAATAGTTGGGATCAGCAGCGTAAATTTCAGCTGGAAGCTAGTCACCAGTAGAGTGCCCCAGAGTTCAATACCAGAGACAATATTGTTTAACCTCTTCATTAATGACCAGGATGTTGGGACAGAGACCAACTTTAGCAAATTTGCAGATGATACAAAACAGGGAGGAGTGGCTGATACACCACAGGGTTGTGCTGCCATTCAGAGGGACCTCAACAGGCTGGAGAAATGTGCTGGCAGGAATCTCATGAAGTTAAAAAAAAGGCATATGCAAAATGCCCACACCTCAGGAAGACTAACCACCTGCACCAGCACAGGATGGGGGCCAACCAGGTGGAAAACAATTCTGCAGCAAGGGCCTGGGATTTCTGATGGACACTAAGCTGAATATGAGGAACCAATGTGCCCTGGTAGCAAGGAAGGCCAACAGCCTCCTGGGCTGCATTAGGAAGAGTATTGCCATCAGGTCAAGTGAGGTGATCCTTCCCCTCTCATTTGCACTGGAGAGACGTATCTGGAGGGCTGGGTCCAGCTCTGGGCTCCCCAGACAAGAGAGACATGTACATATTGGAGTGGGTATAGCAAAGGGCCATGAATATGAATAAGGGACTGGAACAGTTAACGCAATAAGGAAAGGGTGAGACAACTGGGACTGTTCAGCCCGGGGAAGAGAAGACTCAGGGAGAATCTTATTGATGTCTATAAATATCCAAAGGTGGGAAAATAAAGAAAACAGAGTAAGACTCTTCTCACTGATGGCCAGTGATGGGAAAAGATGCAATGGGCACAAAATGAAATACAGGAAATTTCATTAAATGAAAGAAAAACCTTTTCTTTTTTTTTTAACTGTGATGGTGATCAAACACTAGAACAGGCTGCCCAGAGAGACTGTGGACTTTCCATCCTTGGAGATATTCAAAGCCCAACTGGACACCGACCGTCCTAAGCAATCCACCCTAGCTGACATGCTTTGAGTAGAGAAGTTGGACTAGAGAATCTCCAGAGGTCCCTGCCAACCTCAACTATTCTGTGATTCTATAATAAAAAGATACTTATAAAGAGGAACTACAAGAAAATCAGCAGAAGTCCTGTTGCTTGACGAGCAAAAGAAGATAATTTGGACTCAAACTAGAGACTAGGAACTAAGGCTCCATAAAATGATTTAAACTCTAATTCAAAGAAGTATTAGCACTAAAAACAAGAAACAGTGAACAAGCCTATGGGTGGAGAACAGAGGAAGAGCAGAAAAGGGAGCCTCTGGAATCTCTAGAGGACATCTTCAGGTGCTCACACAACATGTGTACTGATCCTACAGTTTCAGGACCAAATTTGGACTATTTTGTTTTGACAGTTTATGGATCTCAACTTGCCAGAAACAGCAGATCAACAGTAACCTTAAGTCATGCTCACTTTGGCTGGTACTGTAATTGGCATGGTCTAGACTGTGGTACAAACAGCTATCAGTAAATCAGCACTTGAAGAATATGTAAAAAACATTCCCTAAGAATATAATACTTTACTGCAAATGGCTTATGTTTTTTCACAAACCTTATGCAAATGATAAAAAAAGATTTTTGCTTAAGCTTGAAAAGATTTATGATTGCATCAAGATATCCATACTACCCACCAGCTTTATATGAGCTTCTATAGCATTCCTACAAGGGCCAAACCTCAATAACCAGCCTAAATAACATCCCTTGCAACCTGATACTTGCCTTGCCTACATCTGCTCTATGTGGCTCACAACACTTTACCATATATCCGGCTCGGCTGAGATGACTGAACTCCAAGCTTCTATTAATAACACACTAAAATGGTATTTCCTCTCTATGGGTTCCCAAGCAGTTGTTCCATCAAAGCCAGTCATATGAAATAGTTGAGAAGGTTGCTGGAAATATAACTGAACATTTCTTAGGTCGGACATGGTTTCTGTCATAGACCATCTTGCTTGGTTCTTCTATATTCAGTCTAGTGAGTATGAGGTTTCCTCTGAGCTTATTCACTATCTGCTCCAAGCTTTGGCTTCCCAGCACAAAACAGAAGTAAAATAGAGGACAAGGGGAGCAAACGGCCTGTGACATTGCAGTGAAAGAGTCTGTGGCCATCTGGCCTTAACTTTTAATGGCTCTTTAGAAATACTTCACTACATAGTAGAAGAAACCTATATGACATAGTTCCACCAGCAATAGAAATCTACATGCTAATACATGCACATTAAGGCATCTTCTCACTACAACTTTCGAGCACTGAACATGTATTCCCTTACCTGGTTGATGTACCAGGGATGGGACGTCCTGTATCCACCAGAACACACCAGCAGTAGCCCGTGGAAGGATGGCACTGCACTGGTTTGTAGAGGCCGCCCTGAGCACACTCTGGAATGAACACATTGTCTTTCTGGGGCTGTTTAGCTTCCTCCAAGGCTGACTGAAGCTCTTGATCACACGATGATGCTTTTGGAAGAAAAAGAAAAAATACTCAAGAAGCTATATGGAAAGGGCCTCCTCGGTTTATGAAACAGTTTTTATATCTTTCCTTGATTGTACGTAAGGATTGTCTTTGAAGAGGCTTGCTGCAGCTCAAATACCAGCCACAATGGTTTATGCTGTATACTGTTAGGAACTTCAGTTATCTTTTCATGCAGCTACTTCCTAATACAGTCCTAATAATATTTTATGTCTCATTTCCTATCTATACTAGATATAAACCAAGGATAACTAAATACTTTCTCTGCCATCTTAAAAAACTCCTCGCCTACTCCACAGTCCCTAAACGACTGACTCTTTTCAGAGGGAGCAGTAAAAATCCAACTTCTTAGAATTCCTTATACGAATTATTCAGCTAGATATTTGTTTAGATGTTTATATTCTGCTCTTTCTTTCCATTTTTGGAACAACTTCTTAACACTTCGAAAATTCTTCCACCTTCTTTTCTGGTGATTCTGGTATTGGCGATGTATCGTTTGCTCTGGAGACCAAAGACCCACAAGAAAAAGTAATACATTTTTATCTCTGCATTAACACTATGTCCCAGATCTCTTCTGGATGTGAGAAAAGCTTGTGTGTCTACACATTCTTAGCCTTTATGTGAAACTATGAACCAGGGGGCAAAGACCAGAAACGGCAAGGCCTGAGATTGCCAGTCAGTCCACAACAATCTGTAAAAAAACACCTCTGCTGAGGATTTTGATCACTCCTAAACTAGTATATTTGGCACTGCAGAGGTAATAAATGAGAAAGACTATTTACTCAAGCCATTATTTCTCCAGGAACTTTAAAGTCAGTCTCCTATCACACGAAATTCAGATGCTTAATAAAACAGCTTCTGTATAATTACCAAACTAATCCAGTGAACAAAAATTAAGTATTTGAAAAAACAGAATGTTGATAATAATAAGCGCTATACAAACACACAAATTATTGACAGGAAAATTTCAAGTTACTAGAATTTCAATCAATAAATGATCTGTGTGTAATATTTGCTCTTCTTTCAAGTCAGTTAAAGACTAGTGAAACATTTATTCTCTGAATCTCTAGCAGGATTTACCTTTTGATCTTTCACTGTTCAACCCACAGAAAAACAAGTTGAATCCTGACTGGATTTTCTAGTGCATTTGTAACAAGTTTCAGCTCCAGTCTAATCTCATTTACTCTTATCCACATGGTTCAGAAAATGCTTTTCAAATTGTAGGCAAAAACTGACAGTCACTAGTTATGTCCAGAAAGCTACTGCTCCTTGCCAGCTTCTTGCAAATGCAGGTAACCAAAATCAGTCAGACTTCTTTTGCAGGGGAAAAGGTGGCAGGAAGTTAAACACCTTCATACTTTAAATGGCACACAATTCCATCTATACCATGGCCTGGTTTCCAAAACAGTGCATTTTATGTAAAGGGGTCAAAACCCAAGCATATCACTTGCTAACTTGATTACAAGGCACAGATGGAGGGTTTTTTCAGTTCTTCCGTTGACTTTTTTTTTTTTTGCCTCTTTTGTTTCATACGGTATTTGAGCAGGACAGTCAGATTAATTGATTGATTTTGCATGGTTTTGTCTTAATCTACCCTCTGACATAATCAGATATTGAATAGCTCTCAAAGCACCAGTGTTTAGATAATAAACTGTACTGAGAGAATCAGTGTAGTGAGGACAGAAAGGCTTCTTTAAAAAGGGGAAATAGCTAATTATTTGCATGTTAAAACCCTCACAGAAGTAGCTATGGTTTCACAAATTAGAAATACATCACTAACATCCTCTTAGAGTAGCCAAAATAAATCTTTCTGTCAGCAAATCTGGATTATGATGATTACCAAGTTACAAGGTACGACAATCCTGGAAAACACATCACTTTTAGCTTAGTTGTTCACTTTTTATGTTTTGTATATAAACAAGCAAAAAGGAGCAAACAGGGTGAAGCAGCTGCAGTGAGAGGGAGGAAATCATTACTTCTCTTTTAACTCCACTAAATTCTTTTCTTATTCATACTGATAAACCTTGGGACC
This sequence comes from Ibidorhyncha struthersii, assembly GCA_013398815.1. Taxonomy (NCBI): domain Eukaryota; kingdom Metazoa; phylum Chordata; class Aves; order Charadriiformes; family Charadriidae; genus Ibidorhyncha; species Ibidorhyncha struthersii. The sequence continues at coordinate 616,551 of VZSZ01003182.1, read as the reverse complement.
ATTCCACTAGCTACTGTGACCTTTTCTTATTTTACATCCTTGTAACTAGCAACATAATCTGGCAGATGAGCAGGTATTATTATCTCTCGCAAACCCAGAGGAGCGATACATTTTCATGCTCTCAGCTTTGTTTAGAAAACACATTGGCGTATAGAGACTACATAGTCAGGTCATCCAGATGGACAAAATGTAACAGCACAGAGAGGGTGTGATGGAGAACTCCCAGTGCAGAAGCAGTTTCAGACTGTTTCAGCTGTGAGCATAAACTACACCACCTAATTTCTGGGCAGCTCTAGTTTCCACTAGTTGAAACAACCAGCAAAGGACTGCACTGCTGGCTCAAAACCACTGGAGTCATGGGCCAGTGCAGTCACCTGCATTGTGGTGACAGGAGCAGGTGTTACAGACCTAGATAAATGGTCTTTACTCTCCTGAGTGACTTGTTGAGGCAAGGATTTCTACAAGCAGCTGCTCAAGCTAGAAATTTGTCTCTTGTGCACTAGGTCAGGTTTGTTCTCGTACTTTTTCTCCCTTATGTCTGAAGTCTCAGAGGTAGAGAGAAGCGGTATTATGGGAGAGATGTCAAAGGAAGGTTGCAAACGTGGCTTATGGCTTTAGGAGGGACAGCCAGAAGACTGGTGGAACTTAACATTGCATGTGAGAACGGGAACAGGACAGCCAGTGATGGTAATCAAAGGAAGGCTTAAAGATAATAAGGAAAAAAGATAAAAAGAAAAAGCTGATAATGGCAAAAGTATGACAAACAGACAAAAAAAAACAGGATTCATACCAAACACTAAGGTAAAAGTCCTGTAACTGAGAGGACTTCAGTGATGAAAAAGTCTGCCTTTGAAGAGCAAGTATCAGCACAGGCATTTAAGACAAAAAAAACACATATTGAAGAAACTATGGTATTTTCAGGAAGGATTTTCCCCTTCTTAGAACATTTAATTTCTCACTCTTCCCCTACAGATGGGAAATTGTAACAAAAACAGTTTATTATTAGTTGTAAATTAGTTGACAGATTAAATGTAGATTATTTTTGAGAAATTGGAAAAAAATAAATCAGTGTGATGGACATTATGTCTGTCAGTTCTCTGTGTGCCAAATGACAGAGCCTTATCACATATCTGATGGACCCAGTTCATTCATTTTATTCACCAAAAGTGCAGAATAGTTTATTTCACCTCCTTACACAAAGGCTAATGAGCTATCAGGCAATATGCTTAGTGAGTCATTTCTGCAGAGTCCAATGCTTTTGTACACTTTTGACATGATCATTTGCACCACCATTACTACTTCCCTGTTTGCTTTCCCAATTAGAACGCTGTTCCTCCATAAAGAAAAACTGCTCTGAAGTGCTAACCTGCGATTCTGCCTGCTTTTCCCAGAACCAGAATAATAGTTCTTCTGTGTAATTTCCTCTCTGGAGGAAGCATTCATTCCTTTTCATGCTTTTTTTTCAATTATTTACAACAGGAGTACTGGAAAGATATAATTGTAGCTAAGAGCTCTTATCACAGAGCTACCATACTGCTGCAAATAATTGCCCTTGTACTGTTGGAAGAGCCATGGTCAACAAACGTTCATTTGTCAGGAGAACCAGCGATAAATGTCATTAACTTAGAAAATGCCTGACAGTTTGTCCAAACAATCTGACAACAACTATGATCCGGAACCATAACAGATGGATACCAGAAGTTCATAAAGTGAACAGTATGGAAAAAGATCTACGCCATAATAAAGGTACAATAAATACCTAAATCATTAAAATACATCAAACTTTCTATGGAATGTGTGACTACAATAACATTCCTTCTGAGAAAAGCACTGACACTCCACCTTCATCTTTTCAGGGAATATGCTTACACTGTTGTTCTTTTACTTAGTTCCTTCAGTTTTGTCTTGCTTGAAAAAACAGATGCTTTTCCAAGCATCTTAGTTCAATAAATTAGTTAGACTTTGCCGAAAAATCTTATCCGCATAGTCCACCATGTTAGCCAGCCACACTGTAGTTCAGTTGGGATCCTTCATCTCAGGCTGAAAAAACTCCCTGCAGTTTCTACCCAAAACTATATTTTATTCCAGGTTCATAAGCATTTTCAATCACACAAATTTCAATCATTTAAGGAAACAGGTATATGTTGCCCAATTTTACCAGGGCCTTGTACCACACAATGACTATCTACTTACTCTGAAAAAGGAATGTTTGAATGAGTTTAAAAACCTGTTTTGTATGTAATGTACATTGCTCTTCCTATGTCATATTGCTATTCCATTTCTTTCCTTTTTAATTTAGATGTTTTAGTTCCTAAAAATACTTTTTCCATTCTGGTTTAAGATGCCTTCATAGTCCATTACAAATAACCAGCTGAAATGCTGCATCTTCTGTCAATGCAAAAGATACTCCAGATAAGGACAAACTCTGTGGGTAAGTTTCATGTTTTGTATAAAATCCTGAGTCAGTTCTTGTTGTTAACGATGAATTCTCCCTAAAAAATACAGTCTGCATTTCAATGAATCAAGTTAATTTACATGAACAGAAAAATTCCTCAATAGTAGTAGGGTATAACACTTAATATAAAGTGTTATATTCTAAGTTTATAATTTATTTATTATAAATAAATTCTCTTTTATGAAAGACATCATTTATTCATCTCTGATGGGTTACTTAAACTGTTAATTAATGTTTACTAGGGGATGTCCTGGAGGAGAAAAGAGGTGGCTTTTCTGGAAAAGTCATCCTGAACAAACTGTGTAACTGTGCATCTGTCTGTAGCATACCTAAAACACCAAGCACCGTATTATGTAAGTTATGATAATCATCTTGTTAGTCATGTAACAGGAGATGTTTTAGCCCCTTGTTTCAGAAATTTTGGCAGTCGTTGTGCTGTGTCTTATCACAGCTTCTCCCAACATGTGGAATTTTCATGATTACAAATAATTTTTTTTTGCTTAAATATGAATCGCTGTATTTATGTCTAAGTTTCAGCGTGTTCTGCAGAAGCAAGTTGCCAAATCTGCAGAACATTACAAAGGCGTCTGTATGCTACTTTAACATTTCCTGCCGCTATACAAACATTTCCTTTCAATTTCCTCAACCCCACAATGTGTATATGACAAACAGAATCCACTCCAAGAAATTCTGTTTTCAGTAGGTTCATTCTCCCTCCTTTTCTCATTACCATAATGGGCCATGAAAGGACAATTTAGACAGCCTGGTTTCCACAGTAAAGGGATCTTTTATTAGGGCTTTAAGCTCAATGTCCTCTATAGAAACCAGGTAACAAGAAACCTGTGAATAAAAATACTCCGAAAAGTGATACGCATGCTCTGGAGGAGTGCAGTGTAACATTAGAGACAGTTAATATTGCAGTTCTCCTGTGTTTCTGAGATGATATACAGAGAGAATATATTCATGTCCAAGTTTCAGTATAGAGAGACTTAAATTGTATGACAATTTCTTCTAATTAAAATGTTATGCACATCATCTCTCTGGCCTAGTTAATTAAGTCTAATTTAGGCACTCCTTCAGAACACTTCAAATATTGATTTACACAAATTTTGTGCTAGTTTATTTCAAAACCATAATAATTATGATGGATAAATAGTCATCCTATTGACATCCATGCAACCCTCCAACAAACTCACATCTCATAGGGACAAGAATTTGATCGATTTGCTTAGCATGAACCCTCCTTGAACCAGTGAAGTTAACAGGCCCCAAGGAAAATGATTACAATGTGTTTTTATATTTTCAACTAGTTTTCAGTCTTCAAATTTCATTGAATGGATTTCCACTTACATGACACCAAATTGTATTTCCACATATGACTGAAATGTTCACTTTAGAAAGGCAGTGGGAAATGGGATAATTTCTATTCAAGTTATGTTCTCCCTGTGGAAGAATTTACATTGACTGGATGGCAAAATGATCTATTACAGCAGTGGCCCTGTTATTCCTAGCTCCAGCAAAGGTGCACCTTCCAGGTAAACTAGCAGGTTCTTTACCTGTCACTAACCAATTTCATCACCCGGAATCCATCCCATCTGATCCTGCTATAAACACTGCATCCAAGGAAGCATGTGAACTAATATAAATGAAAAATACCTTCAATTATTTCATTCTGGTGAAGGAGAGGTGTAACACCACAGCTTCATATTCTTTCAGGGTTTCCAGCCTGCATTTAGACCTTCTCTAGCACAAGAGATTCCTTCTCTAGCATGAGAGATTCCTCCTCTGAAGAGGCAGATGAGGTGGTATAATGCAGTTTAAGATGCCAACCTCATACCCTTTATGCACACAAAGTTATTTTCTCATCCCTTATGGCCAGAATACGAGCATCACACTAATCTTTCTTAAGAAGCCCTCTTCTTACAAGAATTTGCCTGCCTGCCCTCTCTTAACCGTTTAAAATAAACTCATCTCTAACAGAAATCAACTGCAGCTTAGTGCTACAAACAAATGCAGGAACTACTTTGCTCCTGCTACTAGCTTCTTATAAAGACTACTCATAAACCTAAATCAAACAAAGAGTATTTCTGCGGCCCAATCTTCCCCCAGTAGAAATCCATGGAAAAATACTCACTAAATTCAATGGAAAATACATCAGTCCTCAGATTAATATATTCACATGCAAATATGTTTCCAATTAAGCCTAATACTTGCTCATGCACCAAGTACTGATTGTAAAGAATAGGTAACATTAATCAACACTCAACCTTAGTCCCAACATCTAGATGGTCACCAAAACCTAAGACTAAATTACAGTATTAATTCTCATCTGGCGCCACATGTTTTGGTTTATGTTAGGTTCAGATATGCATCAGCATGAGGGTTCTCAAGGCCTGGAGAAAGCTGGCAACATTCCTACCCTACTTATTCTTGTTTGCGAAAACTTGTGGGAACCAAATATTTCAGGCCCCTTGTGTGTATTTGCAGAGTACACTCAATGTACAGCTGATCACTATTTTGCACTTTGGAGCTTGAGTAGATTATTGTGGCTAAACACAAAGCTCATGGCTTCAACACAGCCCTAAAGATTAATTTACGTACTTTAGTTCACCGAACAAAGCAGGATAAATCACAGACAGATGCTCTCATTTATCTATGTGGTTTCACATGCAAAGACGCTGCAATACACAAGGAGGATCATCTGGAAATGCACTGAGCCCATCGAAACAAAGACCCAGAACACAGAGACCACCGGCTCCCATTTAGCTTTACCTGAAATAACATGGCCACAGCCAAGCCAATCTACCTGCATATACCAGGATTTTCTCAACTTTTACCTTGAGTTTGAGTAGCCAAGTGGCACTAAGTTAAATCAACATTTCTGCAATACACAAATTCTGTTTCTACCAGTAGGCAAAAGTTTGGGGACCTGTAAGACAAAGATCTCGGATGAAAATACAATGCCTTGCTCTTTAACTGAAATCCAAACCCACTTGCCTACTGGATTTTTGAAAAGAGTTTCTGGTTTGGGGAAGTTTTTGCACATTACCCCTGCAGTTCTTTATTTTTCTTAGAATTTGAAATACTAGGATTGTTGTGACAAATAATGTAACCACAAGACTGTAAAAGAAAAAGAACTGTTTGCCACAAAAGCCTGCTATTTTAGCAGTTTGTTTGTTTGCTCGATTGGTCAATTTTTAGCCCAACTTGTTGGTTAAAGAGCTGAGAAATATTATGTAAGTATTCAAATTTCTCCTCTCATAATTATAACTAATTTAAATTGCCCAATTATTCATTTATAATCCTTTTTCTCCTTCACTGAGTTCTCACACTGACATTGTACAGATTACAAGGCGTCAAACTAGCTACCTGGTTTTAAACAAAATGTAATTCTAAATTTTGCCATTCTTATTTATATTGAATAAAACAGTAGTGTGAGATCTGTCCACTGACTTCATGGAAACTCAAAGAGAAGCTGTTCTCAACAAGTGTGACAGAATCTCACTCTAAATTAGCATTTACTCCTCCTGTAGATAACATGAAGTTAGTATAAATTAGGTGATACATCTGAGTTATTTCAAAGACGGATTTTGCATTATGTATATCCTGAACATCCTGAGTCAAACATTTATTATGCCATCTATGAAATGTGAGAAAGCAGTGAACCAAGAGCAGCACATTTTTGTTAAATCTTTAACAGCAGTGTGGGAAAATGATAGCAAGCCTTTAAAAAGTGGACTGCATTAGCCAGATTTGATCCAAGGCCTGTTTACACCCTTGGATCTTTGAATGCAACCTTAACACAAATCAAAAATCCTTTTAAGCCAGCTGGTCAATCACATGGTATCAGGCTTCACAAGGAGAGTGAAAAATCCTCTGGTCTTCTGTGGAGATGAGGTCCCTCATCCCCTTTTGCTTATAGAATCATAGAATGGTTAGATTTGGAAGGGACCTCAAAGATCCTCTTGTTCCAGCCCCTCTGCCGTGGGCAGGGACACCTTCAACTAGACCAGGTTACTCAATGAATTGAGGACATTCACCTGACTACAAGGCTGAACAAGGATGTATTATCATCTCCACGTGCTCTTGCTTGACTTTGTTAACTTGGCTCCCCTAAAATGAGAGACGGTACTGCGCAAAAGACTGCCCCATTCTGCAAGGATACAACTGAAAGGAGTTATTTGCCAAATGGGATGAAAACTGTTTTTTCCTACAGAAGAGGGAACGTCGGTTCCTATTATTGCTAGATATGGCTGCCTCACCCTGCCAAAGCAGAGCAGCACCATAGGGTTCAGGCTGCAAAACCAACCAAACAACAAAGCCACAACCCAAAATTACAGCTAATGAAAATCACTGACTTTTCCCAAACAAAGTGGCTAGCTGGCCAGTTTGCTATAGCAATCTAAAGGCTCATTCATTAAACAAATTGCGCAAAGCTACCATTCTTGCTTTATGAGTATATTGACCAGCAAATGTTAGTCTTCTGCCAGTGGAAAAATCTCTCATTTTTAAAGAAATATCTGAAGTGAAAATAAAGCTGGTTCACTTTTTCCACAGAGCTGTGAAAATGAAAGTCTTTGCCAGGTGAGCTGAGGGTAAGTATTTGTTTGAATAGCTCTACTAAAAATTACAAAACAAAATGTGCAAACTGGGTTGCCTAAATTCATACTTTGGCACTTAAATAAGCCAGCCAGCTTACAGGAATGTTTATCAACCAAGCGCTTCCCCTCAGTGAAACAGGAGTTGTTTCTGTTCACTGTTTGGGAAACTGAGATACTTACATCAGAGCTTCGATATGACTTTGGATGCCTGACCTTAGGAACCCAAGCAACTTCAATTTCTGAGGTGTACAGTGGCATTGCTGGCTGCAGTTTGTGCCACTTTCCTGCCATAGGCCCACACTGCTAATGCTGTTGGCACCGTGCAGTGTTTTCCAGCCTTATTGCTTAACTCCTGCCTGAGGTGGCTGCACTCCATTTACACTTTATTTGCTAAGTGTCAGCTCATTTCCAACCACCTTACAGACAGTTCCCCTGGATATATACTTACTCAAGATGTAAACAAGATTAACATAAAAATCAAGCAATCTTTTTAATTCACATATTTGGTTTTTTTTAATAATTTGTGTAATTGTTGCATAATTAGTGCATTTGTTTCATTACACCATCTGCTGCAGCTGTGGTGATTGCATTGTGGGCTGCAGTCAGTCCACAAAACAGCAGTCTCAATTCTCTGCACTGACATGTGAGACAGAAATTGTCTCCCCATGTGCTGCCAGGGCACCTGATTGCTCAGGTAAGCCCTGGGAAAGCACAAGCAAAGTAGGTATCCCCATGGCCTGCCACGGTTTCTCCACAGAAGAGGAGCATAACTCTGACCATACCCTGAGCTAGACTTCCCTAGGTTCCCCACTCACAGGGCTTGCCCTGTGCAGGCACCTTCTGGAACCTGCTCATGTACCCTGCAGCCCGTCCATGCATGTCCCACAGAGTGTCTCACTTCAGCGGCGATGGTGGAAGGCTCAGTGACAAAGTGTAGTGGAACTTTTGATCATTATAACCCCTCAGATTTCACTATCATAATCTCAGACCACAGGGAAATGAACCCTGGCTGCTGTCACAGAAGCCATCAGAAGCCAGGAGGACTTCTTACTGGTTTACAGGAACGTGATCCAAGATGCACAGTTAAAAAAGATGCAGAAATATTAAAAAATAAGATAATTTTATTTTTCATTTAGGTAGTTCTCCTTTACATGTCTCAGAGTACCTAACAAAATGGTCAATATAATACGCATGTCCGTCTAGTTCATAGCAGACTGGATGGGCATTACAGAAGGGTAAGGATTTGGGCCTCAACACTGAGCAGGAATACAGAGATGAATCAGGCTGTTGAAACAGAAATTCTCCTTTCTTCCTCAGTGTTTCAGGGAGTGTTACTTCGACAGCCATAATGCAAAAGTTTACGCTACCATCATTCCCACAGCCTCTTCTGTGGCTAAGCAGAATGATTCCACCTCCAGGGCTCTCAGATATGTACCCTTCAAGCCTACTTGACTTAAAAAAATCTCAACATTTAAAATCGTAGTAATGCTGAGAATATAACTGCACTCTTAAAAGCTAATTAATGACAGATGAATCAAAAACTGGCCACTTTTATACCGACTTGCTTTTCTTCACCTTGCCAAAGAGAAGGCAAGAAGCAGGTGGAAAATGAGCATGCATATTATTGCTCATGTCTCTAATTACAAGAACTGTGTTGTGCAATGAAAACTCTTTTAACAGAGCAAGAGGCAAATTCTGTAAAGTCTGTTGAGTCACACTGCCCCCAAAATGCATTAACTCTTGTCCTCAGTATGAGAATCGGCAAATAACATGAACGTGAAAGCCTGGTCAAAAGGTTACAGCACTGCTTTAACCCTGCACAAATCTGAAGGCTCATTCTACATTTAATGCTATACAGGTCTTTCCCCCCACATCACATTATATCCAAAACACATTACTTATATAGCACGTAAGAAGTCAGTATTCGTAACAGGAGAGGTACAGGATTCAGATAGAAGAGTGTTTACTGATTTTGGCCAAGTTTTGTGTGTAATAAAGAGGATGAGCCAAAGAAGAGTAAAAGCCAATAAGAATATTCTAATACTATTTCTTTCAGGTCCAACAACTTTTTAATATAGTTTTATGTAGCTCCTTTTTCTTTCTGTCCTTTTCTCATATGGCCATGGTTAAACAACTCAGCTTGTGCTTTGGTTTCAAGAGCAAAGCCAAATCTTTGGCTTGGCTTTACCTTCAAACTTTGGAGAAAAACAAGATCAATCCAAATCAAAAATAAAAACGCTAAATCCACCCCACTTTCATCTCTGTTTTCAAAAAGAAATAGTTCTCTGAAGTATAGATAATGCTAAATATGGTGTGATAGTGAAACATTCCTATGCTTTTGCAGGACAGAAGATCCCCTATCATACTGAAAATCCCAGGCCACAATTTCTGTTCCTGTAAACTGGAACCGTTCCATTGTACACAGCAGGGATCAGCAACAGAAGAGTCGGTCCCTAGCACATCCAGAACAATTTTAAAGGCTTCTTAGATGATGTATAGTAGCAAAGTCAAGGACTTTTTGAACCAGTAAAATCAGAATTTTAAAGTGTGACTAATGATCCTTAATCCTTTACAATCTATGGTTACTTTTAAGTGCTCAGATTATTAGTTTTAAGTGTTTAACGTACTACACAAATGACCTGTATCAATGGAATAAAGTTTGCACAAATATTTCCCAACAATCCATTGTGTGTAAGACTAAAGAACAGGTTTCAGAAAGTGTTATTTTTCAAAGTGTTTGCTTAGCTTATTTCCCATAAATATTTTCAGCGCTTTCAGACCTGCTCCCATCCTGTCTCCCCCCACACACATGCACATCCACCTCAGGCCTCATTTATTTTGAAGCTCTCTACAACAAACAGAGAAAATCCAAAGGACTGTTTTTGGCAGAACTGTTCAAATAAAACAGATTCTAAATATTTAACTTTTCCAGATAACCAGCATCACAGGAAACAGCAATGTTGGCATTCAGTCACCTAATAAGGAAACGTTTTTATTGTCGCTTATGTGAAGACAGTTCTGTTATTCTTTCTACATATTACACATTGTATGCTCTGTTTTCTTTTTAATTTGGGGAGATTAAAGGTTGTTTGATGGCTTGAAAATAACGCAAAAGGAAGCTCAGTGCATGATGCTCCCAGGAGGTTGTGAAGCTGTTGCAACCAGAGCTGTTGCTGATTAAATCTGTCTATTGTTATAAAGCATTCTGGGCCAAACCAATCAACCACTGGCATAATTAATGAAGTCCAAAAGGGCCTTTAGTGGGACTTGTTTTTATCAATCAGGAGGAAAAAATACAGGCTACAGAAGATTGGAAAAGCCTGTGTATTTACAAACCTGCTTGCCTTAGGTCACGCTTGTGAATAACTACAGTACAGTCCCATAGCAAGTACCACTGAATACTAGAAATTTTGCCTCATACATACAGGCTCATTTAAAGAAAGATAACATAGAGGTGAAGACACAGGCTTTCCCTTGCACCAGTCATGGGCATCCTCTTTTTGCTTGTTTTCTACATACATATTTATTACAATCATGCAGGTACAGTTTGCAGAAAGAAGAGGAGGAATCTTTGAAGTTTTCAATGAGTTGCAAGGAAAAAGGGTGAAAATCCAATGTAATGATTTACATGACTGAATGAAAGAAACCAACAAAAAAAAGCAAAAGACAGGAAGATTAGATGCAAAATGAAAACTGAGAGAAAGGGTTTAGGTTGTGCCTTTTCATTTAGAGAAAAGCAACTATTTCAAACGGGTCAGTACAACATATTTTTCTTCACTTCCACCTCCTATACTATATAACCCTACGAAGCTCCTTATTGTATTCAGTAGCCCTCTACTAGACACTATCTCAACCATCTCTCTGCTGAAACTTTTGCTTCTCCTTGCATTGATCTGCCCAGACTACAGCAGCCCTCCCAGAAGCAGAGCCAGGGCTAGAGCCCCGGAGTTCCTGGCTAGCTGCCATGAATGTAAGCAGTGAAACCACACTGTCTCTCTTCACTGGCTGACGTCAGATGCTTTCGCATACAATACTTCATAGGCTGCTTAAGTCTCCCCAATGACATCCTGAGGAAATAAAATTGGCACAGGATATGGGCCAAGAATCTGATAGCACTGGTCATTCAGACCAACAATGTTGATGTTACGACACTTGCATTGAGTTTTATTTGAAAAATACAAATGAACTTCCACAAAAAAAATCACAGCCTTGACTACGGGAACATTCTTACTTAGAAAAGCACTGGATTCATGCTGAGCATATACTCCACTAGCTTTAGGATCGAACACCTAGTTGCCCCCCAGGTTTTGTATCCTTCAATATCCTGCAGTATGGAACCAGCAACTGGACAGGTATCCCTGAAATGGTCTCTGAAATCCTACATAGACAGGTAATGACACCTCTCCATGCTTGCTTAATCTAGGAATCAAATTATGTCTCCCATTCCATTGTACTGTTCAACTGGCTGCTTCTAAGAACTCTGAGCTTGTTTTTGGAGTCGCTGCATTTTCAGAACTCAGCCTGCAAATCTGTAGCGTGATCTACAGCCTTTATTCCTTGGTGTCCAATCTGGCCTTTGGCTGCAAAAAGAGAAGGTGGAAGAAGAGAGAGGAGAGAAATCAGTATTAGAAGAAAAGCCTAAACCAGCAGCATTTGAGACTGCAGAATGATACCTAGGCAAAAATGCAGAAATATGCAGCGAAGATCAGCTATTGACAGAAGAGAAAGCAGACTGCAAAGAAAGGACTAGAAACAGAACAGGGAATTGTGTGTGAAACCAGCAGTGAGGATGATTAATTATGCTAGAGATAACAGAGACTATGATAAAATTGCATAAGGTTCCAATAAAAGCAGGTACAAAAAAAGCTGAATTAAGCTTAAAGATAGTATTCTGACCCGCAAAGTTTCTTACTCAATTGTATGGGGGAAAAAAAATATCTGAAGCAAGGCATTTTTCCTCTAACCTTGCTGCAGACAGGGGATGCTTCATACAAAAGTCACACTGGCTCATTTTGACAAGTGTATTGAAAAGGTATCTGCACCATGACATCCTTGAGGGTAGCACTATGGTTAGTTATGTGATATTATATTCTCAGACACGCATGAAAGTATCCATGAATATTCAATGCTTCTGAATATGACCACGGTGTGCAAAACCCATCACCTCAACTGGAGACAATGAAGTTGTACAGAAAGGTGATAAAGAGAAAATATTTTGTTCACTTTCAGCTGGCAACACAAGTGGAGTAGCTAAGCTCTTGTGCTGACAGCACACCCATTAAAGTCGAGAGGAATTCCAGCTATGCAATAGCAGCAGGATTGGGGTGGACTGTCCTATTATCACTGATCCAGCAGACTGATTTACTACGTACTAGCTACTTAAAGAAATGAAAAAAATCCTCCAGCCTGATTCTATTCTCTTCTCATAAGGTTCCCAGTGGTGTTACCCTTCTGACTACAGCGGAGTCACTCCTGTTTACACCACTCCAAGTAAAATGAGGCTTCATGCCTGCTGAAACTATATCACCTCCTCCTAGTGTCATTTGATATTATTATATAGGACTGTTCAGTTTAAAGGATGAACTACAGGATATATGACTACATTAGAAGTCATACTTGGGATGTTGGTAGGGAAAGAGGGAGAAGTGACCTTTCAAAGCAGACATTTATACTGATATTTTTGGCTTTGCTGCTTCTCTGTTGTATCAACTCAAAGGAACTAAAAATCATGTCCTAAAAATGCTCCTAAATTGCTTTTTAAACCTGATCAGAAACTGCAAGAACACTAAAATTACAAATCCTTTAAGCTAGGTGGGATGTAGCCTTTATTCAGCCAAACAGGAAAGCAATGAGAATAATGATTCTCTCATTACCTTCAGGGTAAGGGCTATTGAGATTATAGCTTTAGCTACATGGTGGTAGTTTGGGGAAAGTCAGAGAGAAAACATCCAAGATCAGAAGTAATTTACACTTCTGCTCACCCAAAACAATTAGGTAAGTAAACCAACAGAAAGGATCCCTTCCTCCTTGCCAGCCAGAATAATGGAACACAGTGCTGTCGTGAAAGGAGGGTGAACTGCACCACCACAGCATGTGATGGCCGTGAACCTCTGCAACTAATCAACCCCCTGCCTCTGTTAAGAGTCTCCATTGTAACTAGTCTGTGGATGAATTCCCTAAACGACAAGTAAACACAATCAGACAGGATCAACCTTTGTCAGCCTTTACATTGATGGGAGTTTGCCTCAATACAGACCTGAAAATTTGGCCTAATGGCTGAAGGGAAGCATCACAGATCCTTCCTACGATTTGAAGCTGAACAGGTTTTGCAATCCTGAACTGTTTTCTACTTTCTTGCCAAAACTGTATCTCAGCTTTCCGGGGGCACAAGAGACGTTAATTTGACTTCATACTCTTCCGCTCGCAGACCAAACACCAACCTGTCTGTTGCTCTGATCTAACTGGGTGCACTGAAAAATAATTTAAGGGCATTACAGGTCACCCACATTTGAGGACTTTATGTATTTATAATACATTCTCATCCAACTAAAATGCATCTAAGCAGTCATCCAAATAGAGGACAACAAAAGTCCTTTTATTTTGGTAAGTTGTCTTTAGTCACTGAAGGACAATAAAAGTAGAAGAATACTAAGATCTCACTGAAAACCATTGAACAACATAACCCACTGTTTAAGTGACGATAATATAAAATTTTCATAGCTTGTTATGACTGTAATACTGTCTGTTGAAAAATTTCATTGTGATGGTCTTCAGTGGAAAACCAGGTCTTTAAATGAAAAGATATTTTTCATTCAAAGCATTTGTTTTTCATAAAAAATGTGATTTTTAATAAGAACAAAACAAACCTCCACATCAAGCTGTTTCTTTGTGTTGCACTTCCCAGAGAACCACAAAATCCAAGATGCCTACAAGTTTTCTGAGCTATCTCTGAGTTTTTAAAAAGGGGAGACCATTATATCCTGCATGTATATTCAGCCTGATGACCCTGGCCCTTGAAAAACAAGGAACTAATGAAGTTTCAAAATTACAGCTCCCACAAGGCATTACAATGACCAATCAAGATTTTGAGTTTTGAGCCAAAACTATTCAGCTTTTTGAAGGCTTTTTTGTTGTTTGAGTTTTCATCTTGAAAATAAAATTTTTTAGCTGAAAATGCATATATTTTCAAAAAAAGTTCCCAAAGAAGTGAATTTTTTCCATAGAAGCCTGGGTTTTCAACCAGTTTGGTATATTAAGCTTTGCCCTCTCTTTTCTCTTATGTTTTGTAATGCACCTAGAGAATTTAAGATCTGAAATTTAATTTACAGCCTTAATCTTATTTAAACATAGTTTTATTTGTGGTTGAATGCAGATACTTGGCCTGCCGTTCTTAAACTAAAGCAGGTATTAAAAATAGCTTAATGAAAAACAGTGGTCTGTTTCTTCAACCACTACTTCTTTTCCAGTAACACAGAAATCTAGTGCATTATGGCAACAATAGTTAATGTTATTTCTAGGCAGTGCAGAGTGCAGGCAAAACATAGTGTCTAGCATTTATCTGGAACAGTCTGTTATGAGAAAGGACAGAGCATGATGGACAGGGTGGAGTGAAGAGGAAAGCACGCCAGTAATAATACAATACTTGGGGTATATACAGCATCTTGCAGATGAAAATATTTCAAAGTGGTTTTACGTACTTTAGCAATGTTATTTGACTAGAACAAGTTGCCTTGTGCCAACTATGACCCTTGGTGTGGCTTTTCATGGAAAGAAGACTCTACACCGGTCCCAAACAGAAAAGCCACTGTATTGCAGTAAGGGCAGGCTAAGGGAAAGGATCCATGGATGACAACATTAACTTGGGACCTTAACAGTCCATAAAAGCAGACACTGCACTAATGGCTTGGACTGATGAAACAGCTGTATTGCAGACACGTGGCCAATGCACAGGTTTTGGAGTGAATTCCTCTTCTCCCACAGAAGTCCCTGTAGGAGTTTAATTTCTCTTGTTTTTCTACCAAATGGAAAATGCTAATATTACTGATGAAGCCTCAAAAAGTTCCTGAATCGCATGGCAATCTTTTCAAGAATTAAATCAATAATCCAAGAATTTATAGGAAAATAAGTAAGCAATGCATGAACTGTAACACAAGCTGTCAATCTTTTCAGGGAGTCTGTTGAGAGATACATGGTTTGGCAAACAAAAAGTTGGAAGTCAAATGTGGACTTAATCATTCCATTAAAAAACCCTCCAAATTTAAACCACTGTGACTACCCCTAACCTGATCTACCAGGGACCATCTAGAAATGAATTCAAACTGTCAGAAATGTACACGTCGGGAAACTGAGGTAAAACTTTGACTCCAGCCACCAGGGCTGATTCATGTTACACGGCTACCACTCCTTCCATGGTCCAAATTTCCATTAACAGCAGTCAGAGTTCTTCTGTGCAGAAGAGGGCTAGATCAAGCAGCAGAATTCCACTGTTCACATAAGATATTAAGAGTGGAATATTTTGCCATAACTGTTTTCGTCTTTTTTTTAAAACACTTCTTACTCAATTTTTTGGAAAGGTAGACAGTTGCTTATTTGACTTCATAGAAGAAAGAGGAAATTGCTTTCCTCAGAACTGTATAATCTGTCATAAAACCAGAATAATTTTGCCAGAACAGCTCACCAGATGATTTCTATTAAAATTAAGAGCAAAACTTAAAATTTTGGTTTTCTTAACCTTAGCATAGAGTTTTTAACAGCTCACAGATGACGACATAAGTAGTTCTTAACCTTGCAAAACGTAGGAGTTTGGTTGTGTCGTGGTTTGGGTCATATCCTTGGAGTAATGGAATAACTTTCTTCAACATCTATATTCCAAACAGGGTTTTGTATTGTTCAGGAGCACAACAACCAATTTACTGAAGTTTTGAAAATATGAGTCTCAGAGCTCTCTGACATTGCAAGTATTTCTTTCATTTGGTAATATATTTTTTTTACTGGCTTGACCTCAACAGTGGTATTGGATTCTTAATATTTCAGAAAAAAACAGGACGTTTTAGATGCCAGTTTTTAAATTTACATGCCTAATTCTATATGCTCACACTTGACTTGGGCCTCTTGCACAAGAAAGTGCATCAGAATCAAGCCAGATCCCGACTGTCTTGACTGGAAGATTTATCTGTTTCCCAGAAAGATTATGTCTCTAGATATGATCCAGTCCAATATGTTTCTGTGCATTAACATGATTTACATGATTCTTTTTGCATCTGTCATTAAAATATAGACTATTAGCCTGACATCCCTCTTAGGATTTATGAAGCTTATTAATGCTTTTATGATTATGCAATCTGATGTCTGGTAAGCTGTGGAAAGCTATGGGTAGGCGGGGGAGTGTATGTCTAAATACTAAAGGAGAACTTCAAGCAGGACTGTTGTGTCATTTACTGGCTGCAGAAAGTAATGTGATATAATTAAAAATGGTCAGGAAAGATTACTATCTTTTGGCATCAATTTTAACACATGCAGTAAAATAGAAATTATCAACAATNCCCCACCCCCCACCCCCCCTACTGGGGGTCCAATAAAGCCCTGGAACATCCTGAACATAAAGAACATCAATTGGATGTAAAACAGACCCTTTTTTTTAATGCTTTAGGATGGGAGGATCTTCCCCAGTAGTGGGAGGAAAAAAATGGAAATGTCAGTGCTTGATCTTTATAAAGGTTTTGAACTAATATGTAAAATTAAAATTAAGATAAATGAAAATGCTTATGAAAAGGATTATTAAAGATAGGACAATACTATAATAAGCATGATCCAGCAGCCCGAAAATTAAGAATGTATCATAATATACAAGCACTGTGGGGAGGTCTGGAAAGTTTTATCTTCTTGGAAGAGGCTGAAAGAACTGAAAGAAAACTGTAATTTTCCTTTACCAATTTAGGACAGGCAAGGCAAGGCAAGTACAGTAAAGGCATGGCAAGGCAAGGCAAGAAAAGAGGACCAACGAGTATAAAGAGTAATTTTCTTCACAGGTGAAGAGGGTGAAGACTACTGTTCTCTCTTTGTGTAACAGCTAAATCAAGACTAGGATATCATTAAAAATTGCTACTGTAAAGTAAGACAAAGTTCTCCTTTAGGAACTAAGTCAACCATTTACTAATTGGCCCCAATGCTGTGAACAATCGGCGGTTTCGAAGTCACCAGTTTTTCAGCTGCCAAGAAGCATCTTGAAAACAGTATTCTAAAAGAATACTACTCTGAAATAAAAGAATACTACTCTGAAACTAATCTGTTTCTTGACAGAAAAATAACAAAAAAATGGAAGAGAAGAAAAGAGAACTACCTCCTACTCTTCAAAATAATTAAAAGTAAAACAGTAGGGGATATAACAAGACGTGACAGTGCTTCACACATGTCCCTCCCCCACAGTTTCTTAACGATGCTGTCTTTATAGTAAAATACAAATAGCAAATTATAGTTCACTCCAAATAATTCAGGAACTCTAAAGGGAACATTTAGTAAGTTAGCAACCAGAGCTAATCCAAGGAGTCTGAGGAGGCCATAAGACTGTTGGCCTGGAAGCTTCCAGTCCTCTCCTGTATCAGTTTTTCTTACTTAACTTCCTCATAATGCTTTCCTCTTTATCTTCCATGTACAGCTTGCTGAGATAACAGGCCAAACACCAAACATTCTACCAGCTGATGCCTTCCAGCACCCACAAATTTTACAAGGCCCAAAAGCCAGGTCTGTGACCATCACAAAACGTTCAGACTTCAGCTGTAGACATCATGAAAAAATGCTAGTGCCTTTTCTTGTGTAGGGAATTGACCTACAGATGAGCCCAAGCTATAAAGTTCACATTAATAATATCTCAATTTGAACTTGTCCAAAATTTGTCAGTCTGACTGCCCATCTGTAATGGACTGAGCTCCCATTGACAGAACCCATGTGTGGACTTAATAGCCAATTGATATGTCTGAAGAGTTATTTAAAATCAATAGTTCTGTCTTCTGCTTTCCTTTCATGTCTTGAATTGAGGTTCTTAGGGCTCAATTCAATGCCATTTCAGGTAGTCTGGATTATCAAACCTACATGCCAGAACATCACAGATTTCCAGTAAACTGTCAGGAAACCCACGTAGATGTCAGATACCCTTGCCCATACGAAAGCACAAGATGCCTGTATTTCAGCAATTTATTCCCATGCTGTTGGTTTCTCCAGCTACAACTAATGGATGTATTTACAACACAAGTTTGGGAATGCAAATCCCATCTTTGGGTGTGGCTGATACCTCACCAGTTGTTGGAAGGAAACACTGTCTTTAGGGCTGAAATGAGGTAATAACGGAGGGAAAAAAACACTGTTTTTCCTGTGTAATTCAGTGGTTTGCAATTAATGAACCACTCCTACTCAGGCTATTTTCCAATGCAAATCTACTTTATATATATATTTAAACTCAATTTCTGAGTGTCCAATATAGGCATAATGCAATTAGACTGAGTAGGACTCTTTGGACACACATGCATATTCTGCTCTAAAACCCTCACCTGCCCCTCCTTCAATACTGAACACAAGCAAATTTGAGAATGGAAGACTGGCCAGGGTTCTGCGGGCCAACACACGACTTACTAGGAATTCCTGCTGAAAACTGAAGGCAACAAGCTTTTAAATCACTTTCTTCACCCTATTCCCTATGTTCTTTTCTCAGTTTGTTACGATATCCATTTTGATTTCCTTCTTTTCTAACTGGTTTCATATCTCAAATCTTCACAATCTGAAATAAGCCTAGTTCACAATAGTTCCAGAAAATTTCTATTTATAATAAATATGTAACTGGGAACATGAAACTGGATCTTATTTTTTTCCCTACTATCTCACACATCTTCAATTGCACATAAGTTACCTTCAGTCAACATTAAAAGCAACATCTGGAAAACACAACAATTGATGAGAATAAATACCAAGTCACTGAGCTGCTGCTCATTTTCCTGTCTGTAAGTTACTAATTTTCCTATGCTTGCAGAGGACTGGCTATTAGAATTAATGTGATCGGGCAGACACATAAACTCTTACATTTATTTCATTTGAAATAAAATGATACTTTTGTTTTTTCATGTAGGGTTTTTTAACTTCAGGGCTGAGTTTTGCCAGGATAGGCATAGCAGGAGAACGTTAGCCAGGTTCAGTTTGGAATGAACATGAACACTGGAGTACGAAACAAGGTTTGTCTTCATCCTTTGTAAGAAGGTGACTTTCAGGGAATAGATCAGTGCACAGGGGTCCCACTGGAACAATTGCCTCTGAGAAACAAAACAAAGCAATCTAACAAGAGAGAAATCTCACTGACAACCAACATAGTTTCCATGTGGGAAAAACTCTCATATATAAATGCTTTAAGGTAGTCAGATGACAAGGCAATAAAAACTGCATTCAAATCTTAGAATGCCACTCTGTCACATTAGTCAGTCTCACTGGCAGACTTTCCCAACAGATTCAGACTATACGGACAGATAAATGCAATCAGCTATTTGGTATAGATACAGACATTACAGCCAGTTACATTATCACTTTAAATTCCCCAGTTTAGTCTATTAAGAATGTATTCACAGTAGATGTTATACTGTTTTCACTTGCATTTGCAGCCAGTCTATACTACATTACTGTATGCGCACTTCAGTGTTCTCCCAGATGGTGTTTTGAGAATGAAACTCCTGTTGGATGGAGCCCTCTGAGGCCAATTGATTAAATCTTGTAACAGATTTTTAAAGCCTTGAAACTGATGGTCTGT
This sequence comes from Ibidorhyncha struthersii, assembly GCA_013398815.1. NCBI lineage: Eukaryota > Metazoa > Chordata > Aves > Charadriiformes > Charadriidae > Ibidorhyncha > Ibidorhyncha struthersii. The sequence goes on along the minus strand of VZSZ01003182.1, from coordinate 596,711 downwards.
ACTAAAACGGCAGCAATAAAACACTATTCCGTTGTGTCAGAAAATTACATAAAAAGCTACGTGTTCCTTTCATGTGTGCACAGCCAAAGCCAAAAATTATATTGAAGATTATTCCATATTACCAGAATATCCAGGTACAGTGGCTGAAATGTGGGCACTCTTGAAGACACTAAAGCCATAGTTTGAGGAAACGATGAACTCTGATTTAGGAGTCTTTGTTCTCGATGAAAAATGCCATAATCACATGATCCACTACTTTTTGCATAGACATGTTAAGAATTTTGACAGCCTGACCCTGCCTCAGCAGGCCTAATGCCAGAACAGGGCTTCCTCTGGCCCGACCCTATTTTATGCTGGATCATGTATGGCGTGTCCTCTAGCACCTGCTTAAAGCATATAAGCATAAAACTGGCAGAAAGCATGAAGCTGGCACAATCCCTACACCACGTGTCTGTGCCTGATCCAGATGAAATGGGAACTACTGGGTGAACTAGTAGCAAGTATGAATGGTTGTTCAACCGCTGTCTGGGAGCTCTGCCATTGACTGCCAGGGGCCCTAAATTTCAACCCAGTCATTTCATGTGTTTAAAATTTAACACATGAATCAAAGTAAAGTTCAGTAAAGAACAAAGAAATGCGACAATTTCTTCCTGTCTTCTATTTTGCCAGTCATACCGGATTATTAAACAAAGTACACAACTGATCAAAGAACATACAAACCATTAGTGCTAATAATGCCATACTATTCAATCTTGAAAGAAACAGAATACAAAAGTATTAACAATATGAAAATAGAACTGCATAGTAAATACATGAAATTGTACTGTGTCTTAGCCAATGATACGTTATTTAACCCTGGCTCTTTTAACTTGAATTATCTTATCACCAGAGTCTCTAAAGACCTTAAGCACATATGTAAGTCTATTCCAGATTATGGATGACTTTTTGGATCGTTCTTTTGCAAAATTAATGAAATGTTATACTGACTATTATTTATTCTCATTTGTGTGGTGTACAGATTGTACTTAGAAATTATCCAGTACTTTTAAGAATTTTTTTGAATATTAACAATATTATCAGTTAAACTCACCCTATTTATTTTTCGTGGAAGTGCTCCCACAACAAACTATTAGAAAAATTTGGCTCTTAAATTCAAGCTAATGAAATGAAACCTAAGCTTCACTGGGCATTGTGAAAAGGATTAAACTACCCTTTCCTTTGCCTATACTCAAACTCAAAAAAGGGCATACATCCTCTGAAAAATGTCACACGTGGTTCCCAAGAATCCCACAGGGATATATACTGCTGTTAGAGCAGATGTAGCAAGGAGAACCTATGAGATCTTCAGTCCAACCTGAGCTCTGCCCAGGGAACTGCATTTTCCCTGTTAGGTGATGGGAAAGATCTGCACTGTCATGTAGTGTTCTCCACCCACATCAAGGCTGCACCTAGCCCTGAAGCTACAGTAACTGGCAACTACTGAGGACATAGTCCAAAATATCCAGTTTCTTCAAGGCAAAAAAACTTCTGTCCTCTGGTCTTTACAAAATACAAAAGCTCTAAAAAATACTGCCTGATTTTCAACTGATACTGGGGTGGGATAAAGTTCATCTAAAACGTAGATATCTTCACATAGGCTAGAGATCTAAACTAGTCACTGCACCCAGTGAGGTCCAGATATCTCGTTAGCTGGCCAAGTGCTGGTGTTGGCTTTACGATGAGGTGGGCTGCTCTCTAGGCTCCACTGACCGCACTGACTGCTTCTCCACAAACTACAGCAGGCGTTTAGACACTGAGTTCACATGCAGACAGCAGCATGAAGGCTGTGACATTTTTAGGCTGGAATCAGAACCTGTATAGTCCCATGTTCAGTGTTTTCAATGCATTTCTGGTTTTTGATGGATGTTGCTATAATTCTTATTTTTGTCAATCTGATGTGGCAAACCCACAATATTTTCTGCTAAATGGAGGAAGAAATGAGGAGTGTGAGGGTAAAAAGAAATCCAAAAGAAGCAAAAAATCTGCAAAATACCTGCAAAGACACCAAGGCATATGTACAAAACATAATCTCAGCAAACACTATGTTGTAATAGCAACCAGATGCATACTTGTTTTCTAATTCTGGAATGAAGTCTTTTCAAAATTTTTGAAAAGTATCTTCAACATACAAAAAGAGCTAAAACAGAGATGTTCCTACCCAAACCCAACACTCTAAACAGAGCTATTGTTACATGGCCCCATGCTGATGGGGTTTTTGCCAGTGGTAACATTTTGTCATCAAAAGCTAATAGGTTAAATACCACTCTAGAAATGCCTTTAGTGAGCAGCAAAGACCTATTTCTCTGAACCAACAAAAAGAATATGCACTAGAAGTCATTACAGAGCATGGATACGCAATATAGTAATTTCATGCCTTGCATCTGTAAGTCTCCCAAATGCCATTACTCTGTGCTAAATTAATTTAAGCTGATTTAATCAAATGAAAACACTGGATAACTAATATAAACTAAAATTTCCTGAATCGTTATTTTCTATCTTCCAAAACCTAAAAGCTGATGCTGATTTTACTGGCTAATTGTAACTGGCAGATCATTTGCAGAGTAGCAAAAGCAAACCGCTTCAGGATGAGTACAATAAATTTAATGTATTATATATTCATGTATTCATTTGTGATCCTTAACTCACAAAAATATTCTCCTAAGGGGGTTGATTTCTCAGGTCAAGATAAGTTTCTTTATAACCATGACTTGTTGACCATGACATATTAGGACATAAATTCATGTAAAAACTAGAAAAAATAAAAGCAATACAGACTAAAGTAGTGAGCTTTTAAGTAGGATACTTGGAGTTTGCCTGAAATTTTCAGCATTATTGTTTTTCTTTAGTTATTTTCTACAGGCAGGGCTAGTTCATAGTGTTATTTGCACCCGAAGAATTTCTTTGAAAGCACTTGGGTTACTATAGAACAACAAAGAAAAATTCAGCCCACTATCAATAAAATCGGTCTTTTGTTTTATAAACACAGTTCATATGCACACATAAATTCTCCTCATTTTACTCAGACAAATACATTTCAATAAGCTTTCTGGTGTCTGTATGACGAAGTCAGAATCAGTTTGCCGGTTTGTTTACAATCTAGTGGATTCAGCCATGAGGTCCTTCCTATTCCATACATGGAGCAGCCCAGAGTTCATTTTCTGTGGATGTTCCTAAAAGCCTGGGCACCACTCTGAGAGATAATAAGGGGAAAATCTAACCTAGTTTTTTCAAGACCTTACAACACCTCTTCACTGAATATCAGCGAGGCTCAGCCATCAGAACAATTTATAAATATACAGTCACTCACACACATTATATTTGGAGTTTGAAAGAAAGATACTGCCTAGCACAACTGGTGAAGATGCTGGTTTTAGCACCTAGATTCTTCTTGATTGATTATGTCATATTACATATACACTAGGAGTTACAGCAAAGAGGTTAGTGGTCCTTTCTGGCACATCAGGTATGCCTACGAATTAAAGCAGAGCTGGTGACATAGTGTCTGCTGACTTACTTCTGCTAGTCCAAGTATGGCACCACAGACTGTAGCATGTGCTCGACCTCCAGAGATCCCCTGTACATAGTACAGCTTTGAGCAAGTCCTGTTGTTAGCAAATCTAACACAATCATGTTTTTGATGCTCAAGTACCATGGGGTAGCAACCACAATACAGGCAGAATATGCTTCTGGTTTCTCTTCCTTTGTAAATATCTCTTTAGATAAGCAGGAAGTTACAAGTTCCCAGTAATAAACTCGCCTTTTCTTTGGTGTTTTTCTAATTTTTGTGTGTGTGTGTTGAAGCTTTGGCTTCCAGCAGCTGCACTGAATTCTTGCTTTAGATCTAGTCTCTAGCACTGTAGAAATTAAATAAACACTCCTAAAAGTGATGTATTTCTATACACGTATTTTACAGGACAGAAATCCCGAAGGAATTCTGGTTTTGCTAACACTGACTAAAGAAAAGACAGAACAAATCTCCAGCACAGAAAGTCCCCTTGTCTACACTCGGTTTAAGGTCCTTTCCTTAAGTGCCTACTGGAGTATCAAGGAGAGGAAAAAGTATTAATAATTATTGCTTTGATGTTAAAAATAGCTTATATAAAGGAATCTGTAAACCTCTTAGTAAGGGTATGACTGTCTTTCTTATGATGACTACTTGTCTTTTTAAATCCTTTTGGGCCTCAATGCAGTAAAATACTTAAGAACAGTACTTAATGTAAAGCACAACCTCAATTCCACTGGATCCGAAGTGTGCTTTTGGGTGATTTACTGAGTCATAGCCTGTATCATTAATGTTTCCTTTCAAATTAAATATTTTTCCAGAGAAAAAGAAAGCAGGAAACCCAAGAAGATTGCCCAAAGTTTATCCCACTGAAACGAAGGAACAGTGATGAAGGTATCGAAACTTATAGTCACCAAAGCACTGAATGTAGCTGAATATTCTAGAGGCTTTGGTCTCAGGACATTCACCTGACATTCCTAGTCCAGGTTTACAAAGCTCAATTCTGAAGAGTGGTGAAAAAAACAAAGCCAAAATTCAACCATCATAAAAAAGACAAAATTAATTCACACTAAACTGGTGAGCAGTCTGTAACCAGCACATGAAGTCTCTGATGGGAGTCTGCTTCTTTTCAGGTTTGCCTCCTAAGATTTACTACCAAACACGTGTAACCCACACTGTCATTTTCCAAGCACCTTCTTCATACACATCACCCCCAAAAAAGGAAAATACAAGTAGATAATGAAGAGGCAAAGAATTAAAGAGGAAGCAAAAAATAAATGTCAGATCCACTCACAGATACAAACAGACGTGAGCCAGAGACTTTAGTGGAGTAACGTCAATTTACACCTAGTAAAGCCTGGCCAAAAATATTTCCATATAAAAGGAATGTATGACTCATGAGCCTACAAAATCATCACAGTGCAAATCATTAAGTCACTATCACATGATGAGAGTGGAAGCATAATGGTTATTAAAATGACTTTCACTTAAATGGCTTCAGTCTTAACAAGGCTTAATGCATGTCTTCACAGGAGCTTTGCAAAGTAAGGACAACTCAAGTTCTTACCTGAGCTTTTATTGGTTTTGTTTTGTCTACTCTTTACTTGCTCAGTCCATAATGTAGGATAACGAGAAGCTATATCTAGAAAAAAAACAACAGAACAAAGTTTGTAAATGTTACATTTTTTTTAAAAGTTACTAGCAGCTGAACAGTAAGCAGCTAGTTTTAAAGATAAATGGATCTACAAAAGAAAAGGGCACACTGGTTTCTATTAGAACAGTTAAAATCTTTATTCATGCAAAGGCATGAATAGTTCCTTCCTCATCCCATTCATACAAAGGGTTCAAATAAATACTTGCGGACTAAATTATGTTCAATTGGAATAAAAATCTCCCAGTGTTGACCCAAAACATGTAATAACTTCAGATCAGTTTCTGTGAGATTTGCAGTGAGTTGTAAGGTAGCCACAATATAGGACTATCATTGCATGTAGGTCTTCAGCTTTCCATTTACAGAGCGCTGAATTTCCCCAGAGGCAAATAAGCCTGACAAAACATCAACCTTAACACTACTAGGCAATATGCTGAGGACAGAATTTACCCTTTAACTTCCTTATTTGGCCATACAGTTTTAATCTGCACTCTGGCTCAAGTTTAAAACCTGTCCATGCCCTGAGTAGTGACATTTAAAATTGCTAAGGTCGGACTCCATAGCTACAGTGTCACCCCAAAACTATCACAGAAAATTCGTTGCTTGTAAGTAAAGACTCTATTATGTTTGCTGTCTTTATCTGGAAAAAGGCACAGATGCTTTCAATTTCTTGCAATTTCTTGCAACTCCTCCAGCAATTGCCCTAACTCTAAGGTAGCATTTGACGTTGTGGTATACGGTCCGTACTGCATAGTTCAATACCGCACTGTTAAATTCCTGTTGATGCTTACCTTCTTCATCACCTTGAGGCTGAGTCTCCAGCGCGGGAGCTGAGGCATCATCTGAATTCAGAATGGAAAAGATTTGCAAGGAGACTACAATTATGAGAGTAAGCTAAATAAGTGTACATACGTGATTGATACTAATGATTTGCACATAGCCCCGGCCGGTAAACAAACAATAATTTAAACATTATTTATAGGTACTACACAGCATAGATATATTACATGTACAGACTACAGATTATAAATGGATAGCTTTTGAGGTTATGGCTGACAAAACGATTGCAGGGTCTTTGATGAGGCATGAAGTCATCAGGTCGCTCCCTGGAAAGTAATTCTTCATTGTTAAAGCTGCACATTGGTACCTATAGATTGTAACTGATCAAATCAGCATTTTGAAAGAAGTAATTAGATAAATGTATAAAAGGGGTAAGACCTGTGAAAGCAAAAGCAGTCTGGGGCAAATGAGTGGCTGCAGACATGTTGACACCTTAAAAAGAAAGTTTCTTTTGGCACAGCAGAATCTATTTAACAGTCAAGCTGATTTTATAAGCAAGATTCACAGATTAAAAAAAAAAGAATATTATGTGCATAATTCTTCTCCTCCGGTCAGCTATCTCCATCCATCCACTACCAAACATTACTGCAAGAAAAGAGGAAGAAAAATTTACAGAAATGATAAAAGGATGTGGGCAATTTTAGATTAGGTAAAACACAGTGGAAATAGTGCTGGAAAAGAAATATTCAATATGAAAAATTATTTTTTAGCATTCTGTGAGAAAGAGCAGTACCCAAAGGCCTATCTACCTTATTACATTTTTGTTATTTAATTTTTTTCAAGTATTGGGTAATTATGACTTAGTAGGCCTTGCTAGCACATATTTTCCAGTCTTTGCTGTTTCCTCTAGCATGAAGAAGCTAACTCCAAGATGAAGACGTCCCACAATAAACAGCATCTTCCATATTTTTTATTAGCATTTATTGTAGTTTCATAGCTGGATCTCAGACCAACATAGTTTCCAAATTGTTTTCCTGGCATTTTCATAGAATCTAGAACCAAAGGTAACTAAGAAGCTGCTTCTTGCATGTAGCTCTACCAGGATAACAGTGAGCAGCAGCTTTAAGGCTAACACACTATCTGTTTCTGTTTCTTCTTGCTACTGCAATTCCGAAAAGCCTCCTGTTTTTGTTGTCACCATCACAGGGTGGTTTTTTTTGTACATCTGTATTGTCTTTATGCAAATCACGCAGAGGATTTGGAGGCACTCTGACCATTCCCTCTGGAAGCCACAGCTTAGTTCAGAGCAAATACAGATAAATAAATAGTGATAGCAGATTAAACCATATTGGCAGCCATGGAACACTAATATCTGTGCTTTTCACAAAACCAAAGCAGTAGCAATAGAAACTTATTTTCACTGCAGAATGTTTTAAACAAAGCATAAGGAGACTTCTTTTAAGAATGCTCATTCTTCATGTCCACACCATGACAGGGTACTTTGCTCCAATGCCGTAACAGACTGTCGCTTCTCATTAGTTTTGCTTGCGTTTTTGTGGTGTCCTCTGAGTGGTGGAGTAAGACCATTGATTAATTTCAGACAAGCCATCAAGTACCCTAGTGCACTGAGAATCAAGACATACATTTAGATCATCAATCAGTATGTGATTAAGAAAACCCAGAATTTCAGAGGGTAGCTTATGGTAGGCAAATATTACCAAGAGCCCTGCCAGAAATTTGGTTTTCAGATTAAGCAACATTTTTCTAATCATCTTTTTGTACACAATTTCAGTTTGTGACACATTTGATCTTATGTTATTACCTGAAATTCAGATATAATGTTGCAACTTTATCGATTATCAGCCCATTCAAAATTAGCCTCTTGAACTTTGTTCAAGCAGTATTTAGAAAAGTTTATAATTTTTTTTAATTTATTAAAAAAAAAAAAAAATCAACAGATGTTTAATGGTTGAGTCATAAAACTGCCCTCAGGTCCCCCTGACCCAAAAGAAAGAAAGCGGTTTGCTTTCGGTCATCAATGAACCAAACATTTGGTACAGGATAACTGTATAATCTAAAAGGTAATTAACTTCACTCCCGAACTGGAAGAGCTCCAACAGCTCCTGAACAACCCTTAATCTGCAGGAAGACACCCGCATCAATTTTCTGTTTGCACTCTGGCAGGTAGATCACCTTTTCATAAAATCCTCTTGTGTTAAGAATGAAGAGGTATGTGGCATTTCATTGTTCAAAACAACATTCAATAGAGAGTCACAACTGCAGAGCAGTTCATCTTCATGTTAATTAGATACCTCAGAGGTTAATTGCATAGGTCTTCCTGGCTGGCACATGCATACCAGTCCATATGTGCATACATTTAAACAGAAACCATTCTGTTTGCCATCAGAGTTCAGTTACCAAGATTATATCCCTGCAGTCAGCTAAGAATCAAAAAAAAAAGGATGTGATCCCATCTCTGACACGTGCTTTTCAGATAGTCTGAATATTTTCCTTGGATAAAGGAGGGAACTGCGGCGCCAGGAAAGATACATTAGGAACTCTTTTTTGAGCTTTATTCCTGTTTGGTTTAATGTGCAAATTTGCAAACATGCAATCACAGCTCCTGACCTCCAAAATCTGCAGCTGGAAATTTTATTTCAGTACTGGAATACCCAGAGAAAGTAAGGTGCACAAGTGCAACAGATATGGCCTGCCAGGTCATCTTCTCCTGTGAGTCTCTGTGGGACATCTTTGAAGAAGAGACTGTCTCAGGCTAAGTCTATGCTGTCTCTTGAGTAGATTCCTCACAACCACACTTTAAGGTCTGGAGCATGTCCTCTGCAGCAGGGAGAATGTTGTGAACCTGCCTAAACTTGCTGGGTTACAATACGGGCAGGCACCCCAATCCAGGCACCCCAGGTTAGTCCACAGGAACACGTAGAGGAAAGATGATCTAGGAGTTCTACGGGTTTTTTCAAAAAATACTGTTGTGACCTTTCAAACTGAGCTACAACATACTTTTTACTCCACTGACTGCCAAGCCAAAGCACAGATCTTTAACTCAGATAGCTGATCCTATTCACTATGCTGTGATGGTCCCTAAAGAGGTTGTGATGTCTCTGACAACATGACTTTGTTTAAAGCATAAGGCAGTGAATGGCTGGAAGAAGGGTGGGGAGAGGAAATCAGCAGCATCCCAGAAGACACAGGGACCACATGGGAACCAGGTCAGTGGCCCCTCATGCTGCAGGCTTGTGCTGGAGAATAAAAACAGGGCGTGAGTAAAATGCAACCATGTCATTTTAGACACATATATGTGATGCAAAGGGAGACTTGATAAGTTGTGTTCATTTCAGTTCCTAGTTCTATGACTGCTCATTCAGGGTTCAGCAGCTCAGTTGCCACAGTCACAAACAAAAATAAAGGATTCCAGATATATATAGGGCAGTTCATTCAGTTCAAAGCTGAAAACGAAAGTCCTGACCTAAAAGAAATGGGTAGCTTAAGGTTAGTGGAACCCACAATTTGTCTGCAACTACATGAAGGAAGAATTTTCCAGTACTTTGTAATTGTTAGCCTTTAAAGAAGTACTGATTTTCTTAACCTAACAGTGCAATAGTTCATTGCAATTGAGTGTATTACAATGCTGCAAAAGTTCCTGCAAAAAAAAAAAAATCAGTTATATTTACAGTGGACCAGTCAGTCATTAACGTTAGTGCGAATATGAGTAACTTCTTTAAAATTAATTTATGTCAGCGTAACTGACAGCAACATTTAGTATGTTATTTTCTGCTGAATTTAAAATTCTTTCAAGTGTTTGGAGAGTATAAGCTTTAACTTTGTTTCGAGCACAGACATCTCCTTCATTTAAATCTACCAGCTATGTTGGAGCCTCATCAGATTTTATCCTGCCAACAAGATATACAGCAGGATCTATCTCTAACAACAACAATCATCTGGCCATGAATGTAAGCCATCAGATAAATTAATCACAATATAGAGAAAAGTGCTGGGTCCAAGATGACTCAAGCACTGATTGCTATGGAAATAAAGTGAGGACTCCCGTTCCTGAGATTTTGGGACTGCAGAATGCTGACTGTATCAAGCAGACAGAATAATCTGTCCTCCAGGGCAAGCAAACAGTATGGGAAAATATTTCAGAGTATAGCTATGGGAAGAAAAGCTATTTTCCAAACAGCACAGAATAGCGAAGTCTGTAGGGCTGAGACTAGAAAAATGTAATGTCTATGCAAATATAGACAAATGCATGCATACATATATATATGTTCATATTCATAAGTTTACTAAATATCTACAATGCAGACAAAAAATGAAGTGTGTATGCATGTATACATATTACATATGCAGCTATAATGCATGATGAGTATATAATGATAATTTAAACCTATGGAAAATCACAGTGGGGTATCCCACAGCTATTTCAGTTTCTATTTAAAGGCCAACTAAGATATTTACCTGTTTTTCCTGCACCTTCTCGTTGTGGCAGCTTCTCACTCACTGAACCTGCAGTTGGAAAAAGGAATTAACCAGAAAAATATTATTTTCACTTTTAATATATTTTCTAAGAAACAGTTCCGCTTTAACGATTCATTCTTGCTTATTACCGCAATAACTATCAGCAAATTCTTCCCTTGCAAACCAAAGACCTCAGCTTTGCCTGACTTCTGCATTTGTGTACCACCAATTTACTGCCAGATGCCACTTCTGGGCCACCGCAGGACCCGAGAAAGAGACAACATTACACACTCCATAGACACAGGTGCAAGAACATGCTCACACGCTGCAGAGTCAACGTCTCCCTTCCCCACTAACCCCGCGAGGACAGGTCCTGCAGTAAGATGTGTCGCCCCAGCGCTACTCCCTCACGGGTTCCTTGTGCAGGGCATCACCCATCCTACACACAGAGTCTTGCCCATGCACCTCAGCTGCTCTGTGGGGCTTCCCCCGCCTCTAGCCCAGTCCTGGCTCAGATTAAAAATTGCCCCTTTATGCCTCAAATACCTCATACAACGCCCTCTGGAAACCCTGTGGTGGTGTGGAAAAGTGTGCGTGCTGGGGGAGGCAGGGACAGCACCTTATTCTGAGTCTGAGCCTGAGCTGGTTGCAGGAGACGTCCTCAGACCTGTGGCCCTTAGGAAAGGAGACAGCAGCAGTGGGAAAGGAGAGAGGAAGGTGGCAGGAAACATGTTTTAACAGTTTATGCTGTCAGCCTGGACACCGACCCAGCATCCAGCCTTGATTCCAAGTCATCAAGAAATGGAGAATCCATTGGTTTTCTTAGTAGTTTTTACAAAAGCTAGTTGTCCTTAGGGTTTAAAATAGAAGTATTTTCTTATTTCTTACTTATGCCTCATTATTACAAATGTTTGTTCGAGTCTAACTCCTAGCCCCTTCTTATCAACATATTAAAAAACATCTTTAAAATTAGTATTTTTCTCTCTGAAAAAAAAAACATAATGTCAATCAATTCTTACCACATGATCTCTTCTTACCTACACCTGTACTAATGAAAAAAAATCCAAAAAAACTCTCATCTTACATGCATAGATGTGTGTGAAATAATTTGGGCCTTAATATTCTTAATTTATTTCACTCTGGAATAACAAAATTCACTGGGTTTAAAACAAACAAACAAGACCCACCAATCCTTGCAGAACAATAAATCTGTTCTAAAAGGACAATTTAAGTAAGAGAAACCACTAAATCACAGGCCTTGTTTACCATGCTGAACTGATGTTTACTTCAGCATGAAGTTTAGACGCAGGATTCTGCCAGAGGGAAGACTAACATCACAGAATCACAGAATCATAGAATGGTAGGGGTTGGAAGGGACCTCTGGAGATCATCCGGTCCAACCCCCCAGCCCGAGCAGGTACACCTAGAGCAGGTTGCTGATTTTAAAGCCTCCATAAAAGAATACATGACAATGTAGCCAAGCAGGTATCACCTTCTGAAGAATTCCGCTTCTAATACACCTTTTATACACCCATTTAAAAAATATTCTAGTTTAGACTTGTTTCCTTTTTTGAAGGTAGTGTATTTTTAATGTATCACGTTTGAATCGCTAGAAATTCAATATACTTAGTGATGCATCAGTATTAATTCAGACAGGAAAAATAAAGCCATTACCATTGTAGGAATTATATCCAAGGGTGTTTGGGACAGCTTGCTCTAAATAGACTGCAATACTAATCCATCGTGTTCACTCTGAAGAGTGAAGTTTCTTGCATTTATTCTAGCTGAAGACAGAAGATATGAGCTTTTGGGTGCTTGGCTTAAATTTGACAAGAGGCCCAGCTTGAACTCAAATGAGATGTTCCAGTTTTAGGAAGTACTGCGTACAAAATTACGGGTTTTTCTAATTGCACTGAATACCAGTGATCCAGTCTTTCCTCAAACTTCATCCAGTTGCAATTAAGTCTGTAGTTTCTCAATTTAATATTGATGCACAGGAGTATAATTATAAATCTTTTGCAAATACAGAGATTTTAGGTCTGATTCATCAACACTAAAGTGTTTTACACCATCTTGTGAGTACAGATGAGGTCTCAGCATGTGGGATATGTGTGACAAACCCTCACTATAGCCCCTTTGCACTAAAAAGAGTGATAACTAAAGCCTTGGTTTGACACCAGTGTTGTCTCTCTGTGTACATTCAAAACCATTATTATAAATTGAACTTAAAATTCAGTTTATACCTCAGTAATTTAACTCATTGGTGAAATTTATATAATATTCCACATCTTAAACCAAAAGCAGAAAAATCTTTCCAGATTTCATTAACATCAAGATGTCTTCAGATTACTCCATCTGCATATGAAATGGTGAGAAATAACGACTACATGATATTCATGTACAGTCAGGGAGAAATGAAAATTCTTTTTCTATGCTTTGGGGGTTTTTTTACCCTAAATTTTGACGGAAAATTGATAGATGGATGAAGAGAGTGGCATTCACAAAGGCTAACTTTAACATAGTGAAACCAATTCCACTATGAAATTAGATGAATGCTGGGAAAATTAGGTTCCCTGGGATAACATTATTATTTTAATAGTCTTAGGAAGCTAACAAAAATATTCACAAGATTTCCTATGAAGTGAAATCTGTGCCTTTCACATAATTTCACCTGGAATTTTCAATTGATGCAGCAGAAACTTTGTTCTCTCCAAGCTGGAGGTGGGGAGGGTTTATTGAGCTTGTATCAGGTTTTCTACCATTTTCTGAATATATGTGAGCTAGAAGTATTTCTAGCTTAAATGGTAATAGGAAGTTGCGTTTACAAGTTTCTAGGAAATTGTATCTTCAATATTCACAATGAATGCTCACATTTTCAGTAAGATGAGAAAAAGAAATAGCAACTTATAACTTATCTAAAAGTTAGGCAATACAATCAGCTTTCAAGTTTTCAATGCAGTGTAAACAATCAAATCACCATATAAATATCTTTATGGAAGGGGAGAGGGCATGGTGGGATATTAGATTCAGCAATATTATTTTAACAAGAAGAATTTAGTACCATTCTAGCTTATACATTTGCTTTGCCATGTATCCATTTATGAATCTGATTATTTAAGAAAAAAATGGAGAAATATTAATGCCTTAGTTTACTGAGAAACTCACAATTCAGTCTACAAATTTCTGAGACAAAATAAATATTCCAGGGAATGTGATGTGAGTTTTGTGGCTTGTGATTTTAGCATATCCATTTTCTATAGTTCTCATCATATGTGACTGGGCTTTAAAAGAGAAGGTGAAAGTCTATTATTATCTAGTTTATATAGTGATTTCTGATCTTCTGCTAAAGAATATTTGATATGTAGTCATTGAATGCAGATATCAAGAAACAGGACAGTAAACATACCATGCTGTTCTATATTTCACATGTGTGTGTCTGACTGTGTATTTGTAGGAAAAGTACTATGTATTGGGACAGAAGAACTAGGTAATTCAAGGATAGATATTTTTCCCAGCTAACAAAAGCACAATAATGTAAACTAAAAAAGTTAATTGCCTTCACAAATACATTCATTTTCATTGTATTATCTGATGATACTACTATACAGACAGGAAGAGTTCTGAATTTTTGATGTTATTTGTATTTTGACCTTAAAAGTTGATCATGCCATTTTAATTGCAAGGTCGCAAAACTACTTCACAGAATAATAAAACATGTGTCCATACCTCTGCAATCTCACTGGCAGAAACCCAGAAGAGTTAATATGGCATAAAACCCCTACAATAGGTGAACATTGTATTTTCCAATTATAATTTAACACCTGCTTCTCAATTTCTGCCGCATTTCCCAGGACTCTATGCCTGTGGAATTTCTGCAGTTCCCTGCAGTGCTGATAACAGAGATGGGGAGTTGTAAAAATGTCTTTTTTATGTCTGGTGTTCTTTAGTGAAAGTATTGGGGCACATTCATCATTTTTAAGGAGCTTTCTTTTTAATGCTGTCATGGGAATGTGTTTGATTTACTCTCCTTCTCACCACTGCTCCTGAAACAGTGGAGATTATTTCCATGGAGTGGAATGGCACTCTGAGATTTATCATGTGTGTTTTAGCAGTACCAAGTGTTGGTGTGGGAATAACTGGAAAGGATGGAAGAAGAGCCTCTTTCAGGTAAAGATGTAGTAATTAAAGTGAAGGCTTTACATAAATCAGTTGGGAGAGTCCTGCATTTTTTAATGCTGCTTATAACCTTCATCCTTCCACACCTTGTGTAGCAAAAAAGACAGCTTCAATAAGAGCAAGCAGAACAACGCAAGGAGCAACAAATGGCTCATACAGCTATTGTAGATACATAAAAATTATATGTGACACTTTTCTGTCCCAGGACCTGAGATAGCTTTGGGAAGCATCACGTTATGCAGTTAACCAATATTAACAGTTAGATAAACTTAGAAGTTGAGCATTTCACCTATCCAATATCACACAATAAATGTGAAGCAGGGATAGGGAGTGGAATTGAGAAACCAAACTCCTAACTGTCCATCCTAAATTCTGCTCCATATTTGCTCTATTAAAATCCAAGTTCTTCCAGGCTGCCATGCTCTTCTTTCCTATTTCTGGATATTCACCAAAGTCAAAGGTGGTTCTACTGGGAGAAAATGAAAGGCAAGAAATTATCCTGTAATTTAGGAACAGCACAGTTGATTAGACATGTATTCAAACCTTATCTGAAGTTACTGAAGAACTAACCTAGAATTGAAAAGAAACACTGAACATTTTCATTAAAAAGATAAATTTTCACACATTCCACGGTATCACATTTCCTATGAGAAAATCATTAAAAAACATGTTCATGATTGACTCTACCTGCCATCTTGATTGTCTGTGCACATTCTGCTCTAAAGGGAAAAGGTGGCACGAGTGATCCTGGGAGAAAAAATTCTGGCACATGCAAACTGAGAAATTTGCATAATGTCTTTGAAATAGCTATAGCATCATGCCTGCAGAAGACACAGAAGTAAGCGAAAATACATAAACATGCTGATGTCGGGATGCCACTGCTACAGGAGATCTGCCTGCAATATCAAAAAATAGTAAGGCAATGCCTGCAATGAGGCTAGCAAGCACACAATGTGTTAGACCAACTAGGCACACTAGTGTTGGAAGAAATGGCATCCCTGAAATACTAGTTAAGACAGGAGTACATATACCTAAATTCAGTATATCCACTAATGTTTTGATTGCATTTCCTGCACATAGTGGTACTAAAGAAAAAGTATATAAGAGAATCAATGGTGATCTGGAAAACATCGACAGTTGTTCTGGGGGAAAAAAAAATCTGTTATCCTAAACAGATGGCAATATTGAACCTATACTGAGAAATGTGAGAGGGGCGCATTTGGGCTTCAGGCTTTCATTCTGCAGTATAAGAGCAAAGTTTTGCCTCATTATACTACATAGCTTTCTGACAAAATCTCTAGCTGCCATCTCTGCTGAATGAGAAGGTTTCTCCAGACCTCTTAAGACTGAGCCCTTAGCCACCACTACTGCAAAACCTCCTGGCACTTCAAATCTGTTTCCAAACTGTGCTGCAGCTGGATTTCTTTCCTGAGGGACAAAGGAGAAGTGGTGAGCAGTAAAACACGAGAGCACTGATATACAAGCAGGGAGAAAATGTGCAGAGATAATCCAAAAGGGTCTCATAACAATTGCAAAATTACCCTCGATCCTCCATGGAGCAAAATCAGACTCTACATACCCACCTGGGCCCTGGAGCAGTCTATTTACCTCTGAGCTACTAAATCGACTGCTACTATCACCTTCTCCTTAGCATTTCTGTAAAACTAACCTTCCTTCCCATCCATCCAAAAATGAGCTGAAGCAGTCTGGCAGTTTATCTGCTAGGCACATGAATACACCTTTGAGAGGAACTAGGGTTTGGTTCCTGTACAGATAGAATAATTCTCATATTAATCTATTAATTAACCTGGAAATACAGTGCAGCTTCTCCTTGATAATGCTGAATAAAAATAGAAAAAGTGGAAGTACAGTAACTAACTTGGCAACATTTTCAGCCAAACACAATGCCGTATGTCGTGACACATCTGCCAAACAATTACTTGCTGAACTTTCAGCATAAGCATAACCCCTTTTTCACTGATGTCAGTGAAAGAGAGGAAGGTATAATTTGATATAGCAAAGAAAGCAATGAAGGCACACTTTCAGGGAAGCGCTGGCTCTGGACATGCAAAAGCACTTCTATTCAAGAACACATTGAAGCACAGAACATGTGTCTTCTGAAGATGTGATCCAGTCATAAATAATAATTACATTAAAATGAATGCACATTTTTCTCTATTTTAAGGCTTCTGAATATTTTATATTATTTTTTACAATTGACTGTCATTCCACAGTGATTTTTCAGACTGGATCAAAAGGATTAGTCTGAAGACTACTTTCTGTCTAAGATGCATGGAAGATTCTGCAAGTCATTTAAACTTAAAAGTGGAATTAACTTTTTATAATCTTCATTGAAACTTTCTTAGTGGTCTCTTCCTCCATTTATTAAAAACATCAATATTGTGCTTGAACGATTGAAGTAGATCAGACCAGGTGAATTCCCTCAAAGGCCCTAATACACGCTTTTTCAGCTTCATTTATGTTACAGGGTTAGCTTTTTAAATCTATTTCTTCTGGTCTCTGACAGAGAATGGTGCTGCAGCACAAACAGAAGCACAATACATAAAACTCAAGTATTTTTAGAGCTATTTCTGTACAATTCTGTCAGCCTCAAGGAAGGTGAATAGCAATTCTGGCAACTGTTTGTACACTGGGGAGTTATATTTATTACCAATGTCAATGAAATAGGGTCAGAAGCAAATTCCTAAAAAACAGCGAACCTGTTAATTGTCCTGATGAAAGACAAAGGGCAGTACACATGGCAATGAGTTTGATTTGCCAATTAATTTCTTCAGACAATGATTCCATTATGTTCTTAATGGTTTGTTTCATTTTTATTTCTCCTCTGGATTTGGACATTCATGGGATTTGCTGTGGGAGTTCTTTCATTGGGCTATGTTACAAATCAGGACATTCACACTCCATACCTCTTTTGAGGTGTTTTTTTTTTTTCTATACTCTAAATACTTACAATATCAAAAAGGCAAAGCCCACTGATTTTTTTTGCTATGAGTTTATGTGCAAGACAGTTTCAACATAAAGAAAGGACTTCAGCAAGTCAGTTGCGTGGTGTCATATATTGACACATAAATATTGCACAAATAACCACTGTAAAAAACCCTTCAATAGCAAATAAAATAGATGGATCAGAGAATCACAGGAAGGTTTAGGGTGGCAGTGACCTCAGAACTCACGCAGGGCTAGCTTAAAAGCCACTTTCTCAGAGCCCTGTCCAGTCGACTTTTGCAAATCCCCAAGGATGGGGAGGCCACAGCTTCTGCCAGCACCTGTTTCTGGGCTGAACCACTCTTCCAGTGAAGAATTTCTTTCCTTAAGTCTAATCTGATGCCACACATAAACTCTACGGCTCATGAGACAATGTCATAATTTGGCCAGCCAAACAAGTCTTACCTGGGCACCGGGGAGTTTTGTGGGCCACAGCAGTACCACTGATAGGACGACCATTTGGAGTGACACACCAGCAGTACCCAGTGTAACTATGGCACTGAACCTGTCAGAAATGACATGAACCACATGCAGTTTTTCAGACATATTTTTGTTATCCCACAGCGTTCATGACACATGAGTACAAAAGACCCATCCAACAAACTATATTGACAAAACCTAGAACGATAAAACATAATGGACCTAATCTGAGTCCTTTATATGATTCTTTAGCATAAAGATGAGTTTATTTCAAGCGAAGTGTGGTAGGTCCTTCAGAATCCAATGGAAGAGAAAACTATTGAAATATGTCGTTGTTTACACCCTGTTTCAGAAGAGTGAGGTGCAGGTGTTATGAAAACCTCACAACGAAGTTCCTCAAGGGACACATAAACTGTTCCTGAAGCAAGCAATCTCAAGGTTTTTTCCACATAGAGAACATATTGTTCCACCCACTGAAGGAGCAGGACAGAGTGCTTCTGCCAATATTATTCATATCCCAAGCTGTCAGAAAGGAAACTCTCGGAATTCCTCTTAGAAATCAATTGCATTATATTTCCTGAGGGCCAATATCACTTCCCTCGCCAGGCTTAAAACGAGAAGGGTTGTCTTCTGCACAACTCTGCAAGTGAAATGACGTACAGAGGCAGTGGAAGGTGATCTTGATTGGGGTATATATCACAGGATAAGCTTCTAATTGTGTCCCTTCTGAATTCCATGATCTAACCTAAGTAAATTAGTCTCAGACCATACGCTTGTGCAGAAACTCTGCTGAGAATAGGGAAGAATCCTGTATGATTCATGCTTTAGCACTAAGATATGGACTCTGGTCACAAGATTTCTAGTTGGGATCAAGAACAGATCAGAAATTCCAAGCATTTTACCAACTGATGAGTATTCAGGGGCTACAAGAATGACTCAGCTGCCTCAGCCTAGAGGAACAGGGAGTGTATCACATGAACAATGGTAATGTTTGGCTCTTTTGCTGGCCAAATGAAAAAAAGAACGAGGACTCGGCACAAAACATGAATTTTCCTTCCATCTTTTAACAACAGTGTTAGCACAAATTACATTTTCAGTTTGAAATTACATTTCACTTCATTACATTTGTCTTTTCTTCATCCTCTGCAAAATTCTGACTTGCCAGCCATGCAAGATACTGAATGAAAAATTTTCAACCTGACTATATGTGCCATCGTCATTGCATTCTGGGATAAACACTTGTTGAAATTCCTTGCGAGCTTGTTCCTGGGTGTACTTCCTCTCAGCCACACATCTGGAAACATCTAGAGAAAGGGAGAAGACAAGTCAGTTGGATGATGAAATATGAAGAAAAGACAGGTGATAAACTAAATTAAGAAAAAAGAAAAAGCCTCTGAGATCCACATAAAGAGAAGTGGAAATATAATCAGGGATAATGTACAATCACTTGCATTTTTTTATGAAACAAAACCAATGGAAGACAATAACTTCTGGGTAATATTGTCCTAATTCACCTCATTCACCTGCATGATACTAACATTTTTTGCTGAGTATCATATGTGAATCACTAGTATAATCAAGTTCTTCCTCCTTAGACTGCCTGTCTAACCTGTGAGTCCTTTTGGTTCACACAAATGTGCTCATGCTGCCATGCAAAGTAAACAAAACTGAAATTTTGCCACCACAAAGATGGGAGGCCACAAAGCGAAGCACAGAGGGGAAGGACAGAACTCGGAGGTGAGACGGAGAGATGCCTGGAGAGACAACCTTGCTGCTCCAACTGCTTCCAAAGAGCAGAAGCCCCCAAAATGGCTTTTATCAATTTAACATGGCAACTTTGTGCCCTACAATATTCCTTCAGTGCTGGTGGCTGCATCAGCTTTCTAGTGCTTCAGGTAAGGCAAAGAAGGCAGCAGTATAGTTGCCTTATATTTCCTACTGTGAGTTTACACACCATTTACTTCAGTTAGGCAGCGAGTTCAGCTGTGACTACAGGCATGCTGACACGGCTGGTAAAAAAAATAAAATAAAATATACTGTACAGCAGAGGTGCTTGCTGGGGAGGTGGTTTAATAATAGTTTTGGACACGCATGATTCATATTATGCTAAAATTTACTGTAACAGTTTATGATTTAGACGGGGCACAATTCAAAACCTACCACATGGTCCTTTTTCATCCACTGTGTGGTTTCTTGCACCATCTCCTGCATTACTTGGTACTGGTCTCCACCCAAGACAAGGTAGCAAACTATACAGCTTTAATTCAGTAGAGTTTGTATAGTTTATTATATTATATTATCTAACACATATACTACATTTCAATCAGGCAGCCAAAGGGTAAGAAAAGCCACATAGTATATACATTCTTTTGTTTAAAGCTGCTACAAATTTTAGCATGTTGCTGATGCAGAATCAATACTTCAGAATCTGCTTGAGCTAAGCAATTTCAGGACAAATGAGAATACCAGGAACACTTAAGGTAGAATTAATGATTTCAAGATGTGACTGTAACATCTGAATTAGAATGATCTCAAGCATACAAGAGGAGAAATTTGCTGCTTCTGATCCCTGCTTTGTTTAAAGACTGTTTGACAGTAACTGGCTAGTTCCCTTCTAGGGCTAAAACTGCCCAGCAATTCCCTGTGAGAGGAGGGTGTTGTGGTGATTCCTGAACGGTTGTGCAGTTCTTAGAAAGCACGGGGACAGGCTTTCCTGTCCATGCAAGTTGCACATTGAACAGAATGTGAACAGTGAGGCAACAACACTTCCATTTCCCCATTAGATACCAGCGTACCTTGACAGGGTTTTGGCATTTAACAATCCCCAGGAGCATGGGGGTTGAGCCAGCTAAGTCCCTCAAGCACCCTCTCTGTGCCAGTATGATCCAGACATACATGCACCGAACCAGCATGGAAGCTGGTGCAACTGCAGAAGTCCTTTGTGCGGGATGAATCCTTCACTGGTCATCTCCACTGAGCTTTGGGCAACTCACCTGGCAACATTAGCATAAAAAATTCCCTTCAGGTCCTAGGCAATCTGGTGTGGAAGTGCAGTGTAATGAGGACTGAAACTGGTCCTCAGCATCTGCATCCTGAAAACAAAATCGGGGCCCCTTCATTCTAATCTTAGTATTGATTTCCCTTCTGGTCTTGGATTTGTGTGCATGACTTCTGTGCATTAGTTTACTCTTCTCACAGGAGCATTATGAGAGTTCATGTTGGTAAAATGCCCAAAATACAAGTTGGTTCACTTTGAAAAACTATGTTTCAGTCTTAACAACCTTAATCGTATTATGCTGTTTCAGGAAGAATATTCACAGGGATGCAACGTTACCTAAAACGGACAGAAAAGTCCAACCATCCAGAAATGTGAGAAAACCAACAAGGAACTGAATTAATTTGTACTCTGGTACTTTAATAACTTGCTTCATCAAGGGAAAATTATAGGCAATGTACTGTGCAGCTCAGGTAAAGTCTGTTAATGTATGCACTGCCAAAGTTTTCGGGGGAAAAAAAAAAGAAGCATTTTAAGCAAGCTTTAGTGTCGTAAGCCTTCTTCTGAGCATGGTTTGGTTATACAGTACTTACCAACATGTGGTTTTAATGTAGCTAGTATTTTAACTGAAAATAAATCACTCCTTTGTTGGACCTCTGTCCTCGTTTTTCTAGAATGACATGTGGTTTAAATGTCTAAAAGGAAAAGTGATATAAATTCCATCACATAAGGTCTCTGGTATAGTACCAGCAGGGTTGTAAATTATCTCCAATATTTGAATTATCATAAAAACATGCCAAGGAGAAAGAGAAGTTCTCCAAAACTGTCCACCACTTGTTCCTAAACAGCCTGATGCTCTAAAGGCCTTGTATTTGTGGATGATCTAATATGCTTTAAAATCAACAATGACCAAATTTAGTGGAATATAAAATTCACGTTTGAAGCCTTATTTTGTATTATATAACCATGGAAACTTTTTTAAGCTGTTGGGCATTCCTGTGCTTCAGTATACCCAAAATAAACCCATGAGGAAGACCTCTTATCAACTTAAGCACTTGAAACTGTGTATAGTCAAAAGATTATTTCTAGTTCTGTTTTTTTATTTCACCAAGGTATTACCACAGGGGAATAACTATAACATAGAGATGTGGTCCAAACCTGATAGAAGAAATGTAATAGGGTGGTCAAGATAAAAAGAAGACATAAAAACATTCTCCCTCAGAATACTAATGAACATTAGATCATTAATTCAGAGGAGCTAAATTCCTTCCAAATAAAACATCACTAGAGCCAAAAGAAGTTACAGTGTTTTTTATAATAAATTTGCAAGATTACACCATCTGAGCATCTGCCTTTGTGTCCTGGTTGCAATACCTTCTAAATCTACTGCGCGATTTCAAACAAATTTTCCAAAGGAAAAGAAGAATTCAAGAGATTTAAGTGCTAGAAATTTATGTAAAATAACTGCTGAAAAAGGACAAGAAAAATAATTCTTGCCATGATTGGGAGAAAGGCTGAAACATGAGCTCACATCAAAGTATAAGACAAGGGATAGATGTAGGGAGATCTTGCAGCTCCTAACAGGCAAAAGTCAGCAACGGGTGAGATCCTAATCCATAGGGAAACGAAACTTCCACACAGACATTGCTCATGCTCACTCAGTGAAGCCAAATCTGGGACTCACTGTGCAAAGTCCTGTGAGTGCACCCAGACAATTCTTTTCTATGGGCCCCTCTGTGCACCTTGCACAAGTGCAACTAATGAAGATGACTAACATGAATCTCAAATTAGTAGGATGAGTCTAGCCTTAAGTGGCTTGCCAGAAGGAAGTTTATAGGAATACTGACATCTAAGCCGTTACCAGTGAAGTCCCTCACATACAGATTCAACTTTCCTCTTTATCTAGAGCAGGAATAATTCAGATCAGGAAGAACACTGATTATTTTGAAATGATGATCAAGAATGAAAGGTGGTGAGACTTATCTGGTACCTCTGTGCCAATTAATCAGCCCACAGCTTTGATTTTTATCATCATGGACCCTGACCAAAGCAGGCCAAACTCTTTTGGGTGAATGGCGTCACACTGGGACAAACAACATGAGACCATTGGGGACTCCAAGACTGCAAGGTGTTGGAAGGATGAAAAGCACTGTGCAATGTTGTGCATCACTGGAACAAGTTGCCTTGTTTCACTGTTGTTATATTGAATTTCTAGCTCTAAAAAAAAACTTCTTTTTTTTTTTAATCTGTTTTTGTTTAAACTTTTGGAACCATCTAGTGGAAAAATAAGGGGCTTGAAACTGTTACTGGTTTCCCACTAGAATTCCCCCCATACTTTATTTCTCCCCCTAGCTTAAGTATTAATAAGGGAGCCAGCAGGCTCAAGCCAGAATCTGGTATATGATCTGGTGAAAACACCATTTGGTTCTAAGACCTCTAAAAAGATGGAAATTAGGCCTTATTTGCCTGTACTCAGTCAACGGGAAAAACTAATTTTGCAGATATGTACGCCCAGCTGGAATTTTGAATTATGTCAATGGTGGACTCACTGAGACTTTATCCCCTCAACTCCAGGTAAATGGGCTTTTACATCCAAGAAGCTTGATGGGGAAAAAATTATCATGGCATAGAAACTGAGCATGAAGATGCATGAGTTTACCTTAAATTAGCTCACTTGGACTGTATTAGCTGTCAAACTGAGTTGGTACAGGGCTTGATGCATTTTAACACAGTATGTTGGCAAGTGTGTTGATTGTACCACTGTGACTTAGCACCAGGACTGCAAAGGCAGCTAGAGCTTTAAGAAGACAAATACACCTTGGGGTGTATAACTGAAGACAAAAATGGGTGCATGGGAGTGGACAAAAATACACGGAACGAAGGAGATTACAGAGTTGCAGCTGTTTGGGCAGGGCTGTTTGCCCTGGTGATAATTCTGGCTTCCAGAGGAGACCAGTGTCTGGATGGCACAGGTGAAATATAAAGCCATCTTAATTCTGCGCTAAGCTTCTATAGGCAACAGGGAAGACTTTCACCTACGAAGCGAAGTGGTGCTGGTACACCTCTGCAGGATCCATAGCCAGATTCCGTCACACATGACACCTGGGAGCACAGGAATTCCTGCGATAGCACTAAAGTCAGTAGGAAATGGCAGTACCCAACGAAATTCTGGAAACAGAGTTAGCCTCACAAACAGCACAGGACTGACTTGGAACTAATCTCATTTTATGCCTTATTTCCAACAGTACAGCACCAAAAACACTGAGCTTCAGAAAAAAAAATAAAACATCCATCAACTTCAACTGTGCTGGCTAATCCTTGAATAATATATCACACAGAGAGAAGTTTATTACGGCAAAGTAGAAGTTTATCTTTAAAACAATGACACAAACTCATCAAGGGTGTAAACACCATTTCTAAAGTGACATTTAATACAATTGAATTTACAGCAACTTTGGGGCTCCACAGGGAGATCTAACCCAGATTCTCTCATGGAAAAGTAAATAGCTTGCCAAAAGAACAGATAAATCTCCTGAAAAGATTTTGATTTAGTTCATCCGGTATTTCTTGGTTTGCTATATATTTCAGTAAGAATAAAAGTACCTTTCTCAGTCCCAATACACTGAGCAGACTTTGCTTGCTTTCAAAGAGATTACTCCGTGTCACATGGACTTGTCATGTATTTATGCATAAAATGCACTTCACAGTTTCTTTAGTTATTTTATTACAGATGGAATAACCTGCTGAACAGATCAGAAACATTTACCACTTTGTTAAAACCACTTATAAAGTGGTTAAACTTAATCATTTGAAGAAAAAGTTCCCTTGAGGGCTTTCCACAGATACTTAGCTGTTCTTACGCTAAATAGAAAGCTTTTCTAAAGTCACATAGATGTGAACAAGCAGACCTAGTATAGACACACATAATCCAAATACCTCTCACTCTTTCTCTGTAGGTTTCCCTTATTGCCCCTCCAATTATGCCAGAATACCTATGTACACTTACTTGCCCTTAAATTTAGGAATATACAGTGCTTCAAGCTGTTTATAGCTATCCACCTGAGCACTTCACTGAATTGTCCTAACTACGAACCAGAATTTTTTTCTACTTCTGTGTTTCTTTCCCACTGCTATACCCTTTTGCTATCTGGTAGTGATACGATAAAAGTCAAATGGTCTTAATTTGTAGTTAATTTAGCACAAAAATGTTTTATTCAGAGCACAAGACACAATTTGGTTTATATGGCATAAACTATTCGTAACATGAAGATTTTCTAGGATATTTGACCTAGGTCAACGTATATTCCAAAGAACTGATCCTGTCTACCAACAAAGCATATAAATAGCTGTAGTCTCTAGTGATAGGAAACACGTAGCAAGCTATATGTGCTCAAAGTTTCAGTTTCAAAGATGCAGAGATTATTAGCCTCTTGGGTTGGAAAGGATGTCAGCACAGATATTTAGCCTGACACAGCCATAAAATAAAGACTTGCTGCTTCGTGACAACAGCTGGCCAACTCTTTCACTATTTATTTTTATTGCTGTATTCTGGATTCAAACAAAACAGCAGAGCAATCTTAGCCTAAACTCTCCTCTACTGGCATCTAACAGAGGCAGGCAGTGTGGAGTTTCTTTTTTTTTTTCTTTTTTTTTTTTTTTCCTACATTTTGCAACCACCCAGCAATTTAGATAGCTAAGCTTTAAGATAAAATAAGGAATGCTGTGCTGGATTCCTTCTTGGCACGATAATATTTCTCTCGATTTGCTCATAGTCACATTTGGGGAGATACAGTCTGACTAGAACTGAATCAAACATTTGCAAGAAAAACTAAAGCTACAACTTTCTGATTTTTTACATACCAAAGGCCAAAGTAGGCTTTCTGAGCAGAACAGAGATTTGATAAATAGTTTCAAGAAGTCTAATATGGGCCAATTTATAATTCTTCCACTGAAAATCTGAGAAGGCTTGCAGCTATTTGTGGTTCCTAGTCTTCAATGCAGTATTATTGCTTTAGCACTAGTAGTTTTTATTTCACTTGCTTTAAGATGGTCACTTTATATTAAACGTGCAACTTTAATTGAAAATACATGAGTGGAAATGAAAAGAAAACTCCACAAAATGGAAAAAAAGATTACTTCCATACAACTGCAGTAGTGCGTATTTGATTCCAAAAAGATACCTTTTTTGTGCCTAGGAGTGCTCTTCTATGCCTTGTTTCTGTGCAGTCTGGCTTTGGCAAATTCTGCTTGTAGAAATATTATCAAGAAAAAATGAGTATTTTAAAAAGAGATAAATTCCGCCTCCAGCAAATTGTGGATACTCCTTCAGCATTACTTGTCCTGTGTTCCAGGTAGCAGTAGAAGCATTTAAAAGAGCAAAGGATATTCCACAAAAAATATTTCAAACGCACTTAAAATTTTATCCACACCCATTAAATATCTACTAGAAAGTATAATCAGAAGCCAACTCTTCCTGCTTTCAGGGACTAAATAAATTGTAACTTCTGTATGTAGATACCTTTTGCTCACCAAGATGTTGAATATTTTGTTTCTCAAATTAACACTTTTACTACAGTGGCTTGATACGTAAGAGCTTGACACATAACATAAATGAAGACTCAAAACCAAAATTAGGTTGGGGCTGAAGAATGTTTGTATCAGGATTACCAGCATTGCAGTCTGGAAACTTGCAGTCATCCTACAGATTAAACACAGTGTCTACAGTGAGAAAATATGTCTGAAAAAGGAGATGACAGCTCCTAGCTAAAAGTATTATAAGATAAAAATCTGCCCTATAATTGATTTTTTCTGAGATTTATTTAAAAAAAAAAAACTGATACCACTTCCCAATACAGTCTCTTTTTAATATTTTTTTCCCCAAATAACAAAAAAAAAACTGCATCCTTTTTTTTTTTTTTTTTCTTTTTCGTCGTAAAATATGAGGGAAAAAAAAGAGAGAGGAGAAAAGGGAGAGGTGAGGACAAGTGAAAACTGTTCTGCTTTCAATTTGCAGACTGTACAAGCTCTCAGTGTGTGTTCAGGATTATTTTATAGACTGACACCTTGGCCCAGTCCCACTTTCACTCATTTCAGTTAGGAAAAGAACCAAGCCTACCCACTACATCTTTCTCTCTCCAAACGAAACATCTCGGGAGCATGTTCTGCCTGACAAATGCAGCCCATAGGGATGCCTTCCAGGCAGCAGGTGGACTGGCCAAGCCAATGTCCCTGCCCACACCCTGACCTACGGAACGTCCTTAGGCACTGCGAACACACGTTGAGCTCACACCCTGAGGCTTGAGGCTAACCTGAACTTGAGCGGAGTCTCCATGGGAATACAGGACTAGGTCTGCACTCAGAAACCATGTCCAGCATTTATAACCCAGTTCTTCAGCTAAAGGCAACAGTAATGTTTCCCCAAAGGATGTTCAGATTCCTGTATTATCGGACCAAGATTAATTTCTGAGCCCAAAACAACTACTGCCCAGCAACGTCCACCTTTCTCTTCACAAAGGGAAAATTGTATCAGCATGTTTATCCAAGGACAGAAAGGTACCTTAATTCATATCATTTCAAATCATTCAAGCATCTCCTTAACTCACTCGTTAACTCATTGTACTTATCATACAAATGAGCAAAACTTCTCACTATTGCTGAAAGACCCATTTTAATGAAACAAATGCTGAGCGTTGCTCTCTTTAAGGAAAGTAAATAGCAAATAGTAAAATACCTCTTTATGGGCAATTCCACTCATATTTTGATGTGCTTCAGTTTGTTACGTGAATTGTGAGAATGAAGATAGTACCTTTTGTTATTTCTATCATAGCCCATAAACGAATGGCATTTTTAAACAGCTAGGCTCTTTAAGACACCATAAATTAATTAAGCTAAACATGAGCTATCTAGGGTTTCCAATGGAGAAAGGGGATCTACATACTTAGAGAATAACAATGACACCACTGTGCGTGACAGCTCTCCTTAGTGTGCTCACGAAGCAGCAAGGCCCTGCAGCGGCCACCTCTGCAAATTCTGAATAGATACTCTGAGTGTCAGCCAGACTAAACGCCAAGCCCCTCATGACTTAAATATCGCTCTGTGTAAAGCTCCTTACTTTTCCATTTTGAGTATGGATCACTCTGAGATGTCTCCCGAGTCCAGTTTAACAGTTCACTGTAAACCCAGATCGCTGCAACGTGCTGACAGCAAAGCTGGGAAATGTGATGTGAGTTGGCAGTTGAAATTTTATAGTGATCAACAATTTGCATCAAACCTCCAGCCATTAAAGAAGTCTTATTTGAGTGAAGCATCGGTAGAGAAGCCACAAAATTCGAGCACCTCAGCTGGGATGTTTCAGGAATTCTATATTAGGGCAGAGGTATGCTGGCAGGACTGTACATGTAAACTTGTTTTTTCTACTGATCACAATGTCAGAATACCAAATATTATTACTGAGCCACTTGCTTAATACATTCAGAATGTTAGTCTCCAATGCCACAATTATGGGCATTCACTTAAAAAAAAAGTGAGAAAGGGAACAAGTATTCTTACTGTTATTGAAGGAATGAGAAGAAAAAAAGAAGAAAAAAAAATTTAAAAAAGGTATTTTTGAGTGCATTACCCTGCAATGCTTGCAGACCACTTTCAAGGCAAATCAGTTAAACCAACAGGAGGTTCTCTTAGCTAACTCTAAGAGGGACATCTCCATGGGAGATAGAGGCTTTGTAGTTCAGGTGAAACATTCCCAGTAGCCACAGACATCCAAAATGCAGTCACAGACATTGCAGATGCTCTTCAGCTTCCTCCTGACAAGTTACTTAAATTCATATAAAGAGCTTAAATGCCTAAATAAAGGTCAAACTACACCAGGTGAACTACAGTGCCACCTGTTCCAATTCACCCTTACACCGTCAGCAAAACTGCAAATTGAACTGCTGCTGGCAACTAGTCACTGTTCGCTTGATAGTTCCATAGAGAGAAAAACTGTGCTCCCTCCAGTAGACACTCCCGTTACAGATGTTGGTTGCTTTGAACAAGATGCAATCAGTTAGCAGACTTTCTACACTTGAGATCTGAAGTTGCTGAGATGGGAGATGAAAAGCTGTCTAACATGAACTCTGAAAAACTCCATTGATCCTGTAGGAAAATCTTCCACTAACCTAGATAGCTCTAAAGCTTGTCGTCATGTCAAAAAAAGGCACAGTTTCACTGAAAAAAATCTTCAGTCCCACTCGCCTCCACCCAGCATCACAACTTCAGACCAGGCACTTCAGGTTTAAATGTTAATACACACTTTTTACTGTCACAGAAAACTACTTGAAAAGCCTAGAATTATTTGAAAACTGCTGCAGGAAGAATATGATTTCACATTTTCAAAGTCTGTGGGAAAAAACTTGTTCAGTAGTGGGGAATAAATAAGTTAGCAAATCTGTTAGAAAAATTCTATCGATTTTAGCATAGGGGAAACTGATAGGAGTTTGCAGAAATGAGTAGGAGCATTCTCTCTTTCTTTAGTATTTATACTGCAAAATTTTCATGACAATAGAAAATTTGAATATTCTTTGTACAATGCCATTCTACACTGATAAGAATACATTTTACAGAGTATCTGTGAGCATCTATAGCAAAGGAAAAAAAAAAAAACAAAACTAAAAAACCAAACCAGATTTCTTCATATGGGGTGTACAAGATTCTCCATGAAAAAAATCAAAACCATTAGTTTCAGGTAGTCTCATCTGTCACAATTTGTAACAGTCACCCTTACATTTGTAAGATAAAGGAGATCTTCACTCAGCAATGCTGCTCCCATTTCTTCCGGGGAAGATGCTTTTAGCTCATCTCTTCTGCGTTTCAGTTTCCATACAAGAACAGCCTTTTGCAGTAACGAATACCAAGTTCCAAACCATGTAAAATCCCCATTAAATGTAAAACTGTAGCTACTGGCCCTACAGGAGACTGCAGTGCTGGGCAACACTCCCTACTCATAATGGCATTTGCATCATTCAGAGATATAATTTAAAGGTTGGGGGTTTTTTCCCTTTTAGAATAAGGTTCCCCCCCACTTTTGTTTTTGTAGACGTAGTACTTCTGCATGGTCAGTCCTATTTTCAAGACTAAGAAACTTCACAGAATCATAGAACGGTTTAGGTTGGAAGGGACCTTAAAGATCATCTAGTTCCAACCCCCCTGCCATGGGCAGGGACACCTCCCACTACACCAGGTTGCTCAGAGCCACATCCAGCCTGGCCTTGAACACTTCCAGGGATTGGGCATCCACAGCTTCTCTGGGCAACCTGTTCCAGCGTCTCAGCACCCACAGAGTAAAGAATTTCTTTCTAATATCTACCCTAATTCTACCCTCTTCCAGTTTAAAACCATTACCTCTCATCCTGTCACTACACTCCCTCATAAAGAGTCCCTCCCCATCTTTCCTGTAGGCCCCCTTTAGGTACTGGAAGGCTGCTAGTCTTCCTGAAAGTCTTCCCGGAGCCTTCTCTTCTCGAGGCTGAAAAACCCCAACTCTCTCAGCCTGTCGTCATCTTCATCTTCAGCTTGTACTTTTTGCATGCACTGACAGAGTACAAAAGGCTCAGTTTTGTAGCCTTCCTGCGTGACCCCCAGAACTCTCCAGTCCCCCCCTCACCAGCTGTAGAGGGGAGAACAAGGCTGAGTGCTAAAGGACTTGCGCCCAAGTTTGTATTAGTCATAGGAAGAGATCCACCCTGGCATGTACCAGGGCAGCCCTGTAAGAGTAGCTAAGCTCAGTTCTCAGGTTGAACAGCCTTGAACCCCTAAAACAAGGTGGGTCTGTGCATGCTGCCTACTGGGAACAGCCCCTGGCCCATCTAACCTCCAAGGCACGTAGATACAGTCCTTGGGAAAGCACTAGCTTGCCTGTGCTCCAAGTGCAACCCCTCTACCAGCTTACCTGTGAAGGCAGTCATACCGGGCCCTGGCACTGCTTAATTAATTAGTGTAGACATAGCCTCTGTGTCTTTCTGACCAATCATATTGCTTTTCCAGTTCTTGTATGTTTTGTTTCTTTGGCTATACCAGGCCAGATTTACTGTGAAGCATTTGTGTGTGTGTAGTGGATCCCACTCACAGGTGATACTGTAACAGTCCCCCTAACACAAATAATATTTCTCAGCTGTCAGCATATGTTTATTTATTAGATTCATAATCTTGTTGCACAGTAAATGTCTGTGTCAAGTAAATGGCAAATCTCCAGAACTTCAGAGTTTAGATTAGATTAGATTTTGTTTAGAAAAGTATCCAAAAATGTGGGTGCTCATCTACAGTGTAGGCAGATTATTTGAGACCTTTGAAATTTCACAAGACTGTAACTTCTTATAGCATTTCCAAGCCTAGCAATGGATTCCAGCACTGCCTAGAAGTGGATTGCAAAAAAAAAAAAAAAAAGGAAATATTATAAAACTTATATAAAACGTAATGTCTTGAGAAAAACCCACTATCAGAACAGTCTATTTTGATGCTTATTTTGTCAAAGGTGAGTTGTTTTTCAGAACTGAGGGGAAGGTTCACAGTTCATTCATTTTCAGTTTTTTTTAAGCGGTTTTGATCTCTGCTGCAGCCATCTGGAACTACAAGGACAGGAGTTTGACAAAATAAAATTATTTAAATTCTGCCAGTTTTCTGTCATTTAGAAAACTAAATATAAAAGAAATCTTAAAAAAGATCCGGGATCTAAAAATGGTTTCCTTTGCAATGCTAAAGAATTACCTGAGCTGAGCACTGTTGCTGTAAACGAAACTTAATTAAGGAAGGAAAGCAAGCATATTTAAAGCAAACTATCCTTTTGTAATTTTAGTATTTGAGTGTTCAAAATCAAACAGATGAGACAAATGTTGAGAATAGGTGAGGAGGAAAAAAGAGAGTCAATCTAAATTTGGTTTTCTCAGGAAAAATACACAGAGAAAGCAGCCATCAGTCTGGTAGCGTTTCAACCTCCCTTGTGGATGTAAAAAGAAACCACAGTTCTGAATATATAAACAAGAAATGATTGACTAAAAATTATTCCAAAAGGTTGTCGACAAACTATCAAGGTGTTTAGAATTCTAGTAAACAGACTGAACCAAACAAAAAGTTGGTCACCATGTTTTCAACTAATTAAAATGGTAACTGCAAGTCTTTAATTTTCAGAGAGGATTTTTGTGAGGTGAACAGGAATTTTTACCTGAGAAAAAGAAAGGAGACAGATACAGATTTAAGACTGCCTTTTCTGATCACTGATGGATGAATATCAGACAGATTTAAAGCTGTGAATCCTCTATCACGAATCATCTCTTTTCTCTCTTCATCACTTCCACATCCAAACTGTGCATGTTTCTCTCCCTTTTTCCTGCATTAGCAACCTCAAAACTTGCTTCATAACCAACGTTTTAATGGGGGTAGGTGGGTGTCTGTTTTTTTGGGAGGACAGATGAACACTTCCAAAAAGGATTTGCTTTCATTCCAACACGGAATGAAAACAAATTCCGTAACCTTGAAAGTTACCCTGAAATGGAACCATCACTTTTAGGTTAGCCCTGTTAAAACAACCCTCTGCTCTTTGGTCAAGCATCACCTGCAATAACAAATTTCACCACTCAAAAGCAACTGGCTCAAAAGAGGTCTTAATCTGAGGACTTCCTTAGCTCTTTCAGAAGAATGCTTGATGGGACTATCAAAAGTAGCTCCAGTAATGCTAAAACTGAAACTGCAGCTAGGCCAACAAATCATCTTTTTCTTCTCTAAAACTTGTTTTTACAGCTTGTAATATTCCTGATGACTGCAGCCATGGGTAGGAGTAAGGACATTGGTCACTTCAAAATTTAAGACTGCTTTGACTGAATAAGAAATACTATGAAAATGTAAAATTTATAAGAGAACTGGTCTCTTGCTGATACTGACCACATACATTATTGGCAAACATGTCTACTGCCAATCAAAGGACGAAAAATATTTAAACATTGCGGTGTTTGAATATGTGATGTTTACATTTATTTAATTGAAACATTAAAAGCACCTAATTGATGAGGGCATGATGTGTACTTGCTATTAGTAATACTTAAGCTGCCTAAGGTGTCTAATTCCAAGTCTACAATTGTACTGACACACTATTCATTAATAAATAAATAGCAAATGAGCACTTCCCCAAATTGTAGTTGTTGACTGCAGAAAAATTTGCCAGCATTGCCGAGGATACCTTCAGTAGGGCAATTCAACGTATCTTTATGGCAAAAATTTCTTGCAGATGACATTGTCAATATGGTAAGAAGAAAAAATAATAAAGAAAAACACTCAAAACTGACTTCCATAGAAGTCTATAATGCTCTAATGTATAAAATGAACAAATACAAAGTGCACAATAATTCTCTCTGTCATTCATGAGTGTAACAAAAGCTTTGGCTCAGGTAGCTTCATTATGTTATCCTTGTTCGCAAAAGTAAATAGATCCATCAGCTAATACAATGGCTTACTATGAAAGGGCTGAAGAATGAGCATAGTGTTTCACCTAGGCAGAAGATGAGACAGAATGTCTCTTTGAAACAGTCTTGATGCTTCAGAGGTTTGCTGGAGCTAATGGAGAGAGATGATGTGGAAAATTGCCTCCTAGAGGTTGAATCGGTGTGGTCCCTGGGGTCTTCTTCCCCCCTGCCCCTCTCTTTTGGACAGAAAGGGAAAGTAAGTCTTTGTGACCACTGTTATTCTTACAGTTTAGAAAGAAGATAATTGTGTTGGAAATCACCCTACACTTCAGTAAGGAATTGCATTCTCTAGCACCAGGCTACTCTAAAGTGAAAAGATTTAACTAGGAATAAGTATTGGAACACAAGTGTTAAGGTTGCATACCGCACAGTTTCTCTAAACAGAGATGAGAAGTAAAAGAGTGGATGATGTAGGTAGGAATGGACTGTGAGGGTTCTAAGCATTACAAACGTTTTTTTTCTTTATTTTTTTCTCTCTCTCCCCCACCCCCCACCAACTAAATGATTGCAGTTAGAAAACACAAGACTGAATTTGACCATCCCAAACTCAAAACACCAAACTGCAGTAGGCAAGAAACCTTGGGAGATAACAATCTTAAGAGTTACTCCGAGCCTGCCAACGTCATGGTCCTTCAGAAAAAGGACCTAACTTTACAGTTTCCTTAACAGTGACTTATTATAGTGTAAATGGGGGGGGGGGGGCATATTTTTGCTGATGGATAAAGATTAATTTATCTTTAGGTAGCATATTGTTATAAAATCAACAGGATGGATTTCAACCTACTTGCTTTTAGAAAACCCTCCAAGTACAGCACTCCTAGTTTTCAATACACAGACATTTTCAAAAACTATTTAAAGTCTATTATTTCTCATTATGATCAAGAGAAACTTTGATTTGCTCACCTTTGCAGTTGCCCCGATAGGCTATTTCCAGCTGAGGGTCTTTGCATTTTGCTCGCTGAAATTCACATCGGGACAGAAAAGTTCTTCCATCAGATGCACAGAGTGATTTCTGAGGGGAACCTGCACAGTCCAGGCTGCATTCTCTGTCTTTGTCTTGGTCCACTCTCAGAAACTAGAAAAAATAAATTAATGCTGTAGGAATGCTATTCCCATGTGAAAACTGCTCTGTGATCCCCTTCCCCAGGGAAGACATAAATATTACCCAAAACTGAAAATAAATCTTTGCCTTTTTAGCCTATTGAAATAATAGCTGATTCATTATATCTGGAGTTATTCAGCTGCTGCTCTGAAATGGTAGTGATTGCAACATTTCTGTAACATACAGTAAATCCACTATTGCAATTAGGAAATCTCTCAATTTCTTTCAACCATTATGAAGCCGAACACAGCGGGTTGGAGTCTGTAGAGCAAAACCAGTGATGGCAGAAACAATCTTCACAACAAAAACAGAACAGCAATGGAAACTTGTTTATTTTGTTGGCTATGCATTAACTAGTCTACAACAACAATCTGAAAAATCCGTTCTAAGATCCAAATAGGATTTATAACATCAATACTCATCTAAAATTATACCCATAATATGTCCAATAGCTTCAGTGCAAGAGGCCTGAAGAGAAAATGGGTGAGGTAGGAGAACCTTATGAAGCACCTTACGGAACATAACAGATCATTTATTCTTGCAATACCCGTATTCAAAATCTAAGACTCCTCAATGAAACAGAAACTTCAGATCTATTTTATAGAAATATTTGTATTTGTGTATATGCTTGCCTATAAAA
This sequence comes from Ibidorhyncha struthersii, assembly GCA_013398815.1. Lineage (NCBI taxonomy): Eukaryota > Metazoa > Chordata > Aves > Charadriiformes > Charadriidae > Ibidorhyncha > Ibidorhyncha struthersii. The sequence goes on along the minus strand of VZSZ01003182.1, from coordinate 561,436 downwards.
ATATATGCCAAGATTGAAGAGAAAAATGTTACAGCTTGCAATTTTTCCACTGACACCACTCTTATTCACGATGGAGTCCCAGCTGCCATTCCAAAGTGCCCCACCACGGGTGAGCAGAAAAGACAAAACCAGGCTGTGTGCAAAACAGCCTGGAGTCAAACAATTTTATTTAAATTGTTACCACCAACAAAAACTTCTGACTGATGTTCTGAGCCATGGCATGGGCTGCCCATAACTGCAAACCCTCAGGAACATCCCTGCTCCAACATGGCTTGCCCACAGGCCATGGTCGCTGGGGAATGTCCTTGCGACAGCGTGGGTCACCTGTGGGCTACAGTATTTTTTTTTCTGGACTGGCACAGGGACATTCATGTCCTCTTCTCACACTGGAGAAGATGCAAGGCCCCCACTGCTCAAACCCTGTCAATTCTGCCCATTGCACCACATGTTCTCCCTTTATCAGAAATTCAATCTCATCTCCTCCAGAAGACAGTGAGTGGGTACAGGCTGACAGAAGTAATTTAGGTTGTTCCCATTATGATTTTCAACAGATGCTCCCCTTTCTAGTTTTGCCACAAAGCCACACTGAAGCTAGTCTAACTGTTCATCCTTCCACTCCCAAGACTGCAGGCACGGCTGATGAGTTTGGCATCGTCTTTGGCATTTTGAAAAGCAGGAGCTGCTCACCCTGATAAATGCTGCCAAAAAAATAATCAGTTCTGATACCACTGCATGCCAGCCAAAACCAAAGATAGTACTTTATCTTCTGAGCTCCTGAAAAGCTGGGACTAGGGAGGACATGAACTCAGTCCTCAGATTAATTTCTCTATCATTTTGCTGTTTCTGAATAAACACAAAATTAAGCAAGGCACAGAGCTTCCATATAATAATTCTAAGATAATAATTCTCCTAAGCATTTGGAGGCACCTGAGAAAAGGTCTTCTTCCAGCTGAAGCACTGGTTTCATTGGTGCTACTTCATCATCATAAACCTCAGGTACAGAAAATTTTGAACTTCAGATGAGAAGCTGAGACTAATAGGAGGAAAATTCCAAGCAGAAAAAGAGGACAAAGAGTAGTATTTGAACAGAAAAGAGGAGTACAAGCTAAAAAATTCAGAAAACATTTGCTACATATAGTTTCCCTGCATTTTATTACACATAAAGCGCATAGAGAGAGTCATAAATCTCCATAATCTTCATACTTAAACTGTGGTCTATTTGCATTTCCTGTCACTTAATGTGAGGAAATACAGATGCCTTTCTGGAGCGTATGTCTGAAAATGGAGAGACAATCTCAAAGTTATCACTTTAAAATAATGGGTTTTGACAAGAATTTTTATGTTTTAGTGGCACTGTAACATAAAAAGGAGAGTTTCCTTTTCCCAGTGTTTTTGAGGAACTTTTCATTTTTAACAATAACTAGCTTCAGAAGCAAATTACTCACAAATTACACACAACCCCCAAACCTTTATTCCGGGAATTTAGCTATAGAGCTCCAGAAGTGGGGAAGAGATGTTCCCTCCCCCTTTCCCTTCAGTGCTATTTTGCAGATCCATTTTGTTGGCAGAAATAAATAGTTAGCTGAGCTGAGTGGGAAGGGAGAAAAACTGAGGTCATCTCCTTTTACCTGCAAAATGAGCAATAGTGAAGATGGGCTTCCATGACTCTGATCAATCTCCAGATTATGTTGGGTCTCCAGGGCCTGACCAGGTGCCCTGATAAGCTGCAGCATGAGGGGGCTGATGAGGTCCCCCAAGCCTCCCTTGCCTGTGAGGCATCTGCAGGACTTGGGGTTTAGTCCTAGGTAGATAGTCCTAGACTGTGAAAAGGACTTTTCAAGGAAAAACTGACCACATGGGGCCTCTGGCAGAAAAATTGGACCCAGTCCCCTGTTCTGCCTCAGACTTCCCCTACGGATTTGGCGATTGCAAGTCAAGTGATCTCCTTCTTCCTGTTCTGTGAAGTAAGGATCTGAGTACACCCTTTCTGTGTGTATAAGACTACCCCTCTGTAATCACTAGGCACTTTGCCATACTTAATTTATCCTCAGCAACATCCCTGTTGAGCAGAGAATTAGTTTTCAAAAGCACAGGAAGGCTTCATGACACACAGAAAATCATGTGGTAGATCAGGGAACTGAACCCAGGCATCAGAAAAACACCACACAGAGCAACAGTCTAGCCTGTGTCCCATTTTTCTCCCAGGCTTTCCTCATCTTTTCTGTTTTCAGTTGTTGCAGGAGTTAAGATGGGTATGCCTGATCGCAGTGGACAAACCACAGTAACACAGTGGACAGAAAATCCCCCTAATCGTCTGAGGAACAAAATCCACTCCCTTGAGAGCATGATAGTTCACAGATAGAGCTATATTTTAAAGGGCATTTATCCAAAGAGGTTTATTTAAGTATTTTATTATTTCAAAGCCTTAGAGGAGATTAGAGTAAATTATGGGTTCAAGGATATTCAAGCAACCTGGAAAAGCAGAGGATGAAGACATACCCAGGAGACAAAACCACTTGAATAGCTTGTTGGTTAGCCAAACCTCACTGGAATATTTGGGTTGTACATTTAAACAATTTCCACCAAGCTAGCGTAACTGAGGGATTTAAGAGCAGGAAGGACAAAAAGGCAAGTAACTGCAAGAAAAGATAGCATAAAAGGGAGACTAGCAAATGTACTTATTAAAAGAAGATAGAAAGTATTTGATTGACATTTGGAAAATACTCCATTGTCATCTTTACTACAGCAGCGCAAGGTGATACAAGTCCAAATCAGCATTGCTTGCTTGCACGTAGCCAAAGGAATAGATAAATATGTCAAAACTAATAGAAACAGTGAAATAAGCAAGGGCTATGGGATTTTTTATGGGATTTACTATTTGTTTAAAAAGAAACAACCAGTCAGTGACACAATAACTAGGATCATATTGATGCACATCTTAGGGCTGCACTTTGCTGTGAAAATATTCCTTTTGATTAAAATAGGACAGTTCAGAGAGAGAGAAAGATGGTTCTAGATGGAACAGAATGTGACTCACCCTGAATACTCTCATCTATTTCTATCTTTAAATTCATTTAACAAACAAATCTGTTATTGTAAAAACATGTGATTCACTGAAAGACAAGCTTAAAGCAGCATTTTTGAATGCTGGTAGCAACTGAGATGAAGCCAACAATACTTGACCAACCTGAGGTGGAGCTATTTTGAACAACCAGCAAAAACTGGATAATTATGGTTAAACCCTATTAAAAAGCAAACCGCTTTTTAACAGAGAGGTGTTCCTGCCCCTAATAACACAGAAACCAGCCTAGTCAAGTTTCAGAAAATTGTTTTCAACTACAAATTTGAGCTTATGCTACAGATTAACAGTCATGAGTCCTCAACTGGTGTTGCTTTAACTTATCTTCTGCTTTACATTTTAATATCATAAAAAATTTTTACAGCCTCCAATTTATTTCAGCCTTTCCAAAGCATTATACTTTACAAAACCCAATTTCCAAGGGCCCTACTGTCCTATGCTAGGCACCGCTTTAAATTCTCATGTAGTATTTCTGAGAAGAAAGAACAATAATGGGACTATATCAGAAAAATTTTTGATTATTAAGTTTACCTCAGTTAATAAAACCAAAGTCACTATAAAATGCGTGCACCCGCTTGACTAATATAAGTATTGATAAAATATTATTTACTGACATGTTTCAGGCATCACGGAATTCCAGTATTTTTCTTCACCGTCTCAACACACCAAAGACTCTTAATGGTGGTTGAAATACGCCCCCCTGTAGCGATAGCAGTTCCAGTGATCTTTCATCCCTCTGTTACTGGAGTTTGGTAACCCTAGAATTGTCAGAGTATGAAGCAGTAGATACCTGAAACCTTGCTTATAGTGGGGAAAACTGTTTCTACTGTGTTTTCTGCTCTGCTTTATCTTTCAGCCTTGTTCTTTTCACTGGTCCCAAATCTGGGCTGTGGACAGTCAGGATGCTTATTTCCTCAACCACAAGCAACATGTTGTAGTCCATGAGAAAGTTTTTCCAGTACCTCAAGAGCAGGCATTCGATGGTTTCTTTACTGTGCTACTAAACCATTTATCAAGATAACACGTCCATAAACTTGTTCACTGCTATGGCATAACACATATCTTCTCTTTACCTAACACTATCCACTTTTATGATGGGATTCCGTTTCGTTCTCTCTGGTCTACATCCTGCTACCACAGCAGCGCTAGGGCAGAAAAGGTCTTCAGACAAAACTGAGTCACATCCACATTTGTGCGTTTCCAATGCACAAATCTGTGACCACATAGTCTACAGTGCAGAGCAACTCTCTTTCCACCTAAGTAGATCACGGAATGTACTAGGAGAAAAATGGTGCATGGCTAGAAAGTCAACAGCTGGATACACCTACAAACTGCCAGTGCAAGAAAGCAGAAGAGTCGAGACCAATGTTACAGTCTGGTTACGGAGAACGCAGGCACCTCTCTCCATTGGAGAAAAAGCTGACGACAGAGGCACTTAGGCTGAGGCGTAAAGATTAGTTATTGAATCTGGCTCACAGCCTTTTAAACAGTAATGGGAAATGCTTTGCTCTATGTTTCACAATATAGTGCGCAGCTGTGGACTGTCATTGGTCGGAGGCTGCTGTCTGATTAATCTGAGCAAGGCAGGGGAGTGTTCCCCAACTTTTTTTTTTTTTTAATTATTATTTTTTATTTGGGCCAGCTTTACTCTAAGAAAGCTTACTTGCAGTCCTGTAGAGACATCCTTAACACAAACAGGCTGCCCACAAAGCGTAATTCATAGCTATGTTAAACCTATTTTTACTTTGCCCTCATGTAAGTTTTCGTACTACAGCTGAAACTGCTTCTTTTCTAAGTTTGTGAGATAAGGTTGGAGTCTGCGCTAGGAAAAAGACAGACCTTCCAGTTCATGGGTTTGGATTTTTCAGAGGTTTTCAACCCTTCTTCAATTTCTGGACCACTTCAATTTCCACTGGACTTATATGCCCTCCACTGACAGTATGTATTTAAACATAGTGACAACAGCTTTTTATTCTGTTACGTTTTGTGGACCCCTTATAACTGACACACAGACTTTCCCTCTGACCAAGTGAAAACTACTGCTTCATAATCTAAAAGTTCAAGCCTGCTTGCAAAACAGGAGAAGAACACTTCATCTTGGGGGACTGAGGGCCAAAAAGGCCTGAAAAACAAGCAGAAGAGAAAAGATGAATGCTAGACATCACTGTTTTGCTTGGAAAAGCCTAGTCCAGACTATAGCTTTGAAAGGCAATTTCTTTATCCTGCATCTGGTTACTGTAAGATGTTGAATAGAACGGTCTGACTTCCCTGCTGCTGGCATGGGAGGTCTGCGAACAAACTATAGAGCAGCGCACTCTAAAGTGGCTCAGTGCTTAGGGTTTTATGCTGTTGAAAAATGTGCTGATTTACAGTGATTTATGTAGCCATGCTGTTTCTGTCTGATAGCTGCCTGAAGGGCAGATGTGGAAATCTCCAAGCTAGGAATATTTTGCTCCCTCCGGGCTCGTCTACAATGGGAAAATGAGTTAGACAATAGTAATACATACATGTGTGTGTGTGTGTGTGTGTGTGTGTGTATACACACACCATGGTATATATATCCACACATGCAGGCTATAATATGTAAAGTCATATTCCCATGTACATTTCAGACAAAGGCAATGATGTTTAAATATCAAAATGCTACCATGTGCTCATGTTTTCAATATGTATTTCATCATTCCTCTGCCAAGGCATGAAGCAGAAGGTACACTTACAGAAGAAACCCTACTCTCATCCCAATGCCATGGAAAAGCATTCAACCCTAGCACTGGAATATATGGAAAACTTAAGTTCTTCTTATCCTTATTCATGAGTTACTGAGGACAGTACCAGAAGATACCTTCAAAATAATAATTCTGTATAACTGCTGTACTTAACCTATCTGTAACAGATTAGTTCACCTTGCACTGTCCCACCGAAGCAAAAGAGTCCTTCATGACTGTTCCAGGACAAGCTCAGAGCTGCCTACTTCAAATTGTGACTTCCTTCTCTGTCCAGACATACACAGAAAGCCATCACACACAGGACTAATCAGATACTATTCTGATGAGGTAGAATGTGCCCATTCCTGCTAGTATAGTGGGCAAGGCCATTTGCACTTACAACAAAGAACATCATCAAAACTTTTTGCTTTTCTTCTCAACGGTAAAGGTTCTTGGTGTAAATCAGAATCTTTCCATTACGTTCCACTACGAGACAAGTGGGCAGACTACTGACTTCAGTGAGGTTATCTCAGACATCTAAAAATGAATACAAAAGTTCATTTATGCCTGTTCACACAAAAAAATTAGTATTCCAACCACAATACAGCAGCACTCTTCAGGGCAACAAGCCATGATCACAATTTCATAATGTGGAGCAAGTTGCATAGACTAGAGAAACTAGAAATTGGCACCTTTAGGATAAGATTCCTCTGACTTAGGATAAGATGGATTACATCCTAGAAATTTCCCTTCCACTTCATGAACTGGAGAGTCTCATCAACTAGCTCTCCTGTAAATGGCTGAACTCCTATGAGATTAACCAGCGCATAGTGTCAAACAAAAACTAAGGGAAAGAAACATTCTAAGTCCCAGGTAACTCAAACAGATGTGGAATCCAGGTTTCAAAAAGAACTTTATCAAAGGACTCCAGTAGGTGTCCCTGCATCTTCAGGGAGACGCAGGAGGGAGAGTTGTCTCAAATGCCTGCTGAGACATTGTTTTATTGAAAAGGACCCTGTTAAACCTCTGAACGCACACACAGACCCCTTTGCCTCATTATATTTCGTTAAACTCTTCACGTGTAACTTATGACATCAGAACTCTTTCCATGTAAACTTTAGCAAGGACAGTTGAAAGAAACAGCTAGAGTATGCAATTTCACTGAGTGGGAAGATGAGGTTTGTGTTTGTTGGGGTTTTTTTGTTGGGTTTTGCTGTTGTGGTGGTTTGTTTTTTTTTTTTTTAATGACTCTTGGGTCAGTACCCAAAGTCAGCTCCAAATTACCTATCAATTAGGACACTGTTGTGCTTTACTCCAGAGTGCTGTGGAGCTCTTGGAGACTCACTGCCAAAGCTACAGGATCATCTTGTTATGACTAGCAGAGAAAATTGACTATTAAATAGCGTTGTGCTTTGACTGATATGTTTTGCTTTGGCATGTTGTTTTTTTAAATGTTTATTGCTTTAACAGGTATTTTTTTAAGTGAGCTCTACTTTGCTGTATTGATGGAGGGATGGCAGGGCTGAATGTCAGCACATCCATCACTTTTTACTGCTGCTTCACATATGACTAAAAAAGGCAAAACATCTCAGTTGTGCAACCATGTAAACTCAGAAGGACTGACCTGAAATTGAAGCAAACTGAGTGACACATTCTTTCCTGCTTTGTAGAAAGGATGGACATCAATTTATTATACACACAATCCCAAGTTTCATCATTATCATAACAAAAAAAAAAGTTCCTTCCAACAGCTGACCAATTTAAAGAGATTTCAGGTATTTAGTATTTCTAATCTACTACAGATGAAGTATTTTGGGGGCTGGGGAGGCAGGGAACCACAACCAATTTGGAGAAGGGTTGGGAGGTGGGGAGGTAAGGGATTCCGTAATGGGTTCAAAAGTGCCAGTTGAGCAGATTTTTCTTCTATTTATTATACTTTTGATCAAAAAAGAACTGAATTGCTTTGGTCTCTGGAGGTATAGGGGAAGTTACAGCAAAAGCGCATACTGTGCTGTTTAAGCATTCTGAGTATAGTACACCAGGAAATCTGATGAAACACTACAAGAACAAAGGGTCCAAATCTTTTTTTTTCTTCCCTCCATTTGGCTTTGTCTTGAAAAGAAACTGCAAGGTAGTGCAATCATACCTCTTGAAGGGCTGTTCTCTTGAATAGCTTAATTCTAGGATCTGGTTCCATCCCTGCTAAGGGGAATACATGGACTTCAATAGGAACAGGTTTGGGCTCCTATTGAGTAGCACTCAGCCCTGGTGAACTACCCTTTCAGAAGAACCTTTCACTGATTTATTTGAATGCTCCTACAATATAGTCGCTGGAGCACAAAACACTCACTCCAAATGAGTCATGCCAGAAGCTGCAAAGTCTAAGCATCAGAAACAACCTATGAATGATTTGTTGGCATTGACTCTGTATAGCTAAAAATGAACCAATGGTCTTAATTTTCAAGACACGATAAACACTGTCATTGACACTAAGACACCCATTATCCAACTACATTCATTCGCTTCAAAGATTAGGAGTCCTCCATATTTAATGAAACCACTCATTTTTGCAAACGGAGTCTAGTGTATTCACTATAGATGAAAACAGCTCACACATTTAGTACTGTAGATATTTAGAAGTAATAGAAGTGCCCCAAAGCAAGGACAAATAGACTGCAACTTTTTTTTCTTCAAAAAAAAAAAATAGTTTACCTGGCTTTTGGGGGATCAAAAAAAATCTCCCCATTATTTTTATTATAGTTATTTTGAAGTCCAGTTTAACATAAACAGCTGGTTTCTTTCATTTTGCAGCATCAAAAAAGTTAAATGTTATCCAAACTTAGGGTATCAGTGTGCTATATGTGGTGCCTGAAAATTGAACTGTAGATTAGGAAGGAAAGCATGACAGTCTTAAAGTACAATGCTGAAAGCAACACTGTTAAAAATGTAGTAAAGAAAAAAACACAACTCTTATCGGGAAGGTGGTGTCCTTTGTATGTATGTATAACTGCTAATTAGAGAGATCTCAGCCTTTCTATTTCTTTAGTAAATACATAGTTTTTCTTTTTGTCCAGTGGCATTACTTCTTTTGGTTTCAGAGTATTACCAGCAAAGTATAGGGGTTCAACAAAGTCAGAAAACACCTACTGATAAACAGACCTTGGGTTACCAGGGACAAAACAATCTACCAGAAATTTGTTCTGAAAGTCAAATTGAAAGGGTTTCCAATCTGAACATATTCTGAATGTACGATAACCCACTAGTTTCTAGATGTGTCATGTGTCCACTGTTCTGCATTTTTCCCAAGTCACTGGTAACTTTATGCCCATCATTCTTGTGGTATTGTTATTCATAATCTTTTCTTTGGCGGGTTGCTGTCATTTATAGTGTTTCTTCTCCGTTGCCAGAAGTCACACAGGGAGAAAATAAACAGAGAAACAGTGGGATGCATTGTCTATGTATTGAATTATCCTCTAGTTTACTTAATCTTTTCATGAGTACTGACCCAACTTTCAGAATACAAGTGGGCTAGCACAACCATCCTGTTAGCCAGTTTCCTCACAGACAGCTAATCTGCCTGGTTGGTGTCTTTAATAACCACAGCTACGATTTAGGAAAACAGACACATTTTACTTTTTAATCTTGTTCAAAGGCTGCTCACATGAAAAATATTTTGGCTTCTAAAATGTTGAAAAGCTATTTTAAAATGCAAATAAAATCTAAGCCAGATCAACATTGCTATATTTGAGGAGTTTATTTTAGGATTAAAGAATACCAACACACACCCTTTAAGTGTCTGAGGTAGCTTAAAACAATAAAACTAAGAGCAATGACCTATAATTCAAAGTAAGAACGATTAGGTTGAACCTCTGTCACAAAGGCCAGAAAACTCCTCATCCACTGGTACGGCACGTAGGACATGTGAAGCCCTGAAAATGAACTTTCTAGATGATCTCAAGCAGTCATCTCCAGGGCAAGGTATTTCCATCCTCATTGTTCCCTGGAATCACGAATGGGAGACCTCCTTCCCAGCTCACCTGTGCTCTCTTCCTACCACACGCCCAAGCAGCCACCGGCTCTCCATACCAGTCCACCAGCAATTACACTGGGGGATGTCAAAAGACAACTTCATAAGCAGCTCTCACCTCAGTGAAAAGGAAATAATTTATTAAAGGAAAAGGAAGACCCCCTCAAAAGCGAAATAGTACTGGATGTTGCCTTACAGACTTTAAGGGAATAATCTCCCTTTGTCAGGGGAAGAAAGGCTCAGCTAAACAGGACTTTTCTATATCTGAGTTTCTATGCAACTCTATTTAATGCCTATCATGATCAGCAGGCAACTGGCCATTCTCCATATGGCTGGTTGCCTTCTCTCCCTGGGGAAACAAAGAACACAGAGGGCATCTCAAATGACGAAGACACAGTATGAGACAATATCACAACAGAGCATTTCTTTTTATAATTTAAATCAAGTAAGCAACCAATTCACGCAGGGCAGAAACTCGATAAGACATCAAAGGTCTAATCCCCAACCCATAAAGCTAACTTGCTGACAATAACTGCAGAGCTCTAACTCTCTTACATTTATCACTGCCATCAGCTTCTTCAGAACAAAGTATTTTAGAAGGAAGGCAGACAGCTGAGTCTGGAAGGCAGATTTTGCTCTTGTTAAACTGTTGATCTTAAAACAACGTGTTGCTAGGTCTAAATACTACCATCTTTAAAAGCAGAAATCATGCTAAAAGCAAACAGTTGAGCAGTACACATTTGGGATATACGAGGGTTTAACAAGCCAGTCTAATGAGAAGAAAACACTTTCCATAGGGACATAAGAACCTGGCTGTGGTTTTCTCAAACCACTGGCAGTTCTACTTCCTCCCAACTTTGGGGTTTTATGGAACTCTTGTATGTTTGTTTGTGTTGGGCAAAAACATTTTTCCTTTAATTTAAACCATTGTTTTCCAAGGAAAAATGTCATTAGGAAGCCATTTATTTCTAATTATTATGAGGACTTTTGCAAAAAAAAAAAACACACACAAAAAAAAACCTTGAATAAGAAAACAAAACTTTGTGTGTATCTAGAAGTGGGTGGGAGGGGTCAACAAACCATGATCCAAACCAGGCAATTTACCAGAATAAAAAAAAGAATTTTTCCAAGTTCTGTGTCACATTTTAAGTGGCCTCTGCTTGCTTTGTAGCAGAACATATTTTCCTTATTGTTCTTTGCCTTCTCCACACCAGTTGGCCAGTAGCTTTTAAATCTGCCTGAAAAGATTACCCAGCAATACCAGAAAATGTTAAAGAATCATCATACTAGCAGTACAACCTATTAGGCCCTTTCCACTTTGGACCCTTATGTGTGAGATTTCTCGGTAGCAGAAAGAATTGTTAGAGGTGAGAAACCTAGCAGAGGAGAATTTGAAGAGTTTCCATTTGATTTCAGTGACCAAAGACCCCACCCTTTTAGGCGCTGCAACAAAAAAATGCCCAAAGAAGCCATAACAACTGTCATACAGACTGTATTGTGGATGAAGAATCAACAACAGATTACCGCACTCCAGAAGTAAGAAAAACAATGCTGTTTCTAAAAATAGTATAGATGAGAACATACAGAAGATTGTATTGGTCGACTGGGATCCTTTGACAAAAAAATCACCTCTATCACAGATTTTCTTGAGTTTTTTTTTTTTTTGAAGTGGGATGCATTCAGAACCAATTCTTACACACTTGAAGAAGCCTAGACACTCTGTATTCCTGACGAGAAAACTCTTCCAAGTACTTTGAAAATATAATAGATTAAAAAAAAAACAGGGTTCTAAAGAACAGGTATTTTGTTTTAATCAGACTTTCTCGCATCCCCCAAAGCGGAAGAACTAAGGCCCAGCAAGTTCCAGCTCTTACCAAGAACTTACCTAAACTCATATTTCTACAAAACAAGCTTAAGATTTCTGGAGTCCGAAGTCTCTGATGCAATATTTTATATTTGTGGCTTCTAGTCATACTAGAAAAATCAGATAATCTTATCCTCTCAGATTATTTTTTTGGGAAGCATATAATTACTCCATGTTACAGATACTGTTTATATGCAGTGGAACTGACCAACAAAATATGGATGGGGTGGCACCTATGAAATATTTTCCTATTTCACTATGGAAAATAGCACCCTGATACAGTTTTGCACAGATTATAGCATTTGGAAGAATACTTAACACAGCCCATCCCTTTCTAACAGACATATCCAACCCACCAATTCCACATCCTCTTCCTCCCCTGTGCACAAGTTGTCTTTTCATGCTTTGTCTTTTGGTGCTTGTGAGCTCAAGCAGAGCAACTGTAGCCACAGCTTTGTTTCTCTGTTGTGTGTAGTGGCCTGGAAAGCCAGCAGCAAGATGGCCAGTTCTGACCAAATTTCATTGGCATGGGAGGAAGATGAGAAATAGTGAAGCCATTTGTAAAAAAGCTTAATCTTTGCTCCCTGCCCTCTGCCTCACAGAGAGGAAGAAGAGTGGATGCCACAACAGATGCTGAGGCATTCTCACCGCCCCTTGCGCTGTTGCCCGAGGAAAAGGAGCATTAGGTGACTGGCCTAAGGGCAACTGCTCATCCACTTCCCTTTGCTGGAGGGAGAGGCTGGCCAAGCACCTAAGTAGAATTACAAGCTGTCCAACACAGGCTATTGATGCTCTCTGTGGACAGTGCTTGACCACATTAAAAAGCAATCTGGATAAATATAACAAATGCGAGTCTAAACATATTCAGCCATGAATATGGCCTGGACTAGATGAACAAGGGGATTTTTCAGGCTCCTTGGTAAATGTAACTCACTGTTTAACTTGTTCAGAAAGTAAAAGAGCAAAGGTTTTACGTGAATTCAGTGTGCCTATATTTATCACTGCAGAGGCCTTCTTCTAATTAAGATGCAGGCCTGGGGACCTAAAAAATTTGTCCCCCATCAGATCTAGCACAGATTGCCTGTGATACCTGGACTAAGTTATTCTTCTGTCATTGCATAGTCTATCACTTGACTTTTGGATGCCATCCACCAGGCTGATATCTCTAGCCACCTCTTACAGCACCTGAGGGACAGGCCTTCCTGGTTTATTAAAGTTCCCTGAGGTCCACTACTACTGCAATTTACACCACAGCTCCAGCCACAACTTATTCAGAGGAGCAACATCAGCTGACTGACACATTTGCCATAGGTTTGCCATCACTGGCGTGGACTCCCAGGTAGGGATGCATGCACAGCTGTGAAGATGTCTGACAGAAAGAGGTGCCAAAGTACCACAGATTGCTGATACAACTCACTTACTTTGTAGCATTTTCCCATTATCGAGACAATCCACAGGAAACAGCCACACCTTTCATTCTTTTGGATTCAAAGGTTTTAGAAAGTTAAAAATCTAAGTCCTCTGCAGCTGCAGTTGATACCTAAATATGTGTTCCCCTCATAACTTGCCTCTAAAGAAGAGGAATTCCACTAGCATCAGTGTACAGCCAGTGAATTTAGTCCCAGAGATGCAGTGAATTCTCCAAAGTCGTGGAGGAAGTCTGTGGCAATGCTGGGAATTAAACCCAAGACTCCAGAAACTCATTCCTGTTTTTCAACCACATGCATCATCCTTCCAAATGTTCTTTCCTACAAAAAAATGTAGTCATGGCTGAAAAAGGCCCGGCTCATTAACAAAGTAGGGACACAGCAAGACAAACTGTATGAATCCTTCAAAACTGGCATGTGGATTTTCTTGTTAAAAACAGTTGAGGATGTTCTGTAAACTAAATTATGACCTTCTTTGTTTCCATTTAAAAAAAAAAAAAATCTTTGCTGAAGGTCATTTTTAATGGGATCTAGGATGAAGCTCCAAGGGAAAAGCATGGGGTGAGCTGTTTTGTCTCTGCACGCCATTAATTCTCTCATGTTTTGAAAAACAGTGATTGGTTTTTTAGCTCTCAGTACAAGTCCTGAATTCAAGGTCTCACACAGTTCTCCTCCACTTCTGAGCCTAGAATAATAGAGGAGAACAATAATACGTTTAGTTTGTAAGAGGCACGTACCTGCAACGTTCCTTCCTTAAAAGAACCAGGTCTGCCTTAAAATCAAGGCAATATTCAGAGCCAGGACTCCATTTCTATCTACAACGAACTGACTAAATCACATTTTATCTCTTGGTGCTTCTTTAATCCTCACTCCCCCCCCAAAAAAAAAAAATCAGACTATTATTACTTGTCTTTGTAAAGCATAAACCATGAATGAAAAATGCAATAAGAGCAAAACATTAAGTAAGTGCCAAAGCCACAAGATCAGGCTCTGAGTGAGGCCACAGACTTGACTTTCACTTTAGTTCTCTTGGGCTTATTTATTGCTGAGCATGGATTACTTGGATTTTCTATGACAGCTTAGGACAGTGTTTTATTTAGTTGTGGGTTTTTTAGCTTTACGAACACCTCAGTTTCCAGATACTTCTTTGATGTAGCTGTCAGACATGTAGAAACAATGACAGCATGTTTAACGTATCCATCAAAACACAAAATAAATGATACATCGATGTTTCTATAGCAAACTGATATATTAAGGCAGAGGTATATTTTTCGAGGTTTTTCTCAACATTGTTCCTTACCACTAATTTGCCTAAAAGCTATACCATACTGCTTCTCAACAGCAATATTTCAACTAAACTACAAGTTCACCTGAGAAAAATAGAAAATACTCCAACCAAGAAGGATGTTCCTTAGCATGGCTTCCATACCCAAATACTTCAGTCTTTTCTTCTGCCAGTTGGAAAAGCAGAGCAGATTAGCATGACGAGGCGTTGATAACATGATTTATCTGTTGCATACCATGCTTTTAATATCACAACATCTATCAGATAATCAAAATAAATGTCAGTGGAAAGCCTTGAACACAAAGTATGCAAGATGTATGCCTGTTAGCTGCTGTAAGAGGAATGAAGTTGTAAATTGGCTAAACTCTTTGCCCTCCTTGCACTAGAAGTTTTATTAAGGAAACTGGACTCTGCTTGAAGTTGAGAATGTTTTGATTCTGTAAAATACTGTTGAACCACAAGAGGATCCAAGCTAACTAAATATGGAGCAAGAGATGTTTTTGTATACCAGCCCAAAATATTCTGTTACTGATTCATTGGTAACTTATGACTGGTTTGGATATAATCTTAACCAGCCATCATTGGTTTTGGGAGGTGAAATGACATGAGTCAACTGAAATTAATATGATAAAGAACAGCTCAGTCTTACTGCTTAAGCAAGCTGCTCCAGTCAAAGCTTTGCTTCTTGCAACAGTGTTCCAGCTCTAACCTTTGAGAAAAGGCATATACAAAGAGGCATAGCAAGCTCCATTTACCATATGATTCCTTTTTCCCTACCTCAAAAGCATAACAGCCTTGTACAGATGGAAATGAAATATAGTATCGTGTTTTCACGTGCACGGAACACCCCAAGAAACAAGACAAATGCAGTATTTTTTCATATGGTAGCTGTATTGCAGACACAGCTTCATAAAGTGTCGCTGCCCCTTACTAAACATTCTTCTTTCTTCTTCCCATTTCTAAGCCTGAAAAATCTTGTCAATCAAGAGATACTCCAAGCTCTTTCAGCAAGGCTGACATAACCCTGCACAAGAATCCAATTAAGATCTCATCCCCAGAAAATATTAAAACCTAAACTCCGGAAGTGGCAGAGAACTATTTAAAATAGAGAAAAATGTTATGAATAAATTTAACCAGTGAATTTAAAGACTGTAACTAACAATCCCTGAAGAAGTAGTACAGACAAATGTGAGGTTTTAAGTTTAATCTTGAACTACAGACAAAGGAGCAAGTGACTTGCTGCCACTAACAGAAAGGAGATGGATTCCGGGAGTTTTATAAAATTCCAGTAGGCAGAGTGAGTACAGGGGGAAACATGATTCTCAATGAACAGTCTTCTAATTTAAACCTTTAAGCCCTAACTTGGATTGCCTTAGTTGTCAATGTGAGAGAATATACAACTTTATCTAACCACTTTAAAAGTGCCTAGCTTTAAAGTTTTAGGGTTGTATGAGTTTCCCCAATCACCTTGCAGGTTGCCTTTTACCTTTGAGTTTTCCTCAGTTCTGTTCTCCTTTTGTTTACATGTAATATGTAAGCTGAACATTTTTAAATAAAGTTGTGTTCCAGCACAGCATAAACAGGTTATCACTTTGAATATGATCCACCTCTGATGAATCATCTATGGATATAATAAAAAACTAGAGCCAAAACAGACTCGCTTTCTCTATGGCATCTGTTTAAGCTGCTCTTAAGAGATTGAAAGAACAGCCATTAACTGTTACAAAATTTGCCCATGTTCTCAAAAGGCTTTAACTAGTCATGTATTTTATGTACACAAAAAGAAGATCCCTGCTGTTCCTTAAAGGATTCACACTGTCTGCAAGCTTTGAAATACTGCTGTTCTCAAAGGGAGGCAGTCTATGATTGCTCATCCTTGCCC
The DNA here is from genome assembly GCA_013398815.1 of Ibidorhyncha struthersii. NCBI lineage: Eukaryota > Metazoa > Chordata > Aves > Charadriiformes > Charadriidae > Ibidorhyncha > Ibidorhyncha struthersii. The sequence continues at coordinate 545,167 of VZSZ01003182.1, read as the reverse complement.
GCCTCAAAGTTACAAATCTGAATGGCAACTTAAAAGGAGGTGTCAGGATTTCTATGTTCCTTAGCCAAGACCTAATACTTTGCTGAAAAAGAGTTGTAGATCTAATCATCTTCTTGGACTCTATTTTATTACTGGCCCAGAGCTATCTGAAGTACCAGTTTCTTCTATCTGATAGAGTATGCAACATAACATTTCATGGACCTCACTGTTTTCTCTCTTGCTCCCTTAGTGGATTGTGTTTTCATGCTAAGTATGACTGAACTGGTAACTGCATGGATCTTACCCTTGATTCACCCTGGTTTATATTGTTCTTGGCTAGAAGAGGTAAGAATGAACAACCCCCAGTGAGAAGTCTGACCATCTTCCTCCAGGGGAATTGCAGCTGCGCAGAGACCACATATCTTTGGAAAATAGAAATCTTCAGGGCAGTTTCTCCTTGCTGGCATAATATGGTGCATGTCAAACCACTTCCACTACAACAGATAAGTCAACACCCCTTCTTCGATGAAACAGAAAAATAGGAACTGCATCCAAGTAAAGACACAAGTAAAGGAATGGTAATTTGTTTTCATCCAGTGTGAACCTGAAAACACACAAAGATTAGATTCAGCAAGCCTGGAAAACTACACAGAAACACTCAACAAAAGGATTTTGCAGCAATGCTTCCAGGAGTTGCTGCTTCTGGCCAGGACAAGAAATACCACAAGAACAGCCACAGTTTAATCCAGAACTGGGTATGCATGCAAGAATAATGAAGATGGAGGAAGGGTGAATGACAGACACAAAAATGCAGGACTTCTGCAAGCTCTGTCAAACCTAAAGAAAAGCTTGGGTTTCTTTGCAGCTTAAGTTCAGTGAAACCTTTATGTAATGCAATAGGGAAAGCTGGAGTGGAAATCAACACTTGATCCAGCTCTAACGTTGTCTTTACCTCAAATACTTATATAATGTTGTTTCCTAATTGCTGATGAGTGATAGCCTTAAAGGTGAGAGCCAAACTCGGTGCCCTGACAGGGTACAGCAGGACATAACTATAGAAAGTGTGAAGAGAAGGCACTGGTGGTAGCAGAGCCTGGAAGAAACCAGTGAGGTGAGGGGAAGACAGCAAGGGGTATAGCAATGGCACTGAGGCCTACCTTAAAAGAAAGGTCTCAAATGCCATTGCAGAGAGCTGCCGTTCCACATCCTTTATATTTTGTGTCTGCTAGCATATATGCATGATGTTCATGCCCATGCAAAGACCTGCAGACAGGTTTTCCCCAAAGCTGATGCAAAGAATACATGTCTTTTCTATATTATTAGCATACACAGACATCATATGGAAAGCACAGACCTTTCCTCACACATCTACTAGCACCAGTTGCACTGACTTTAGCAAAGTTACTCCTGATTTACATCTGTGTAAAAAATAAGTCCAATGTGTTCAAGGAAATACTCTGCACAGCTGGGACAGTTTAGACACATGAAATAGATGTTTGTAACACCATGTGATTAAAGAAAAACCCAAACCACAGAGTTTAGATCTGAATCCAAATCCTCCTCAAGCTTGGTGTATTTTAGATCCAAGATTGATTCAGACCCTTTTCTATACGAATTGTAGCAATTCACAATTTGCTGTGATTTTAACTAATATATCGTACTGGATAGATCAGCACCTACTTTGGATTTTACAGGTTTTGTGGTAACTGGTAAATTAAATTGTGGAACATGAACAGTAATGAGCACTGGTCTGGAACAAAAGAGAAACATGGAAAATGAACACATTAACAGGCAAATGCCAACTGATGTTCCACTGAAATTATAATTTCCACTGTCCATGACTCAGATGTGAACGCTAACTTGCTATCAGCAAATATGTGATAATCAGAAGAACTCGTCCCAGAGTTAAGCAGTAGGGACACCTATGAGAGAATGCAACAATTTCCAGCATGAAAAAATTGTTATGGTTCCAAAACCATTTTCTGCTTAAAATTAGAACTCTATTTCTATTAAGATTATCCATCAACGTCAGCTGTTTCCTTGCTCAAATATTTGTGGGAGGGATTGAACTCTTAACATCATTAACAGCAGCAATCTCATTTTCTTCCATAGGACAAGTCATTGATCACTTACACATTAGAAAGCGGAACTGACCTACTCTGAAAACATTTGAAATGCAAAAAAACTTTATAGAAAGTATTAAACAAGCAAAATACCTTTCTTATTCAAAGGGTCTGCCTTAACTTCCAGCAAAGGCAAAAATCCAGTAACTTGAAACTGAAGTTAGAAAAATTCAAAACACAAATAAGATTCAGCTTTTTAAAAGAAAGGTAGTTTATCTGACAGATTTACATACTCCTTAATATGAATGACAGAGTGACCCAGCTATGAATATGTACATACTTAATACTGCCTTCCCTAATAGCCTAATATTTTTCTGAATTTGAAAGCGTCCACTTTTAAAATATATATACTGAAACTGGTTGTATAAGTAGTAATTAACCCAGTAATAAAATGAACTCATCTTCCCACTCTTGAGAATCAGTGTCCAAACCAAAATATGTCAACTATGCAGTTAGTTGTGGGAAAGAGGTTTCTTTCCTAGAGTCTAGGCCGGGAATCCCAAGACTGAGAAAGTGCTTTCCAATTAAGTTAAAGGTCTACTGACTCCAGCCACAGATGTCTTCTCTCAGAGGTGGTATATGCTGCCAACCAAGTTGACAATTCAGAAATATTGGGAATACGCAGAATAAGCCTCCGTTTCCCCTTTCACCCTGAGCTATGACAATCCAGTCATCTGGAGAGTTTTCATAGTACAAAGTAGTCAGACAGCTTCAGATCCACTTCTGCAGCAAGCAGTAAAGAACAGAAATGCAAAATTCGAGCTTTATGCTGGATGTTAGTACTTACAGTTACTAGATGCCTGCCTTTTTCACCATACAACATTTTCACAACTAATCAGTATCTCACCTTTTTCTAATGTAAGAATATCCTGCCCATTTCCATAGACTTCCCTGGGGTAGCAAAAAGAATAAGCGTCTGGGGGTAAAACAGCCACCTCTAAAGCTGATCTCAGATCCCTAACCTCATGCTAGCCAGAAAAACAGCATTACTTACGAGAACATGAACTGATTTTGCTAGCCACAGCTGGATGAGCTTATATGACAAAACTCTGTATTTTAATCAAAACCAAGTAGTGCTATGCCTCTTACTGTCATCTGAGCACTAAAGATGAAGAGGGTGAACAGAAATATGGTTTCTTGAGTCTCCACATCAACAGTGACACCATTCATTAGAAGAAAACTACCAAAGCTGTACTTGTTTCCAAACATCCATGAACTAACTTCAGTGCCTCAGAGTGATCTACACTGCAACACCTGTCACATCAAGATGCTTTTGTAGGAGTCAACTCAATGCTTTCACAACTTGGGAAGACTGTTTTGATATTTTCATTTAAATAGGGGATTGTGATACATCAGTCTGTTTACGCACGTATCTGCATACTTATCTGCCTTTTCAGAATTAGCTTACATGTGGAATCCGAAGTTTGGTGGTAGTGTTTGGGTTTGTTTGGGGGGGTTGGTTTATTTTTGGTTTTGTCCCCCCCCTTACAAACCATATGCCCTGCTTCAGTCACCTTTTTGAGGACCTCACCAAAACACTCTGAGCCTGGGAAGATTTGGGGATTGAACTATTTCAGTGAAAGGGTATCTGAGTCAAGGTCACATTGCCAAGGAAGGGCACGGGAAATTTGCTTTACTACTGCTAATACAGTGATTCTTATATTAAATATAAGAAAAGCATACAAAGTCATATAGAAAAAAATGAATTATTTCAGTGACTTAGGTATGCTGATGTTCAGTTCCAGTAAAGAACACATTGTTTACTATGGGACCAGGGAGGGAAAGTACTGTTTTACCCAGCAAGTGCATTCAGTAAACTAAATCAATTATCAGTATAGTTCTTCAAATGGGTATTTACGAAGTAGGAAGCAACTTTGTTTCCATCAGCCAGGAGCGGGAAGATTCACCTATATTTGATTCATAGCTGCAAGTAACCCTTAGAGCTTGATTAAAAAACTTCAAGTCCATACTGAAATAAGCAGGAAAATATGAACCATTTCCAAGATCAGGCAACCTTTTGTCAGCCCAGCTGTTTCTTAAGAGGTTACACCCAGATAAAATACAGGCTTCTGGAAGTAGTTGATTTTAATTTTTCTGACCTCTGGTCACTTGGAAATTTCTGTCTACACTGAAGGGTGATAAGCATTTGTTACAAAAATCCAAGGATGTCTGCAATGATTCTTTGCCCTGGCATGGACAAGAGACTCTTAATTGCTTTTGTGAATAAAGCTACAGCGATGAATTCACACACTAACAGGAACAGGCCAAACAAAAATTTCTATAGTCCTTCATTGTGGCTCAGAAGATCAGGGAACTGAGTTCCAGCTATGTCTGTCACTGATGGGCACAAAACACAGTTTTTCCAAAACTGTCAGTGTGCCCTCTGCAAAAACACAACTGTGAAGAGAAATAGTCCATCTGCGTTACCCTGCGTGGAGACGAGTTTTATACACTGCAGCTACCTGTCAGGCTCAGAATACCCATCTCTATCTAAATGTCTGATCTTTTTGGCTATTTGTTATTAGAGAAGACAACTTGTCCAAGTGAAGGAACTTAATACACTTGGAAATTATTTTTCCAAATAACTGATTAATTTTAGTTTTTCTTTTAGTTCTGGTTTTTGGACTTTGTACCAAGCCATTGTAAAATACATTGGCATATGAAGCTGTTGCTTTTTCCCTGGAACTTACATAATACAGATCAGCAGTACTTAAAATGTTCAGGTCCAGAGGGCTATTCTCCTCCAGTAAGTTGACAATTTTCCCTACACTGTGCTATTGTCTCAATGGAAATATAACTACCTACCAGATACAGTTAAGAGATATTTGCAGCTTGTGTTTTAAATTCATTTGACTCCCTCAACTGTAAGTCATTAGCTACATTGATCAGTATGTTCACGGGACACATTAATTGGGATAAAAAGACAAACATCCTTTTTCAGCACTGGTAACTCAAGGACATTCCTTTCTAAGATCAGGAGTTGAAAGTTTCCAGGCCCAACCACTGGCTACTTGTTGTATTTAACAGGGAAAGGCATTAGCAACACACAGTGCACCTGCAGAAAACCAGACCTGAACACAATGAATTATGCATCATTTCACTTCAAGATTTGAACCTTCTCTGAACTGTAGATTCAGCACAGACAGGCCTCCCCATCTACTTTTGGTTGCTCTTCTAATAACTCATAATAAAATCCTCTTTGCCTTTATTTCGCAATTTGTTATTCCTAAGAGCTAGGCATCACCTGGGATTTTTATGAACTGTAAGCCCACCCAGGGAAGCTGTAAATTACTTAAACTATATTATGGCATTTCAGTTGGTGTGTTTTAGTCCAGGTAATAGACTTTGTGCTGAAAATGCTCAGCTTCAGGAATATTCCTAGCAGCCAAAGAAACAATTTACTATATCCTGTGCTTTATCCTTTTCAGATTCTATTAAAAGAAAAGCTCCATGGTCACAATCTTAGCATTTTCCTGAACTAGTGAACTCAATGCAGTTTACAGTAGTCAGTAAAGTGCTGCTAACAATAGCACCTTTCTTCTCAAATAGGTAAGATCTTCACGCTTTCAGGAGCCAGTTGGATGTGGATCTCCTCTGTTATTAACAGACCGGAAAACTGAAGAGGCTGATGAACTTTTGCAGGGACCTATTTGTAATACAACCTTCAGTAGGGTTTATTCTCCCAATCTAAAATGAGCACAGACCAGAAAGCGTTATTTGTCTTTTCCTTTCAGGAAAGGTGCATGCTTCATCCGCAGACACCTTAGAATATTGTACATTTTTTCCTATGGTGAGAGTCCCTGTTCAATGTATGATCTTCTAGGATGTTTTAATCATTTTAGTTTCATCCTTGTAGCTGAACAGTTTGACTACTAGCTGAATAATACGGGCACGTCAAGAATCACCGAGGAGTGCTGCCTATCATCACTGAACACAGCAGCATCTCACAGAAGACAAAATAAATAGCAGATGTCACTAAGCCATCACTGTGATCCCATCTGTAAATACTATAGGTCAAACTCTTCCAAGTTGCAGCTGTGCAGCCACTTCTATTTGAATAAAGATTCACTGCTATAACAGGGGATAATTTTCCTCATGTTATCTAATGTACATATACCACAGCTTTTATCACAACCGTAAAATAAAAGGTGGAGGGCTTGAGGGGTGAAGGGGCGCTGGCATTCAGCAGAATTCCCAAGAGTTCCTTTCTGGGAGATGTGCTGCAGATTCACCGATACAGGATGCTCCAGTGTTCAACAAGGACTACATAACCTAAATACAGAGCAGTAGCTTAAACTAAGAATATTGGCACTGTGTCCACAGCAATTTTGTGTGAACTCACAGAAACATACACAGGGGATATGGTGGCTTGAGCTGTAACTCTTCCTTTTTCCATTGTTTCTGTTATGTGGTTTAGGAAACATCTTTTCAACATTCTTCACATCCTCCCCTTCCCACCATCCCCAGGAAGGGGGGTGACATTTAGTCCTCCAACCATGAAGTTGTGGAACGAATCCCACACAGCGCTAGTGCGGGAAAATTCCATCTTCTGAGAGCAACCACAAAGCTCTGAGCGCCAAGCTTACATTATGGCATGCAAGCTGGCATCAAGTCCATCCTAAAGTTCAGCTCCATGGTCTTTTTCACCTGACCATCGTATGAGATTTTCCTGGTGGTTGCTCAAATTGAGCAACACAATTACCTGCCTAACAAATCCTCTCTTCCATCCCATTGTTCCCCCTGAGAGAGGACTACATGGGCAGTAGAGTTTTATCCTCAGATTATCTAAACCAAAAAGGTGAGGTTGAAGAATTTTTTTTCCTCCAGACAAAGAGGTGGAGAAATTCTCAGTTGTTCCTGCCAGATAGCCACACATTTCTGCTGCCCCTAGGCCAAAACAGTTTGACAGAGGCACTTAGTTTGGAAGTCCCTGAGGGGATGGGATGTTTCTCAGCTCTTCTTTCCAACTAATTCACGTGTCTCCGCCATATCCTACAAGCAGGATTTCAACAGCTGCCTCCACCAGGTTAAACTAGACCTACCAACACTGCTGACCAGCATCCTTGACGGTGCTGCTGCCATACATGGATACACAGACCACCTCACAACAGCACTTCCAGGTGTTTCACAGGACTTCACAACCTCACACTTGAGAAAGTCTTACCTCACACACTGACACAGAGTTCTTTACCCTGAAGATGTTAGATGTGAACAGGACAGGGCATGGAGGTGACTGCAATGGTTCTGCCACCTTCTGAAACTTCACTGCATGGGCAGCCTCCCCGTTGGGTAACACAAAGCAAGAAGGGCCCAGGTTATAGCCACATGCTCAATACCTACTCAGTGCTTGTACAGCAATGGCAGCAAAGAAGGGACTGAGGCCACCAAAACTGACATTATCTTCAGGTAGACCACTACACAGTAGAAGGCCTGAAAGACACTGGATGGCATTATGAGAAGAAAGAGTTTAATTCCCAGACAGGATATCAATCAATATTTTCAAGGCTCTTACAGGATAGAAACATTATGCTTTTCTGACCCTCCCAATTCCCTCCCTGTTGCCACCCTGAGCTGATGAGTTAAACTTTGCTGAATTACAGTTTGTTAGTGCTGTACAACAGATCATAGACAGCACCTACCAAAGGCATACAAGGTACAGGAGGAACAGGAGACCACTCCTATTCAGAGCTGCAGTACCTAGGTTGCTTCCAGCTCTGGAGAGCAGAGAGAAGGCACGTGCTCCTTTCTTGTTAGACAAAAAAAAAATATTTTAAAGTCACCTTGAAAAGAGCCACCATCTTAAGAACAGTCTTCATTAAGTATGGTCTCTCCACTAGATTTTGGTTCTAAGCCTGAACACTTGGTTCAAATCAAAACACATCAAATATTGCCTTGATTATTTAGGTAACAAGCACTACCCACTGATGTTGGCATCAAAAGAAGCTGCTCCCTTAGCAGGTATAAGCTGTCAGTCACAGAGAAACAACCCATTGAAAACCTACCTGAGAAATCCTAGTCGGCTCTGTCACCAGCAGCACTGTGTAGAACAGCAACTGGGAGCTAATATCCCACACAGCATTTAGGCACATGTGCATTGAGAGACCATCCCCTTCCCTATACCTCAGCTCTACCAACAGCTCATCCAGACCACTCCCACACTGATATATCAGACTCCCAGGCCCCACCAGCTATAAAAAGGCCAGGGAGAGGGCTAGCTAGTTGCACAGCTGCAGCAGATCTCCATGAAATGGAAGTGGTGCAAAGGGGAAAGAGGTTTTATTCCTCCTTTCCCCCATTTAATCCATATCATCACTCCTTTGATATGCTACCCAAAAGCGTGTATAGCTCTAACTGCATTATGTTAAAAAGCAAAGCTATTGCAATGAGGTGACAAAATCCATGCTAGTTAGAATCTCAGTAAGGAACTGAATGGATCACTCAAGGTTAATACATTTGTTGTAAAGGCAGATGGGACTTACTGATGCAATTTTGTCCTCACATATACTCTTTCCAAGTAGCTCCTGTATAAAACCTTTAATCATTTCAGGAGCTAATGTCTATCCATAGCTAATGCCGTGATAACACAATTTGCTGAGCTACGTGGTTTCTTACAACTCAGGAACGTTTGCGCATTACTCAGCTGTGCAGCGCAGAAACAGTCACAAAGCATAATGCCTATCCCCAAGAAAGACATCAAACGAGGTCAAACATGCACTCTGCACCAAAAAAAGTCCTAAGTTAGCAATGAAAATTTCCAAGACAACTGCAAGATTTCTTTCTATCTTTTTATTCATTCAAGTCAATGAAAGAGATTAACTATGAATGGAAACTCTTCTACAAATTGATTTAGTGTCCACCCTTACGGCTAGATATGATGGTAACACAAATTACTTTGCATATACTTTCAGTTTAAAGGCTTCTTCTAAAGGCCAGAAAAAAATCCTGATGTGAAGTAAAAATGCAAAAGTAAAAATATCATTTCTGTTAGAGCAAGAAATGAGAAATGGATACTTGTTTCTTTTTTTCTTTCTCCAGTGAGGAGGAAGTGTCCTTCAGAGTTTTCTTGTTGTCTCAGAAAAGCTGATGCTGGAAAGCACTTTTTGTTTCATAACTACAAATACAAGGCATGAAATTTAATCCTTCATCAACATGAGATCAGTTCTTGTGGTCCCACAGCTATTTCTGACCAGACCTTGCAAGATAATAGAAACTGGTTTCACTAAGGCATTTCTGGGCTGAACATCTGAAGGCAAGTCACATGTCTGTCAGTTACCTGCAACTTGCTTATTCAGATTAGTCTTCTGAAATTTGAGAACATTGAAAAATGTATCTGATGATTACAGGCGTAGTGACCTACGGCACCCCTGCACTGCCTGGTGGAGAACTGTACTGCCACATTAGATGGGTATGTTTACTCAATGTTGCGTGGCTCTGAAAGCCAGAGCAGCTTGGGCACCGTGCCACGACAACACAGTTACGCTGAGCGCTGTGGTCTCCTACAACTCAGGAGTCTTTGCACAAGACTCAGCTGTGCAGTGCAGAAACAGTCACAAAGTCCTGCTCCCTTCACCCGTATACGCGGGCATGCACGCAGACAGATGTGGACGCGTCCCCTCTGCAGCTTCTGTCCCTGGCAGCCTACCTGTGCTTTCACAAGGTTTACTTGCATTTTTGCATTTGTATGGTGTGGAAAGCATGGAAAGCAATGTGGATAGCAATTCATTCATTTCCTGTTGTAGCTTGCTCCAGCTCACACCTGAGGATATTGTGGATGGGGGAACTTTATCTGCATGCTGGCTGTCACATCAGATACATTAACACAAATGGTCAACAGCCTAGTAACTGCTGTCTTGCAAAAAGATTCAATATTATGTGGGAACCTACACAGACTACTGCTCTCTAGACATACCAGGTGATGAGCTGTAAGACTGCTGGACACGTTGCTTCGCAGTCTGTCTGAGACAGTCCTCTATACAGCTGGTCACATTTTCTAGTTTCTTACATCATAGGGATTCATTTCCCCAGGTTCTCCCTTCAGTCTGTTTTCATGACTTAGAGGGTCAGGGGACCCTTAGGTTCGGTATCATGCTTATTTTCTTGTCTGTGATTCTCCTTCTTCGAGGGAAAAGTCTTCACTCATGAATAATAAAGGAACTTCAGCATAACATATGTGATTAAATCAGAGATTTATTTTCTCTATTTCTCTATTCTATATAGCAATTTAAGCTATAAAATCTGTATTACACAAAGTACGATGCTACACAATGCCAACTAGAATGCAGAGGTGGTTTACTGGGGTTCTTACAGTGTAAGACACAGTTTCTGTCCTGGAAAACAGGAAACAACAGCTTGACCTCTTGCTTGCCTTAAGTTGGTTTCTGTCACCTTTTCCAGATCAAAAACCTGGTTGCTAGGATTTTTCAGTGGAAGAATTACTTTGCAGGTTAGACAGCTATTTTTTAGGGTGCCTTCTGGACTGCAGTACTTAAACATGATGTTGGATCTCCGTGTACGGGTCTGGAGAGCATGCCCTTCATAAAGGTTTGGCCGCCTGGGCTCAGGGTCAACAAAGAGACAGCACAGCTGCGGCAGCACCCTTCTCCTGGTGTCCCTGAGGGCAGGCTCCCAGGCAGCGCTGGTGGGGGGACAACCCAGATGGGTCTGTCCCCTGCCCGTGGGAGCTGCTTCTCAGCCAAACCCTTGCTGTTTGGCCTCTGCCTGATCCACTGCTCCCACCACACTAGAGCTTCACCACGGGCTCTGCTCATCCAGACCCAGACCCCAACCTATGGGGGACTTCCCACCTTGACACCAGCCCGTCTCCAGGGAGGTGCCCGATGCCCGGGGTTGGGGCTGCCCCAGGCCCCCCATGGCTGCCCTGCTCCTGGCTGGGGGTGGGACGGGCTCTAGCTGTCCCTGGGGAGCCCCTGCCGCTCCCACTCCCCGGTCCTTACAGCGTCAGACACACTAATGTAGACTGCTTGCCTTTTGCGTTACATTTTTTTACCATATTAAGAGGGTTTTGGCAGTTGTAGTGGTTCAAGTAGAAAGGAATTGGTCCCCCGGGAGGGATGTGTAACAATTTGCTTTGGACTGAGGAAGGGGAGTTCATTTTTAATTGAATAATATGAGAAAAAAGCGTTACATGTGCTAATTTGTTGGATTCAAATGTATTTAGACTGGGTTATAAGGATGTTTTGACATTGGGTAATTAGAGAAGACAGTTGTAAGACTGGAGTATTTTGACACTAAAGATTTTGATACGGGTAAGGTCACTGTGACACTAAGATCATGCAAGCGATATAAATGTAAAGGAACTGTGCTTAGCCAATGAAACAAGCAACCCAAAAAAAAATTTTCTATATAACACCAAAGATATCTTTAAAAATACATAAATGTTTGAAGAACGGATCTTTGGAAACATCCCTCAAATCACATCTTTAAACTTCTACAGATGATCTTATCTGCCACGCAAAGAAGATTGTGAGTGTGAAACAGAGAAAAAAAACACCTGTGAGAATAAAATAAACACTTTTATTTTATAAGAGTTTGTCTTTGATGATAGTTATGTAAGGATATTATTTTTTCCCCTATTTCTGCAAGGGTAAATTTGAAGCTGCCTGTGAACATTTTAATATGCCTGGTCAGAAACAAAGTTAGCAAAAGTAACAATCAACAACTTGACCTGTCTTATCTCAGTCTCCTGTCACGCTAAATAATGATTCAAAATTCAAATGTCAATTTTGCCTATATTTCAGATGTACCTAAGAGACAGGTCCTGTATTGACACGACAATTAAACAGTATTTATTATGCCTTCAAATGCTTCGTGAATAGAGCCTGGTTTTATAGGCTATTTCAAGGCTGAAAAATACTCTGTAAAATCCTTGGACATTTTTGCCACTCTGTATTGAAGCTATGGATTTATGAACAGAGAGCATGATATACTGGTTTTTCAGTAAGCCACATCTTTGATATATGCCAAATCAGAAACATATATTCTCATATTAAAAATGGTGAAGGAACTGTCAAAAGGAGAAAAGGTAATTGCCAAAAAAAAGGCAACACTGAGTATTGCTATATTGTCTTCAATATTGAAATAAGATGGTGTAATTGCTAACAGGGAGTCAAGTCAGAGAAGTTGAAGAGTTTGCAGATTTTGCAGAATACCTTTCAGGTTAGAAAAGGTTCACAGAAGTGGACTCAGTTCATGAAACTTTTGAAACTGTATTAGCTCCTGTTTAGCTATGGTTACTGATACGCCACAAAACTATCCATATAACTATACAAGCCTGTAGGGGCATCCATGTTACACAACGCATGAAATGCTACAGCTGCTTGAAGTTCCTTCCAATTAAACAGTCCTTCTACTTAAAAATTGCTACATCTCCTGTGCTTTTATATTCTGTCAGCTCTTTTAGGAAACAAAACTCCTCTGCATTACTACACGTTTCTAGAGGACAATATAATGACTACTTCTCCATCTCTTTAAGAACATCAGCACTATAAACCCAGGATTTCAATAAAATCCACAAATTTTACAGAAAACTTTCAAAGAGAAGAGCTGTTTGTTAAGAAATGTTCTCTTTAAAAATGCAACATTTCATAGGCAAATTGCCTTTTAAAAAATATTAAAATTTGCCCAAATTTCTCCAGTCCTGCCCTCTTCATGCTAATTTCGTTTTTAATCACTTGTAGCTTTGCTTACATAATTCTCATCATGAAAGAAAACATTTAGCCATTCAGCTAATCAGATTGGCTAGCAGAAGTTTCACTTGTTTTGTTATTGATGACAAATATTTTTAAATCTCAGATAACGAAACACCATCTATCCACAAAAGGAAATCAGTTAAAAAAACAAACCAAGGAGTCAGCACATGCATGTACATGACTTGGGCAGGAGAGGAGCATTTTCTCTAGACTGCCTGGAGCTAGATGGCTATCTTGTATATGATATTGATTAAAACATTCTTCTCTTGTGCTTTTCTCTTCTGATCCTTCGAATATATATGCACATATCTCTGGACATATGTGACTCTTCTCGCCCTATTTTTTCAGCCCATGTTATAGCTGGTATCTTTTTTGGCCTTTCACAAACGCTCTTTTAGTAGCTGAGGGAACCATCCTTTTCACCAACCCAGTTTCCACAGCCTCCTAAAGAACTAGGCTTTGCAGCGATGATGGTAAATAAACAGGAACAACTGAACGACTGTAACTGTGCCTCGCATGTGAGCTTGCTCTTAGACTCAGCCATCAATCAGCAAATGCAGCAGTGACTTACCAGTCACCTAGGAATAAAGCAGAAATATTTGCCCAATTTTTTTTGAACCAAATCTGTCTCCTCTGGTTCTAAGAGGGATTGTAGGCACACCGTCACCAATTTGGCCATTACCAGAGCTTCAGAACTAGCTCCCAAGCCCTAATATACACTTTCTAGGAGGAAGGGGCCCCCAGACAAATTCCCAAACGACCTACTACATACGGTGGAACTGTACTTCTCCACCGGACAGATCTGCCACCCTCCACAGTGTAACGGAAGGGTCCTTAATGAAGCTGAGTGCCGCTGATAAATTATCTCTAGGGTAACAAAGTACTGGGTATGTATTTTATTAGGTGATGAGCAGAAGAAGGATAACATCTGGATTCACAGTCCATCAGGCTAAATCTGCCAAGTGTTTGATTCAAGTTACAGTGTATTCGAACACCACCATAACAGTTAAATGGATTCCCATGGCACAGACTCTAATGCAATTTGGAAAATGAAATAGCAATAGTGCAATGGTGTTCACCTTTGACACGAAAAGCGCGATGAAGAAAAAAGTCTATCTGAGAGACAACATATAGTCAACAGCTGTTTGAGAAAGCAAAACACTGAGCAGCAGAGATCTCTGGGCCAGAAAAAGTCTTAAAACCCTGATCAATGTGCTGCAACAACAATGCAAGTGACCCGTACACTGAAAGACCAACCCTTCATTTCACAGCACCATTCACAGCTTCAAGTTAATGGACATGAGGGAGTACTGGCCACATTAACTGAAATAACAGCATCAACTAGTTTCATGCATCATACAGTTACTAAGACGGAGGCTGGCTGTGGAAAATACAAACTCCCACACTGCATGCTTTCATACACAGTCTGCAGAAGGAGCTTTAACACAATGCAAACACTCCTCCACAGCAAGGCAGATTCTCAGCTAAGGTAGTAGCAGGTAAGTCCCTTCTTTGAGAGGAGCCTCACCTTATGTATCCTATTCCATCTGGGGTGGGATGCCAGGCCATGGTGGGGCAGCAGGACTGAAGGAGAGGTGTGAGCTTGGAAAACAAAGTGCTTTGTGAAACCAATGCACCCTGAGTGTGCTTACCTATATTATGCAGTCAGAAAGAATAACAGGTACCTTAGCACTCCCAATTCCATGACCTTTTCTTAATGATCATGTTGATGAACAATACACATAGATGGCCTTAGCTCTAATTTAACAGTTGTATATGCAGATAATAGACATGACTCTGATGTAATATGAGACCTTTAGAGATTGCCTTATTTATAAAAATAGGTACATTTTATTTATAGCCCATTTTATTTACAGCCCATCTTATTTTGGAACAAGCTTATGATTTTAGGGAAGGTAAGGGAAGGGAAGGGAAGGGAAGGGAAGGGAAGGGAAGATGCTGAAACATAAGATATTTTTTTTTCACACACTTTTGGGATGAGTACAGCTTCCCATTCTGTTGACCTTAATTACTGTCTCTTTCAGGTTCTGCTCACTTCTATTTCATCTGAACTAGTGCCTCCACCGCTTTCCGGTATCTTTCAGACAATCTTTGGCTCCCAGAACAATTTTTGGAGCCTGCATACAACATGTTATCTAAGAATGGCTGTGTCTCAGAAGAGATTCTCCCCTTGCTGCCAAGATGAAAACTGTGATTTTCACCCCCCAAAAATGGACCAACAGTCTTTTAATAATGGTCTTTGTGGATGTGGGATTTAGCTCCAACTTATCCACCTCCTATATTTGTCCTGTAAAGTGGAAGTTAGACAGTATTTTAACTAGTTTTGTTTCGCAAATTAGTGTTTGCCTCCTGTTTCAGTGGAACGTGAAGTTCTGTAGTCACATGCATTTGACAACAATATGTAAGAAGCACGAATATGATGACAAGGTTGATTCAAGAAAGTAAATGCCACTCAGTAGCAACAAACAGCAGAGTGGTGATTGGTGCCATTCCTTTGTACAGTGTATGCCCAGCAGTATCCTTCTGTTGATCACCTTCTACCTATATGCACAAAAAGCTGATAACACATTTCTGTTTTATTCGACAGGCTGATATGTACAGACTGACAGAGATTTTATCACGTCTCTGAGGCTTCACATCCAAACATGCTCATTGACAGTATCAGTTTCAGATATTGCAGTAATCTCCAAGCTCCTCCACGTGCTTCTGCCCTTACAGGGGTAGACCCACAGTCAAGTTTATTCTCCTTCATTCCTTTCAGGAGAGCAAATAAAAGTTTCCCTTGTTCCAGAGTCAAGAGGACAGACACATGTCCAACTTTGCCTTGCTCAAACTCCTACTGGACTCAGGAGGATGTAGTGGAGAAGGCTGCACACATGCAGTATAATGAGTGTGGAATATTTGAATTGTCATCATATAAACCCTCTGGCATCCATGTACAGCTGCACCTGCAGCTCCCCTACCCATGACACACATGACATGATTGGAGAGCTCTGTTGCATGTCTAGACATGATTATGTTGCTTCTGTTGCATGTTTGTCTCAGGCACTTCTTTTCTCCAAGTCACATGAGGGTGTAAAAAAGCAAACTGATATTCAGGAGGGCCAGGAGAGGCGCTGTGATTGTGACACTCCTCTTCATCAGGAAGGACTGCAGCGTGGTGAGGCAGAATCATTTCTGATCTCTCAAAACGGTGTACTGGGGGGGCAAACCATCTCGGTTCCCCTCACCCACGCTTGTCCACTATTTGAACTGCCTTGAAGACACCTGGCACACATCCCACCACCTTTTAAACAATGCAGGACACAGAATGTGTGGACAGGACACATGCAGCCCTCAGGCCTTTTCACAGCCACAAAGAACCGATATGAAATTAAGTAATCAGCTGCAATTACATTTTGTTAACAATTTCTGAATGTCACTCCACTAAACAGTAGTGTTAAACCAAAGTAGCAAAACCAGAAACAGCAAAAAATAATCACAAAGGTTTAAAAGATGTCGACCTATATTCAAACAAGAAACATCAGGTATGGGAAATAGAAAGCATCTATCTCTGCCTCTCTCAGACACACACGCACACCTGTTTTGCTGCTGCTGACAGCAGATAGCTGTGGGGCTCTTCCTGAGAGACATCCTGCATACCACAAAATAGCTGTAGAATATGAACTGTGACCCCCTTCAGCTTTGATAGACTTGTCATTTCTCTCAAGCTTTTCCATCCATCATGCACACTCTTTCTTATGTTTAACTCATTTATAGGAAGATCCCTTGAGGGAATTTCATTGCATCTCTGACGCTGGTTTAATTGCTGTCAGGTGAAAATAGTGAGTTTTTACATGTGATTAGTCCTATTTGTAACCACAGAATTTCATTGAATGCTTCTGGTTGCTTCTTACTTGTATTAAGTGAGTATGATTTCCTGGCATGGCTGTAAAACGAGTCTCACTTTGGAGTTTCCTCAGCCCCGGGTGTGCGGAGAAGACTCAGGATAGCAGTTTTAAAGAAATAATCTATTTTCATGTCAAGGAGAGAAACTGTGTAACTTTTTTACTGCTCCTGTCATAATAAGCAATTCAAGCAGTAAAAGTCTCTTTGTTCTCTCATCATTTAGTATGACAGTCAAGAAAGCTACTAAAATAAAACCAACTATTGCTTGAGGCAGTTCCTGAAGTGGACCTGATCTGAGATTTGAAGGGAGATGGTGTTCTTTTCAGTCTTTATAGAAGACAAATTTATCAATTACCAAACACAGCTGCCCTGCAGCATCTCCAACACAGTCCAAACCTAACAACTTAGAAATCTTGTCAAATGAAAACTAACACTAAACTCCTATGCATCATCCCCCTTCTTAGACCAAAACACATAAACAAACAAAAAAAAATCACACCAAAATGGTCAGATCAAATTGCATAAACTTCAGAAAAAAATCTGAAATTCTGGTTATTAAGCCCTTGGAAAACAGAAGGAAGAAAAGCATTCCATGGGAATGTATATAGTCCACCCCTGCATACACATATATAACCAACATGGACAGTCTTAAGATAGGAGATGGCAATCTAGGGAATTTATTGCAGCTGATGGATAGCATTTTGAAGCCCTGGGTAGCCTACAGGAAGAAGATCTGTGCTCCTTGATAACGCTTGACACCTCTTTGAGGTTGTCAAAAGAGCCTTTGGGACAGGTTTCCCAGAGGGTTCTTGGTGCTGCTGCTGCTGCTATAGAAGAAGAGTACATTCAAGAGGTGGTGAATGTAGCACCAAGAACAACTCTCAGCTCTTTGGTCTGCATCCACAGGATGGAATTATCTTGCATCTAGACCCATCTTCTTTTCTCCCTCAAGAAAACGTAGGGAAGGGCAGTGATTAGAGAAGCTCCCAACTCCTTGCTAAACTACATGCCAAAATAGGAAGACACATCTAAACATTCCCTTTATTCTTTACAGGAAAGACCAGGTTGCATTGGTTCAGGTTTGTTTTTTTTCCTTCAGGGCAGAAAGAGTCTTGCACCATGAAAGGAAACACATACCACAGCCTGAGAACCCCAGCTTTAGGGCAATGATAAGGTTGAAACACTAAGCTCTCACAAGTCAGGAAATACCAAGCAGATGACACTTGGCCCTCTGCATATATGCAGATCCCCTTTGGCCAGCAGCATGACAAGACCAGGGAATAAACCCTTTTCCTCAGCTCTTCCTGTACTGCTGAACTGATCGCTCCAATTCTTTACAAAAGGTAGACTAGGTTAAAAAAACCCAACAACAACACACAAACACCCAAACTAGGAAGGTCTATACAGAGTAGCCAGTAGCCAGCTTGGATTATGCAGAGGATGTAAAGAACTAGGCTGTGGCCGCAACTGCCTGATTAACTCCACTATTTGTAAACCCTCCATTACTGGTGTTCAGCCTCATCTGTAAGCAGGTGTCATTCGAGATTTACTGTTGTTTATTATTGAACTTGGTAACAACAGTAGACCAAGACAGCCAACCAAGAATGAGGCTCTTTTGCCCAAAACACTGTACAAACAAAAGAGCCTACAGCCTATAAATAGGCAAGGCATGTAAACAGTGGGGAAGAAGATGTACTAAGGAAATAAGATCAACTGTATGAGGAAGGAGAAGGTTGGAGCAAAATCTGCAGAGGCTAGAGACAGCCCAGTCAAAACCATGAGTCACAAAGGATGTCAGCTTGAAGATCTTCTGGGCTCACTCCTACCAGCAGGTTTTCTGCTAGCTCTTTTCTTTGGTTTTACCTCAATACTACATGTGTTGTGAATCTGTGATTATCTCACCAGTTACTCTATCAAATCAGCAATGCTGTGTCTGCTGTGCTTCTGTGGGTTTGTCACCAGCCACCTGGATGCATAAAGCAATCTCTATTGGCAATATTCAAGCCATTTCATCTTGGTGACAGATCTGGCTTTGCCATCTTGTAGGAAACACTCTGACTCTCTCATTGCCTTGCATCTCTCCTGGCCTTGTGTCTAGTGAATGTAAAACACTGACACTTCAGAAGAGCAGCACTGTGTACCCATTTTGCACTGGAGAAAATTACTGCACTAGGTGCAGACAAATAGACATTTGAGCTCTGCTTTTTGCTATTTTGCCTTCAGAAAGAAATGAATTATCAGTGCATGAATACTGCCTTGTAATTTTATTGCAAACTAATGGAAGTCCATCACCAAGCAATGACAGAACTTTTGCTCTGGGAGTCATTCAGCACCTGGAAAGTGGAAACTTAAACAGACGACCAATTTACCAAATGAACACTTCTTTCAAAAAATCTTTCCCTTTCTCTCAGAAATGTAATTTATGGAACCTTTCAAGGAGGAAACACGATGGAAAGATAAAACCTCCTGTACAAAGTTCAGGTTTGCGACTAAATCCACTTAGGCTGAAATCCATCAAAAATTTGACGTGCTTGAAAACTGCCTTCCCAGGAGGATGCAGTCTGAAACATAATCCCATTAAATACAGTGTGGAAAATAAGTTGTCCACTTTGTTTTGTCTTGCTCACCAGAATTCCTGTAATAAATGCTGCAAAAAGAAACAGTATCGATACATGCAATGAAATGAACGGGCCGTATGCTTTCTGCAGGCTGAACCCCTCCCAGAGTCCCACAGTCAGGAGCAGCTCATATGTTAGCCCGTATTTCCCCTCTTATCCACACCAGCCTGCTCTGAGCTCTCACCAGTGCTAATGATTAATTAATGTCAAGGCAAGCCATGTCATTAAAGGCACTTCTTTTCACAGAACTTTATTTTACCTTTCAGTAGTTTCTGTTGATACTTTTTTTTCCATTTGAGATTTTTCCCATTTGAGGGCCTATCTGATGGGCAACTGAGTGGCAAGTGCTGAAAAACGAAGGTCCCCAGTTTTCTCCCTCCTCCCCTCCAGACTCCCGGGTAGAGAAAGAAGGGATTCCCTTACTTTCAGCCCTTCCCCGAGGGGACGGGGCAGACCGCGCTGCTCTTGCGCTCCCTCCCGTGGTGGATCCCCACAGTGTCACAGAAGACGACAGGTGACGTCCCTGCCCCTGAGGATGCTGCCTAAGTTGATGCCACCGAGCTGCATTTGCAAAGGAATGGACAGGAGGAGAAAAAAAGAAAGATCTGGCTGGAACCCCTCTCTGCTTTTTGTCTCACGTCTCTGAAGTCTTCGATGGTTGCCGCCTAAAAGTAAGCCATTCTACAGACCAGAGAAAATTTTCCAAACAAATAAACATACGGTCAAGTCAGAGGCTTCTTTACGTTCTTTGTTGTCAGTCTTTTTCAATTCTGTACCCTCTTGTGGAGACAAAGGTATCTTTAGAATTTATGCTATCCTCTGCTACAACGTAGCATACTTGGGACCAGGTTTCACTTTTTTTATTTCACTTGATAGAAATTTTTACTTGAAAAAAAGACATTTGCTACATTGATTTTTCATGCTAACAGGCACATTAGTCCAGATGATGGCTACGCTCTGGCCTTAAGCAGCGCTATATGGCACTATTGGCATAAAAAGGTGGCTCACAGGGACCAGAGCACTTGGCAAACGTAACCTTGTAGTATCTGCGTCAGCTTCACTGGCACCCCTTTGGCCGCACTAAGAGGCATCAATGTGGATGCTGAAGTGAATGAGAACTGATTAAAACACTGTGATGAAATGCATTAAATAATTCTTCACCCATGCAGATGGACATGAGGACATTAACAGGGCAACAGATCCAGAGCCAGTTTGGAAGCCATGTTCAACATGTCCTTACGATACTTGCCTCTGATAGTAACTCTCCTTTTAAGACCATTAGGTTCACCTTGTGGTCCCAAATAGGAATCCAGTGTGTTTGGATACCTATAGTAAGTCAGGATGAACGCAAGCACACTGCAGCCAGCATGGCACACGTGTATCAGCCTCTCTGAGAAGAGATTCTCACATTTTAATATCTCGCATTTTAATAATCATTTTAGCCTTTCTGGTATGCTGCCAACACCATGTTTCCATCTTGCATTCTCCAAAAAGGGGTCCCAGACCCCAAGCTCTACCATTAGCAGAAAGATGCCACTGTAAAGAGCAGCACCCAGCAAAGAAAAAGGGTTGGGATTTAATTCTCAGCATTGCATGATCTAGATCCCAGGTAGATCACACACTTCATGCTGTGTGGTACTTTAGGACACGTGGTCTGGTATAACAGCACTTCTGTTCACATAGTCATGTTATGGTTAAAATATGATTAAACAGTTTACGTGTCCACCAAAATGTCACTCTCCCTTCTCCCCCTCCTTCAAAGTAGTAATGAGAGTCAATGTCAGACTTTTACTCAGACTAAACTCCACCACTCCTCCGCTTTACTCCAGATAAGAGCAAGAGAAAGATAATAAAACTGAGTCATTGCTTCCCCCCCCAGCATCCATGCATGCCTGCAATCTTCAGGTTTTCTCTGTACTGCAGCTTGCTACATGGATCATAGTGAGCCCATCCTGATTACCATTAAAATGATTCTTTATCTGACATTACTTTAATTCGAAAAAATGTACAGACCCCTCCTGAGCATTTATGCTACTTATTCACTGACCATATCTTGCTTTAATACTGAGCAAAGAATACAGGTAAATGTATGATAAATCTAGCCCAAACAAAAGACTGTGAGCACTTTATGGAAGCAATTGTATCCTAAAAATCTGTAAAATACAGCATGCAGCCATGGCATAAATAAAGAAAGAGCATTCCAGAGCAATGGAATTTTTCTTTGTTTTCATGTAACTACTGTTTAGGTGCTCTAGGAGAGAGGGTCAAAGATTTATAGCATATGTATGACAGCTAATTTGTATACGGTTTAAAAATGAACACCTAAAAGACAGGAAAGTATACTATTACATCCTCAGAACAAATTTAAGGTAACACAAAAGAAAAAAAAAGATCTTTACTCAGTGACTCAAAAGATGATCGAACAAGCAGGCTAAAGTAAATGAAGAAAAAAAGCTAGGTTTTTGATAGGTATGAGGTAAACATTCTTGAGTGAGTTTTCTAGCGGCACACTGAGCAAGCCAGGGAGAGAGCTGGAAAGGATCGCCTTCAGGAAATGTTTTCTCTTTCCGTCCTGACAAGAATTCTAGGATGTATTCCCTATTAGCCTGGATTTTCAGCAGCTGATGAAATACTTAGTGGTCATTTTTAAAAGCTAATAAATTAGAAAGAGGAAAAAAAATCACTGAAGGGCAGTTACTAACTCATCAAGGCAATTTCTTCTGCGAGGAACTGGCTAAAAATTCAGTTTGGGGGACTGACTCCACCAAACTTACGTCATGAGTTCTGCGGTAAGACGTGATACTGCATTAACATTGCTTCTTTGAAGACCATTCATAATTTGGTAAAGTCATATTAAGAAACACTCTGATACTAAGTGTTACAACACCAATCTAAATACCAGTCCATATGCTTTTGGGTAGCTTTCACCTTCCCGTAACCAAAGTTTGCATCCTTGTATCCCATGCACATCACTGCACTACAGCAATGGCTGTAATGCAGACCAATTCCCTATATAGATGAGGCAACTAGAAAAAGACTGAAAAAGGGCAGGAAAAAATGCAGTTAGTTATGCTATCCCTGCTCTTCTCTTCTCAGTTCTTTGCTTATGGCCAGTTTCTTGCTACATCTTAAGTTATCACTCCTTTGCCTTTGGCATAAATTATTCTGTGTAACACCAGCATATTGTAAACTGTAAGTTTTTTCCTGAAGCATTTCCTCTTTTCAGGCTCACAGCCAGTGTTGCACTGGAAAGTGTTTTATCTACCACTGTAGATAAATATGAAGGCAGTGATTACCAATTAATAACCAGAAGTGGATAGAGAAATGTCAACAGAAGCATATTCCATGAGACTATGTGGGGCCATTGAGACCAAAATGATTGGCATCACCAGAGTTTTGTTGTAGAAGACAGTAGAGGGGCAGAAGAGGGGAGGGCAGTATTCACACAGACAAAAACTGTTTTGACTATATTATTTTTGAAGAAAGCATTCCAGCTTTTCACTGTGAAATAACCTTCATTATGAATCTTTCATCTGAACTTCTTGAAAATCTACCTCAAAACACAATATTGAATCAACCAGAAAATTAAGAAGCATTTGGGTTTTGATCCTAAAGAAAATACAAAATGTTTGGAAAGCCCTGAGTCCTCTGCAAAATGTGACCTCCATTAACCCTGCAGCTCCCCCAAGAACGTATAAATCTGTTCAGATTAAAAATGCCACTCCTGAACCAAATTCAGACCTTCATTTGCCGTTCAAAAATAGGTCTTTGATCCCAACTCTTTCTTACTCAGTTTTTAATTTTCAGGCGCCTCTGCACTTCCTGGTCTCAGGCCTGACAGGAAATGGAAGTACCAAAATACCGTGAAAATGGCTGCGCCTGTGGTGAGGCTGGTCTGGCTGTAGAAATGGAAACACTAACTAAGTCCTGCGCAAGCCAGATCTTGAAAAAATTCGTAGCCCAATTTCCAGACCAACGTGGTTCAGATAGGTTTTGGATAGCAGCTGAACCTTTGGAGGCTTCTCAGAATGAACCAAGCCCTGAAGTTTGCCAGCTGTCAAGGAACACACATGGCTGTTCCTCGAGGCATTCAGTGGGCAATACGGGACGGCCGAAAGCATCACAACTGGCCAAAATCTGCATGATCTACTTCTTTCTGTTTCCCCTATCCTGCTCTTCCCTCCCCACCCACATTCACTTCTCTTCTTCGCTTCTAGTTTTAAAATGTTATGGGTGTGCAGTCAACCCGCCATCTCCATTGTATCTTTCACAGTATAAGGCAGAGTTTATGTTGGCTGCATGCAGAAAAATTACTTCTTACCCCTGATCAAAAGCTTTGCTGACTCTTTCAATAATAACCCTCACAGGTTTTGTTTTTGTTTCTTTAGTGAGAAGTGTCTCGAGAGTTTATTGCAAGGAAGCATTGTTGAAAGTGTTTTATTTTCAGAGCTGATGTACCCTTGGTTGTACCAATGCCCATTTGCAGTAACAATGCTGTTAGAATCTGGAGCCACTTACGGTTTTATTTATGGTCTTGGGTTTTGAGTCACAATTAGAGTAACTTTTCCAAATGTTTGGGTTTGCAGGCGCCATCCAAATGGGTCCTTTACTTGGAAAGCTTTGATTGTGTTTAGCTTCCCTTTACTGAACTACCTTAGTGGTCCATCTTATATTGGTGAGTGTTGTGGAAGCTATCCAGCACATTAAATGTTATTGAATACTCACAAAGCATGTGCCAAGGGAGAAAAAGAAAACAATTGTTCCCTGAAATACTCAGCCTCTGATGAAAGGAACTTTTAACAGGCAGAGGTGTTCATTTCAAGAAGCGATTTCAAGCAAACTCTCTTCCTTTGTAGGATCTAAGATCAATATTGTACTCAGAAGGACACGTGGTTCAGCAAGGCTTTGAAAGAATAAAATTAAATAGTTTGTGGTATGGTATAAGTCATCAAGATTTTAAAATAACAAACACTTGTTTCCTATTGTTTGTACAAGTACATGCACACAACACCGCAACTGAGATAAAAGCTAAGCTGATAGTTCCAAAAATACAGCATAAACAATGCCAAAGTAAGTGTAGCGATAAGTGCAGTGATCTTAAACTTACTTATTCATGGAACAAAATGAGCTTTCTTCAAAACACTGTGTTTCAAAACAAAAGTACCTATATCCTCAAGATATGACTATTCCCCTAATACAATATGCCAGTAAGGCTCAGCTCTCACCAGCTTCATACATTCAGAAAGAATGTGTGCATCTCACAGAGCAGAATAAAAATACAAAAATGTTCCAACAACGTGTTACAAGAATTGCAGACTATTACCTGCCTTTCCATAAGCAAGGTAAAAGGACAAGGCTACTTAAGTTATTTTCTGGAAAGTAAGAATGTTTTACATTAGTATTTGACACAAGGGGAGGAAAAAACAGGAGTAGCCAAATTGCCTACAGTCCCTCCAGATCTCATGGTTACTTATGAGACAGCTCTCAGCCTACCTTCCCAGAATGAAAGCCATTGTTCTGTTGCCAGTGTTTGTTTATTTGAAATAACAATAAATATAATACTAAATGTTCTCCTCTTCCATGCATCCCTGTGGCTCAGTCAGCAATTCAGAATTGGAATATTATGTTTCCCTTCACTTTGTCTGTTATTGCAATATGCTCCTACTCTGGAGACGGTTCCAGGAGCATCTATAGCAAAGAGTATTTTTTGACTGCAGGAGGCCAAGATTGCTACAAATTCGAAGTAGCTTTGGGCTATCTCTGATCCACAAGAACTTTGAAACTCTTGGACCCTGGTGCACATCCTGACTCCCCAATAAAGACTCAAGTGTGCATCAGCCCACCCCTCATGTTCCTCCTCTACCCTGACACACAGACGGGGACCCAAGTGAGTTCTGGCTGTGTCCACAGTTTGGGCAGAGAGGGACATGTTAAAACACTCATAGATGTTAGATGTAGCCATGAGGACCAGAGGACCAGACTCAAGACTGCCAGATGCATCTCAACTACCTGCTGACTACTCTGCTGCATCCACCTGCCAGAAATTGACCTGATGGCTATTATCAAGGCTGTAGGAAGCCATACGCTCAGCAGCCCCTGCAGACCTGCGGTCACATGTGACTGTTACACAATCAGACATCTCCTGGAGGTGTTATTTCTGTGTAAACTCTGTAATTTCTTGCTTTTGAACTATTGCAAATCTTCCGACATTCTGAAAACCACATATGCACCTGAACTATAGACACGGGTGGTTGTTGTGTGGGTATTTCTGCCCAAGGGAAATGCAAAAATATTATTCCTAATTAAAGGAGGATACAGCTCTGTAAAATACTGAAAGTCTTCTCTGAAAGTAATACTTGCTCTGCTTCTAGGGCTAGTGAGGAAATAAAGTTGAAACTGCGCAGAAATCTGTTTAGACAGAAGAAAAACATAAAGACAGACGCTGATAGCCCCCTCTCTGCCCGGCCATCATCCAGTTTGTCTCTTAGAACCCAGAGCTGTTCAACATCCGGGCAAGGAAAAAAAACTCCGAAACATTTATTTATGAAAATGTCAGACTTTTTTTCCAACCACAAATAAAAAGAAAAATCTCCATCTGCTGTGTAGAAAAAAATGGTAGTTCTCTGTCATCACATACTGGCACAGCAGGTGAAAAAAGTCTTGTATTTTCTTGGTCTTTCTGCACAGCCTGGGTTTGGTTTTCCTTATAATTATGCAGATACTAGCCATGAATATTTGAGAAAGGTACATGTGGGAAGGGGTTATACAGCCTGTGAGCTACAAGCAAAATGACTGCAGGAGTAAAGAATGATTTAGTGCTGTGGTATTTGCTGTAACAGTGTTGCTTTTTTTGTTGTTTAAATAGGGAAGTGCACAAATAGTAGAAATAAACCTGCCTCATTCAAAGTTTAGTCTTGTGGGAAGATGTAAAAAGTATGTGTGCATGCGTGTGTCTGTGTGTTGTTTTCTTCCTACGGGTGTCTGACTGTTCATTACCCATTTTGTGGACAGATTTCTAATGTAGTTGAGTATTCATACGGGCTAGCCATCTCTGTAAGAAGAGCATAGGCAGTGGAAAAACTTGCATGGGCTCACTACCTACAGTCCCCTACTAACAGGGCTAGCTACCCTTACCAAAACGTTCACGTTTAACTCAATCCAAAAGCTTAAAGTCTCCAAAGTCGTTACCTTTTTGGTAACAGAGGGTGGGGATTCCACCAGGATTAACTTTTCTGGTCATGGTTTATAAGATGCACAGTACTATAAGGTAGAGAAATGAACAATATACGCTCTGGATGGGTGAAAGAGGGAACTGAGGGACTTCAGACATCTCTCAGCTAACAGTGAAGTCAAATACATCTGCATGAGTCTATGTCATTTAATTTTTAAAGAGTCTGCCCAAGTGCCCTTGGCCAGAATTCTCTTCCCTTTTGTGAGGTAGGCAACAACTCACTGAATGACAGTTACATTCAGCAGTGATTTATATACATCTGTTAAAAGGCTTTGGCATCATTTGAGTCATGTATCATTTAAAGATGATCTAACTGTCACAATCACTCTTATTTTACATTTGGACAAATTAAGTTTTGGTAGCATTTCCATTTCAATTTCCGTGCTAATATTTACAACTTTTTTTACGTACAGAAGAAATAATATAAATGTAATCTCTTGTAAATTCTGTTTACATGTTTGTGAAAGTGAACTTGGAATTAAACTGCAATGTTAACCTGTTAACTATAATAGTATATACTACCTGACAGTCTAAGGGTGCTTCAAATAAGGTTCTTAAAAGGTAAAAGATGAGAATCACTTGACTTTATCTGTCCCTCACTTTCAAATGCCACACACTATAAATTTCATGGAGCAAATTCATTCCTTTAAGGTTTTCAATTAGCAGCTTCTAATCTACAAATCATTTCAAAAAAAAATAGACAAGAAGGCAAAACTTTTTCTGAAGAATTTCAGGTATGAACAGCTCAGCCGTCCCCCACCGCTGTCTCTCCTTGAGCTGTCTCTACCCCCCCCACACACTCAAAAAGAAAAGAAAAAAAGAGAAAGAAAAAGAAAGGAAAAACCCCAACTCCCAGTATTTTACAGCAATTTTCTGAAAGACAGAGACAAAAATAGGGTCTATTTCACTTTGCAACTGCCTGTAACTTTAGCATAATAAACTCTAAAGGGCACAGCCCTCACCAAAACACTTAAAAACAGCTTGAAAGGGGTACTCGCTGCCCGTTATGTTTACTCAAGCACTTGTTTAAAAACACATTTAAGGAAAATGTTTTTATTTCTACAGATTGCATTAATTATAGCTTTGCAAACACTGCAAGCTCTACAAGAAGACTGAACTGGGCTATTAGCTGCAAACCTCAGGTCTTGGCTAGAGAAGTGGTTATGGCTTATTTAGCAAGCCTAATGAATTGGCTCACCCATCTCTACGCAGAGTTCCATGTTTAGCATCATGGAGCCTGGAATAGCCGAAGAGGCTCGTTTCGCGTCGCTTTATAATTAAAAATAAAGCAAAACCGGTCAACTCAAGATGGTCCAAAAGCAGACCTCACAGCAGCATTATTCCTCTTCGGGCAAATAAAAGCATTAACACGGACACCAACGTTGGCCCGAAGCTCTGCGGGGACCCACAGTAAACTTCCACTTAGCTGCCACGGGCCGTGCCCTCCCNCCCCCGGGCGGGGGGCCCCCCCCCCCCCCCCCAGGGGGGGGGGGGGGGTGGGCAGCCCTTGGCCCGCCGGCTGCGGGGCGGCCACACGCCGCCGGGGGGGATGGGGGGAGAAGCGCATCAGCCCGCTCAGGTGCGCTGCCCACGGGGGACCGACCCGCCGGGCGCCCGGCGCCCATCATCGCCCAGCGGCGGGGCGGCCTTACCGTGAGGGCGGAGAGCTTCTGGGCCGGCACGGCGGGGAG
>VZSZ01003182.1:437921-516018 GCA_013398815.1 Ibidorhyncha struthersii | reverse complement strand
ACCGCACGGGGCGGGCTGCAAGGGCCGAGGCAGCCAGATTTTTGGAAGGGGCAAAAGCCGGGCAGCAGCGCCTTGTGGGGCGGGGGGCGGCAGGCGGGCGTCGCCGGGGGCTGCCAGGCCCTCTGGGCCGGCGGGGAGCGGGCACTGCCCGCCCGGGGGCGGAGGAACCCGCGGAGATGCGGGTCGCTGCGGGGCAGCACTGAAGTGTGCAGTAAACGCCAGGTGAAACCTCCCGGCCGACAGTTTTGCGCTTTTCTCGCTTATCCTTTTGGGAGCCAAACAGAGGCATTTTATTATTTCCTTACTGTGAGGCGCCAGAGGATCTCCTCCACCCCTGCTGCCTGAAAAAAAAAAAAAAAAAAAAAAAAAAAAACTTTTTCCNATGGAGGAGTCCCCCGCTCCTCCTCTGAGACCCGCGGCTCCCTGCCAGCCTCCAGAGATCCCCATGGTTCAGTGGTGCTACCAGGGAGCCTGAAGCTATCAGCTTTGTTGTTAGGGTGTGCGCATTTGTGGGAGAGAACCCGGGCGCGGAGGGGCTTTAGGGAGGTTGCAAAGCGGCGGGGCACGCTCCCAGCACACAAGTGACAATTTCTCCAGGCGTCCAGATCTGACCTCGCAGGCTTGTCACACCCTGGCAGCCACAGGCAGCCTCAGCCAGGGCTCGGGATGGAGCGCGATCTCCAGAGCAGTAGCTGCATGCACGGTGAACCAAGGCGGGGAGAAGCAGATGTTAATTACAGGCAGACTTGGGTGCTTTACTTGAGACACCTACTGCTGACTTTTCCAGATCCTACAACATTCAAGGCGTGCAGCCAGCAAACTAGTCACAGCTTCTCCATGTCTCAACCGAGCACCCAGACCCTTTTTAAAAAGTTTGGTTTTAAACAACTCCATTATCAACACAAAGTATGTGACTGCATGTGTGTGTGCATGGCCCGTAATATCTCCTGGGCTTTTTAAATGGGGAAAAGAAAAGGAAGCTATCATACGGCATTGCCTGGGTCAGAGCACGTTTGGTACCCTTTGCTGCACCACACAGACCTCCATCAGTCTCAAACTACCTGCGTCTCACACAGTGATAGCAGATGGCCATTTGCTGCAGTAGGCAGCACAGGCCATTTTGCCAGCATGGGCTTCATAGCCCTTTCCTCCAGCTGGAAGGTGGTGAAACCTGGCAATGTTGATGTCTCTGTCTTGTGACCATGACTCCAGCCCCTTTCATACCTCAAAGTTATTCTCCACATGTACCTAGTCCCCTTCTTCCCCCATCAAACCTCTCATTCCCGTTGCCTTGTCAATGCAGTCAGTTTCACCTCTCCAGAATTCATCTTCTCAGCCCTCTTCCTTCGCTGCCAGTCCGTCCCGGTCTGTCCCCCAGTTTGGGTCTGGGCCCCTTTCATCACCAAGCAGCCCTACAGCCCCATGCCTGCTTTCCGTTCTGCCATGCTCTTTGTAGCTTGCTAAGCCCACAGCCCCTTCACCTTCAGCTCAGTGTCCTCTTGTGCACTGCCATCGTGCAGCTGGGAAAAGGTGATTTGCGGCAGACAGTCCCTTTGCTCTCAGTTTACCTGTCAGGACCTACTGAACAGCACAGAAGTTTGGATTTGACATTGCAGGAAGAAATCCATGCTCAGACTAGATGAGAAACTTATCTAATAAAAACAAGCTGCAGGGTTTTGAGGGTTTATAGCTTAGTCAAATTTGAGTGGATTTCCACAGAGTTGGCAATAGCCAAAAGGCCAAAACTCTGCAAAAAGGGAAGTCTAGAGTCCAGAAACTGGTGGCATTATGGTTTTAAAATAAAGATGCCTTGCCAAAATATACACTATTATTTTGTCTACTGTCATTTCCCCGGCTTTTTTTCTCAAAAAAAGACTTGACTATGCTGCTTAAAATTTCTTCTTCCCTTTCTTTGCCCCCCATCCCAGAAGATAATTCAGCCTAAAGTAAATATTTTTAAAGAAAAATGTGAGAGCAAGCGATAAAAAAAACTGGCAAGGCTTAAGCAACTGAAAACAGTGTTTTATAATGTAAAAGACAGAGTCATTTTAACAGGCAGAGCTTCCAGCTACCACCGTGGTGGTAAGAAACCTACGTGCCTCTAAGAACTTCTAGTCTGATTAGATACAGGATATAAAAAGGGAAAGAAATGTTGTTCCTCGTTATAGCTGGGGAAGGACTATGAGAGAGTCACATCAGTATGCCTTATGGGTGTTGATCTCCCATTTAAAAAGGAGACAGATTTCCAGAAGGACTCGTGGGTCCATTCCCAACAATACATTGTGAGTGTCCCCTCTGCATAGGTGCCACTGAAGGAAAATTTTGGTTTCCATTACTTGTTGCAGTTTGTCTGTGGTGGGTTTATCCTGAGAGCTGCCCTCAGCCCCCCTGGCCAGACATGGTTTGGGTCATGTGTCAGAGTTGGTTTTGACCTAGCTGCCACCTTACACCATGACCATGTCCAGTCTAGGTCTGTGCTATATTAGGAGTTGCACCCAAATTTCCTGAGGCCCTACACTTCTGCTCGCATAATGAGACCCACATTTTCTCCTCTTCCCCCAAGTCTTTCTAGAACTGTTGTAGAAAGTAACTCATGTTGCTTAGATGAGTGAGCCTCATGGAGCAATCCTGTATAGTCTAACAGCAGTGGATCCAAATATACAGGAGATACTCAACAGAATTTACTAGAGCATGAAAGTTTTCTTTTCACGCTTTTAATTAGGTCAGAAAAAGGGAATTATCTCTCCGCTATGGAATTGTGCAGGCTGCTTTAAACTCCTGTGGACGGTTGACCATCATGCATTAAATTCAACAGGATTGTTCCAATAAGGATCTTTGAAATTCTAACTGTGAGAAAGGAAGAATTATCTGGCCTTTAACTATCAGGGCTACAGAAAGTAAATCCTCTTAGGTTTCAATGCAGTACTGTAATGACAGGGATGGACCGCTAGATCCAAGCCAGGTTACTTGGCTGGGGTATGTAAGTGTTCGGGAGCCTGCTTCTCGTATCAGGATCAGGTGTTGCTTGGCAGAGGATAATGCAATTCTTAGAAAGAGATTCTTTTTCTCCTACAGATTCCTGGCACCCTCCTTTAAAGAATTGCCCTGTGCTCTTACCTGCTTTTCAAGTTTGGTGTTTCTCAAGCAGCAAATGCATTCTACAGCCTTGTTTGAGGTAAATGAAATGCTTGATCAATTTTTAAAGTTTGAAAAAATAATGGGAAATAATATTAAAAGTCAAGCAAGCCGTTCCTGTAATACCTAGAGAATATACAGGCACTTACAGACGTGCAGACAAGTACAGAACTGTTATTTCTAACGCTGCGTGGCTAGGGCCTACCTTCCTCTCCTAGATTTCTACATTACTGAACGACATGAAGTCCTGGTCGGTGACAGAGACTGATTGGGCCTGTAGCAAGTAATAACAAAATAGAAGTCATTAATATTTTTACTTGTAAAGTATTAGCACTTAGCTTCTTATAAACATAGGAACTAAATCAAAACTAACTGACATCAGTGGCAAGTCTCCCATGGCTTTAATAGGAATATGAATGAAAAGCTCACAAACAGGGATCTTAGAGTCCAGCCTTACTGTGCTTGTGGTATCATTAAAATGTATTCACATGTTTTTTGTACTTGATATGGGTGATATCCCATATATATATCATATGTTTAGTTTAAAGGAATAATAAAACCCTATGCTGTCTTACTTCTTTGTATTTGCTGTGACTAGTAGGGAAGATGGAGTCTAAGAGATAAGTAGGAGGTTGTGAGACTTCTTAATCAAAAAAAAAAAAAAGACTCATTCATGTAATTAATTTTTTTAAGTAGAAAATGGTCTTTGTAAACTTCTTTAATGCACGGTTTATTTTAGCACAGCTATGAGCAAGCAGCTGATGACTGAGCTGTGCTCTGTGCCACATGAAACATAGGGTGGAACTTTTAAAAATGTTTATGGGAACCAGGGGCCGAGATCCTGGTTTTTGAGAGCTACACAGGTAAGCCAAACCCTCATCCCAAAACACCAAGGTCCACGCATTATTTGATCATGAAAAATAAAGTTATCGCACTGGCCTTTTAGAAAGGGGACACAATGTAGAGGTAAAGTCAAAATTGTGGGGGAACATGCCCGTGGGTGGGTGGTTGTCCTTGGGAAACACAGATAGCTTTGAAAAGCGTCATCCTTGAATTAGACTTTCCAGTTTCAGCATGTTGCATTTTTCATGATCAGAGCTTACTCTGAGGAGTTTTATCACACTTTAGTGAGCAGTCAGTATGAGGAAGAGGACTTAATCCTTCAGGGCAACGACAACAACAACAAAAAAAAAACCCTGCTCTGGGTCTTGTGAGGTGAGAGCAGAGCAGCGCTAGTACCTGTCCCATCTGTCAGAGACACGCTTCTGCCGTGCTCTCCCCTCCCCGCACCAGCACACTCTTCAGACTTCTCAGAAGGAGGCTGCTTCTTGCAAGGCAGGGAGGCATCGCTGCTGACTCACCTTACACTAAATCACCCTCCTGCATCACCACAGCTCTCTGGCCAGAGGACCTTCTCTTTCGTCCAAGCGTAGAACTTGGGACGGTGTGGCTGGGAGCAGGAACAAACCCTGAAAAAACAGACGGCTCCTGAGTTAAAGGAGCACATGGGATGGCAAGAAGGATGTAAGCACCAACACGGGGAAGAAAGAAAAAGGGAAAAAAAAATAGCCTTTTGGAAATGTTGCTGACAAACTCGGTCTGCTGCCTGATCCTCTGGAAACAACCATGGGATTCTGCATGATTTTTTGAGCCTTGGAAACAAACCATAGTGTGGACAATGTCAGCGGGAAGAGCTCTGTCTGGGGAGGGTTAAATTCATCCCCAATGCTTGTAACTAGATTTACACCAACCATGAAAATCATACAGGAAAACAGTTATTATGTGAAATGAAATACAGGCTGCTTTTCGGAGTGCTAGTGGAGTAGCTGAAGTGACATAGGACACAGCAGAAAATCAGAACACAAAATGACACCTGAAGGTGTAAGTCATAAAATAGCTTTGAAACCATTAGGCACACAAATAGAATGTGCTTATCTCACATTATTATTATTCCCTTTCCTTGACCACAGTTATTTTACTATCATTACTTGTCTGCTGTATGGCCCAACGTCTTTGAAAGGAAGTTCATTATACTGTCAAATAAAAGAAAGAGCAATCAGCTTGAATATGAAGATGTAGGAAGTCTTCTTATTGGGAAGATCCTGGGAGCTGTCAGAGATGTGTTACTTCAGCATCCCGTATGCACTGCTTCTCAGAAGAATAGGAAGTGATCTGTTAAGTGGAAATGCTTTCACAGGAAAAGTGTGGTATTTTAGCAGTGGAAATTTCATGCAGTCCTAAATGTGGAATAAAAAGCTAGGCAAAGTGTCTGAATGTTTCTTATTTCCAGTCACTAGCATTGACATTTGTGTTGCGTACCACCTTGCTATTTCAGATTCGTAAACCCGTAGTAACCCAAAAACCATTACGTTCTCACACCTCTTCCTCAGTCCTGTGTAAAGCGAGCCCCGTGGTCCCAAGCCAGCCTCCTGTGGGCACGAGGTGTTTGCAAAGCCTTCACCACACCGAGCAATCTCAGCCCAGATCCCAAGCCTAAATGGGCCCAGTGCCAGAGACACACCGTCACCACTGACAGAGATCAACCCAGGACAGGATGGAGGCGAAGCCTGGGAGTGTGCAGGGCAGCCACCCTTGTCCCTTCTCACACCATTCCTGATTCATACGTAAACAGAGGGCTTCGGTCTCCAGGGCTGTTACTGTGGCACCTTGCACAGAGATTAATGGCTTTTAAGAAATTAGGAAGGAGAAAGCAAACAGACATAGGCTAGTCGTTCCTCACCCTTTCTCCCCTTCCTTCCTACCCCTTCCTCATAAGGAGCACAGAGCAAAGAAAAGTGTATTTTTTCCTTTCTGCCCTCAATGAGTGTCCAAAGGAAGCCAGAACAAATCTTCTGTGCTAGGTGGGAAAACATAACTCATGACTACAAGCAACAGCCTCATCTGCAGGGGTGAAATACTGGAAAGGTGAACAAGAAGGTGGGGAGGAACGGGCAGCTGGGGGAGAGCAGGAACGGCTGCCCAACAGGCCTTATGGGGGCAGCAGGTCTGCAGCAGATGCCCTCAGCCAGTTTTCAAGTGCTTCTGAGGGTAGGCAGAGGAGCAGGCACTTCTGGTGGGAAAGTGGCATTATCAGCATGCTGTGGTCTGTGCAAAAATTGCTATTCGTGACCAAATTCTGCTTTACAATGGGTAGCAGTGGCTTTTAGTCCATTGAGAGTCATTTTTTTCTTACCAAGCTCCCTTCAGAAAGAAGAAAAAATTGACAAATAATGCAAGAATCTCAATTAAACCTTCAAGAAAAAAATACCACCTTTTGGGGAAAATGCCCATTTCTCTTCATGTTTATGATTTTCATTACCGGGTTTTTCCCCAGCTGATAAGTACAAGTACATTCTCATAGACACGGTGGCAGCACTGAAAGAGCAGGTTATCACAGAAGTGGATGTGACTACCATTCTGCTTTTAATTGGTTCTTTCCTTTTGGATTTATTCAGTATTTCAGAGGCTGTGATTTTCATGGACTTCCCAATGCCTTACGAAAAGCCACTGGTTGCACCTTGTGCCACCAAGTTTTTTTACTTTTCCTGACTACTAAACTAATTAACAAGCATACATTTTGGAGAACATGTTGATAAGTGCCAAGGTTTCTTCAAAACTCTTAAAAAATCCTGTAGTGTAATGTCAAGAACTCATTTGGGCATGTGTTGCTTTACCACTTTAGAGAAAAGACAATATTATTTTTTTGTTTTAAAGTGAGGCAAAAAGCAGCAAGTTTTATGGGTTTTGGCAGGCTGGTCTTTGTTTCCCCTTAGGCTGACTTTGTGGTGAGCTGCTGGCTCTGCGTGTCTCTGAGGCACTCAGAGGTAAAGTGTAAAAAGGGTGGCAAAGAGACAAATTTATAGCAAGAACTAAGTGGAGAGACATCACGAACAATTGAATAAGGGCCTGTCTCCTTAGACAAACAACCTGCCAAGGCTTTTTCAGTGTAGGGCAGATGTTAGACAAAAAGTTCGTTTCTCAGAGCTGTAGAAAACCTTTCGTTCTCGTTGTGGTTTTAAATCTCTGACAGGCTCCATAAACATTAATCCATAAGGTGTTTAAAATTTTGTGCCTCAGCAAAGATTTGTGCAGGTTCTGTGGTTTGTATTTATTTCTATGGAGTGACTATGGCATGAGAAGAAAGATTCTTGCTTTTGAAGTGTAAACACTGGCCCACTTGAGAGACAGAGATATGAATTACACTAAATATTTAGTAAATGATTGGTTTCCACAGGGAGAACAAAGTATTTTGCATTGGAAGAGATACAGAAAAAAAGCAGGGAAAGAAAATCCAGTAGTTTCATAACTATTTTTCTAAGAAAGAATGTGAAACACTATCAGTAACTGGCACCTTGTAATCCTTAGGTCATTTGGCCCTTCCTGAGCTCACAAGAAGAGCTGATCAGAAAATCTTCAGTGAGATATGATTATGCATGTGCTTGTGTCAGGAAACAGCACCTTTTAAAAAGCTATGCTTCTCACAGAGGCACATCAGTTGCAACAAAATCCTTGCTGGGAAAGATTTCTTGGGCCCCAACAAGTGCTTCTGCTGAAAATCAGCCAAAGCGCTGCCTCTGGGGCTAGCCAAAAGGCTGGTGTTTGAGCCATCCAGAGGTACAGGAGACCCCTCTTCGAGCTCCTGTGTTGCCTGACTGACGCCCAGCTCTCTCATCTCCCACCCCAACCATCAGTTTGTCCAAGCATTCTGGAGCGGCTCTAACAAATGAGCACAGAGGAACGGAGTGATCTTTTGGCAGCCAGCAGGGCAGGGCTGGGGAGTTGTTTCGCGAGAAGACTCAGATTTGACGCAGCTGATTTGGGCAGAAAAGGGGCACACACCTTTGTCTTCTGCATGTTGGGTGAGCATCCCAAGCAGCTGGCTAACATGGGCTCCCTGCCTGGTTTCTCAGGAGAAGCTTTTACTGGTATCCCATCTCAGAAGAAAAATGCCTTGGAGCTCTGTTGGCAAAAACTGCTCGGGTTGCCAGGATGTGTAATTTCATCCTTGGAAGTGGTGCACTGCCGGGAGTTGCACCACCCCTCAGGGGTTTATTGATATAAAAATTCCAGCATAGCTGTACTTACGAGCTCTTCCTAGGGTACACTATGCCTGTGAAAAAGAGTATTTGAGAACATTTGGCATTAAGAGATTTATTTTTTTTTTTTACACATTTTTACAGAAACATGGGATAAACAGTAAAAATAAGTTAGGCTAACAAATTCAGTGCCTAAGCAAATATTACAGGGTGCTTTGTTAGACTGGGGCTGACACTGGAGTTAGGGAAGAAAAACAAACAGTGTTACTTTCTTTGAGATTTGTCTGTGGCCAGCCCCATTAGCTGCAACTAGAATCTAAATGTCATCTCAAAAAAAACCCAAACCATGTGCTGTCCTTAATTCCTGTAAATCATACTGACTTCAGTTGCATTCCTCTGGTGCAACTGAGAGCAGAATTGGGCCAAAGAGTATTAGTACTGCTCTTTTGCCCACAGGTTTTACATATTTCATATGGAGATGTCTAACTAAATATCAGATAGCTGATCATCTGCCACCTCGGCAGCCAGCATAGATCACCAAGGCCAAACTTGATGGTGTTGCTATCAGTGCTACAAACGAGAGGGAAAATGTGCAGAGATAATCTGAAATGAGCACCAGAGCGCAGGTCTGCCTTTCCAGGTGTCGTTGCAACAGGTCTGAACTATACAGGTGTCCCCTGGCAGCATGGGCAGCTTGCCTTCAGTGGAGTGCCTGTGAAACCATGTTTGCCCTATGGTTCGGTACATCAGTGCCCAATCCACACCATTAGAATGGCTCCAGAGAGCAAACTCGTGCTCACAGTCAGGGCAGTGCCCGGGAATATCAGCTGTCCTTGAGCCATCATTTGTGCCCCAGCCATTACGAAACTTTTCCTGTTTCC
This sequence comes from Ibidorhyncha struthersii, assembly GCA_013398815.1. Lineage (NCBI taxonomy): Eukaryota > Metazoa > Chordata > Aves > Charadriiformes > Charadriidae > Ibidorhyncha > Ibidorhyncha struthersii. The sequence continues at coordinate 506,966 of VZSZ01003182.1, read as the reverse complement.
CTCCTACGCAGCTCTGAGCTATTACTGTTTCTTGACTGTGCCTTTCTCTGGTTGGGAGGCAGGACTTGGCTTTTCTCTCTGAGATGCCTCAACTGCTGCAGGTGCCATTACAAATATTTTATTAGTTCATTTTCAGAAACCCGGAGAGTGAAAGAATCTGAGGTAGAACTGAACACTGCTTTGCAAATGCTCTGGAAGGTATGTCCAACTTGGCACAGAGCTTAGTCATCCCAGTTGGCAGGAGAGCAGAAAGTCCTTTTCTCTCTCAAAGATGAAATCTGTATGTCTGCCAACTCCCTGTAATTACAAGCCCCAAAGAGTGTCTACTCCAGTGTAACTAGAGATCTATGGGCTTTGGCATTTCACGTATCAATTACCACTTAGTGCTACATCACCAGGCCAAGATGGGAATTTCGTTTGTGGGGAGACCTCTTTAATTAATAAAAGACGAATCACGTTTGTTCTCCAACATGAAGCTCAGCTGGCTCATTTCTTTTCTGTCCCCCAATACAGAACTCTAGTCGAATGCTCCCAGGGAGTATCCCTTCTCTCTTGCCTGTGTCTTTGCCCGTGTTTAATTCTGCATCAGTATATGCAGTCATCCTTTTTTCTCTATGCAGCTAATTCCCATTGCAAAACAATAAAGACCCTTTCTGAACAGCCTCTTAAGGTCGCTATGGGTTGAACTAACGTTCAGGTTCCTGGGCTTTGCCATGCCTGCCCATGACTACCAGCACCCCAAAGTCACACCTGACCGTATTGTCACACCCATGGCATGTGGCAGTGAGATTTCAGGGGGCTCCTGACCAGCTAGAGACAGCAGTTAGGAGGCATACACTGGCTGCAGGCTGAACCTCAATCTGTATAAGTTTCAAAACCTGCTGAGAAGTTGTTAATCACTCAGATGGCTAGCCAGTGCTGAATGCTGTCCTGTCTGCACCGTACAGCAGGTGGCAACAAAAACAGCTTTAAATTGGAGTGTCGGTGACATTGATGTACAAGTTGTGTCTGAAAATTGATTTACCAGGTGTTACTGCAGAACTCCGACTTTGATGGGCCCTTATGGAAGAGTCCTCAGAGGCTGAGAGGCTCATATAATGCAGATAATTACTGACCTTCATGCATTCACCTTTCTCCATTCCTGCCACTATCAGGTATGGATCCATTGCCGGAAGACAAGTCTTTTCCTGCCTGTGACTGAAATGTTATCACAGGAGATTAAGAGAGAGGAAGATTATGAAGAACATTTTGCCAGGAGCCTTCTGGTCCCCAGCAGGAATCAGTGAATCTTGGGGAGGGGTTCAGCCTCACTAGGGACTTACACAATATTAATCAGAGCAGTGACTGCTGAAGACACTGGGAATATGTTTAATTTTTCACTTAATGCGTGAAAACACTGTGGAATAAAGAATTTCTGGAAGGTGGGGGAGAAAGCAATAGAGCGGCTATCACAAAACCATCTGGCTGCCCAAAACCCTGCATACACATGGGCATTTGCTCAGCTCCTGTTCTTTAACTTTTCTCTCAAGATGAAGGTAAAGGAGAGCAAAGTTAAAAAATAAAAAAAGCCCAAACAATATAAGAGGAGAGCTGAGAGTGAGCAAAGGTTCTTTCCCCAAATATCACCAATGATAAGATACCAAATCTGTTCAGTGAGCAGCAGACTCTGCCTCTGGCCTCAATTCTGCAGCTGAAACACCCCGTGTCTGGTAAGCTGTGAGCTTCAGCCACAGGTTTCCCTGCTGCCAGTAGGGTCTCACCTCTTTAGTGTCTCTAGTGTCAGGTGATGCACTCGATCTCCCACCACAGCTCTTCTCTGCCTCCATTTGAGCCTCTCTCCAGTACCTGGGTAGTGACATTCACAGGGAATTCAGGACCACAATCTCTCCAAGCCTCTAGCGCTCTGTCAGCTTGCACTGGTGTTAGCCAGCAGGGATCACAGAGATTGAAAGGGCTGAGAAAAAGAGTGATATTATATAAATCTTGTTTCCTTATGAACAACTTCAAAAAATTGTATTCAAATAAGCCAAAAGTATGGAGAAACAGCCTTCATGTGTTTGCCACTTGCCAGTTAGAAACCTCTATGTGCAGTGATTTATAGTTTATTGCTAACCGCACTCTCATTGAAACTTGAAATTATTTCACACCAGAAGGATTTTGCAGATTTTGAAAACATTTGGTTTTGGTCTGATGGGACTTCTGAACCTTTTGGGGGGTTGTTGGCTTTGTTTTTTGTTCCTTTGGTTTAGAATTATGAGCTCCATCCCTTCCTTTAACCTCCCTCACCACTTGTCATTATTTATGAAAATACGAATATTATTTTCCATGCTTAAAAACAATTTTTCTTTTTATGAACCATCATTAGAAGGGATTTCTCTGGCCTTTGAGGAGACAGCCGAGGTGGGTTTGGGGTCTCTGTTTGTCCTGGACCCTGAATTTCACAGCTAATTTTGAACAGCTGAAAATTAGAAGGAAAGTGCAGCTAAAGTTTCAGTTGGTTTGGTTTTTGAAGCAATCACAGATTGGATCAAAATACCTAGTAAGGCAATTCTTTTACTTCTTTTGACTATTCAAAGAAGGCAAACTTTCACTTACCCTGTTCACTCATATCTTCAGTGTCTATCCATGAGATTACTTATGTGGATTTGTCCCCAAAAAGAAAAGCTTCAGAAAGCTTATCTTAACATCCCAGAATATAGCAGGAAATAGAGTTGTAGGCATTTATATAATTCTATTTGGATTGTGCATTGCAAATCAAGGTAATTTGTGCCTTGATGGGTTTTGTTAGGACATGGCTGTATGTGAAAATGGTAGCATTTGGCTTAATGCAATTATCTTTTAAGCCCCTGTTCCCAAAACTGCTGAGCCAAAACAATGCCACAAGATAATCAGGTTTACTATGAAAACAGGGATATTTCTTAAAGGTTAAAGACAAACACTGAATATAACAGTAAAGAAGCTTTCTTTCAGGGAAGGTTAGTCAACACTAGTTTCATCACTGGGATAAGTATTGCCTTGTTACTACTTTAACATAGAAAAGCATTTAATTTTTTACAGTATTTGTAGCTCAGTCAGTCACTCATGATAATCCATGACAAAGCTTCTGCTGGCAAGAGCTGGCAAAAATAACAATTACTCTTGGAAGTATAAACATATATTTTCTATAAAATGTATCTCATCTTTAGTGATAAAACTAACAAACATGACTGTTTTGAAATGACTTTATTTTTTGTTTCAAACCAAGAATCCCCCAGGAAATTTCAGTGGAGTTGAAAAATTCCCAGCAAAATGTTTGATTTGGTCAAAAAGCCTCTTCAAGATTAGATTAAAGTATTTCAAGCAGTTCTACTTTAGACTCTAAATTGTGTCTTTAATCCAATAAAAACTTAATTTAATGAAAGCCATCTGCAAGTCATATCATCGTTACTCCTCACCCCATTCTTATTGCTGCTTGAAGCATCTTTGTATTGGCAGTTTCTATCAGTGGCCACCAGTTTCCAGCAGAAGCCTGGTAGTTAAAACATCAGTCCAGCAATTAGGACTTTCTGCTTCTTGCTGCGTCTCGCATTGGCTCATGCTGCATAGTCGTGGTCACTATGGAGCTTATTTTGCCCATCTGATAAGAGGATACCGTATCTGCCTGCCAGGTGTGTTGTAGGGACACAGCACGTAATGTTTGCAAAGAGCTGCTGGGGTACTTGAATAGAAATCCTGCGAAAGGGCAAAGTTGCATAATGGAGTTGCAGCAGAGACTCATATAACCATACTTGATGCTTCTCCACCCTAAAAAGTTTTACTCAGGATGCAGTGAAATGAAATGCTGACTAAACTAATTTAAGAAATCCCAAAGTCTTTGTTCCCACCCCTGTGCTATGTCTCACAGCCCGCTTGCTTGTGCTAGGATCTGTTGATGAGACCACACTGTACTTATCAGTACATTGACCTGAATGAGAAATGAGGTTGGTGAGGGGAGACCTATTTTTAACTAGATAAGTTTCCTGATCCGCTTTCAGCATCTTCCAGAAAAATTCAGAGTGGAACAACTGACAGGGCAGTGAATTGCAGTACACGGGCAGGGACAAGCAGATGGGATGGGCAGGAGTTCTTAAACTGTTGTCACCAGCAAACCACTCCACTAAACTGCACCTCAGAGAGGCCCCCTCCTCATCCTCAGTGCTTCAGAGTAGTAGCTCCCTGCACACTAAAAAAATGGCACAATGAAAAATGCACATAAAAGATGGGAGAAAGGAATTGTAGTGATCCCCTCTGCGGAGCTGGGGAGCCAGAGACACTGAAAGCAAATGACTAACCAAAAGTGGATCGGGCAGCAGTAAGAGAGCAAATCTGAGTGCAAATGTTCTGCTTCTCAATTAGAAAGCCCATTCTTCTTCCCATCCTGCAGTATGCATTTTAGATTCCTTTCCAATGATTTTCACTCTTTCCACATCTAAAACATATCTTTGGTTCAATTCTCATTGAAACTTCCTGTGATTGAGGTGCTGCAGGTGCACTAGAGAAGACTGGGGAGCAAGCTGTAAGTGACATCGAGGAGTTGGGTATGGCATAGAAGTATGAAACTAAAGCAGGGCAGTTTGCTTGGAAAATAATTTCGTCTTGTGTGTACTTAAACTCCCACAAAGAAGGAGTCTTTGAAATAATTATCTCCATATATGTTGCTATTATTACAAAATGCTCATACCAAAAACAAACTCTGAGAATAGACTAGAGGAGATACCCGGTGAGAATGTTGTTATTGTGTCGGTCTTATGAAGGGACCTTCAGATGTGTCCCTGAGGGTCTGTCTCTCTAGAAGAGTGAGGACCTAGGCTGCATGCCTGTTTGTCACAGTACTTTTTAACAATACTCATCCAAGCATTTAGAAAAAAGTTTTTCATGTTGCTAGACATCTGAAGGAATGGATCTTATCTTTCAATTATTTCCTGTGTTTCAATTTTCCTGAATGCTATTTTTTAATATATATTTTTTAAATTTTCTTTAAATTTGGCTAGAAGTCCACATTTCTGAAGAGGTGACTCTAGGGTTGCTTTCATGTGTTTCAGTGGTTATGCATAGTTGTCCACCTCTCAGCAGCATTTTCCAAGAAATTTTGAAACAGAGAAGGGCTTGTATGGCAGCAGCACAAGGTAATTCTCCTCTTTTTCCTTATCCCATTCCCCAAGTGGAAAAAAAAACCCAACCAAAACCAAAACAAACAAAAAAACCCGAAGAGGCAACTGCCACATTCTTCATCATCACTACAATACGCTGTTGACCAGAAGGTGTATTCTTCTTGGGAAGTGCTTTCCCCTGACATCAAAATGACAGCTCTAATTACCCCATGCATTTGTGATTTGCTTTGAAAACTTATTTTGACACATGCAGAGCCAGAAATTGGAATAGCTTAAGGGAGAAAGGAAACCTGTCAAGATGAGAGTGACAGAGCAAGAACAAAAGATTGTGAGTTTCCTCTTTGCCACCACAGATCTCTGGGTTGCCATCTTTTTTCATAACAAACTAGGAAAGAAAAATTCCTGAAAGCGAAGCTCTGTCTTATCAAGTGTGATAACATCTGACAAACTGTACAGACCTTCCCCTCTCTCTTCCCCTCTCTTTTGCAAAGGTTGGGGCTAGGCCAACGATGGAGTAGAGGGTCATTGACCTATTAGCCTCTGCGATCATTTTACCCGAGGGCCTGAAGGATGTCTGCAGACAGGTCCATTGGGAAAGAGAGACAATAAGGTCACCACCTCCCCATTTCCTTTTCACTGCTATCTCTGCAGCAGCAGCTTCTCCGGGCTTGACTTCTCCATGAGTAATTGATGTGTTGAAAGTTAAGCATGTGCTTAAGTGCTTTGCTGGAGTGGGGCCAGCATGTGCAGCACCTGGTAAGGTCTAGTCCTGGGCAAAGGAGGGGCTGGCTCAGAGCAGCTGCCCATATCTCCCCATGAAGCTGCTGAGAAAGCGGGCTTGAAAACCACCGTTTACCTCGGGCTTCTCCCTGCCAGCCCAGGGAGCTGTATGCTACCCATGCAAAATCTGCGGAACTCTGAACTCTTTCAAAATGTAACATAATAGCTGATTTTCTCTCTCATTTAATAAAGAAATGAGACATTTATCATGATCTGCATCTGTTTGGTTGTGTCTCACCATTCCTCCTGCACCATCTCCTCTGAATACATTTACCAATTTGATAGAGGAATAGCAATCTCTGAGAAAAATTAGATCTTCCAATTTCATTACAGTAGGTGGCCAGAAAGAGATCTAAGACAGAGAAAGAGCCAAGGGATCCTCCAACTGCTGAAATATCAGAATCATCTTCAGTGATATGACATGTTACTGGGGAGCCAGGCAGTATTAGCCTTGGTGCTTCCAGAACAACTTCTAGGTTCTGTGGGCCTTTAATCAGAGTGCATCATATGGCACTTAAGGACATGGTTCAGTGGTAGACTTCACAGTGTTAGGTTTACAGTTGGACTCGATGATCTTCAAGGTCTTTTCCAACCTAAACAATTCTGTGATTCTGTGATATATTGACCTGACTCTAAGAGCTGGGGCTTCTGGGAAAGAAAACTAAGAAAAAGGTACCTCCTCAATTCCCTAAGGCTCCCAATAAAGTTGAAAGGTACCACTGATACTAATAAGAAAAGTGAAAAAAAAGGGGGGAAAAAGTATATAAATTCTTCCAGTTTGACCAGCCCTCAGCAATATTGTGCAAACCAGGGTAATTCTTTGCATTATGCTACTTGAACAGCTTTTCTGAGTTTGAGTAAGGATTATATGCATAGTTTGTGTTAAGAAAACAAACCAGCTAAAAGATTCCTTTAAGAACTTATTTAAAAAATTGAACATACTCTAAGTGATTCATTCAAGTGCTCTTTCAGCAGGCTGAAAAACACCAAAAAAAATAACATAAACATGGAAGTTACTTCTACTATAAAGCAGACTTGAAAATAGCTTCACTGATCTTTTAATTATGGAAATTACTTTGCAATACAAACTCCTTGATGATCCTGAAAAAAAGGAGTATTTTAACCATCTTTGAACAGCTCAAATGCAAACTCAAAGTCTGAGTTACTGCAAATTGACAGTCAAGTACTTATATTGTTCTCATATTGTCCCTTGTTAGACAGAAGATATGCAGGATAGTTTTGCCCACCTTACAACTTAGGCTTTCCATAGAAGTACAGTAACCATTAATAATGCAGACAGTAAATGAAGTGTCTCAGAGAAGCTTTGGCAATTTCCAGAGACTGAGTAGTGAGATTTGACGCCTCTGCTGTCTCACATGGAGCAGTACGTTACAGCCACCCCTCCTATTAGAGCCACCAGAAGCATCACCATGTTTAGATAGGCCTCTGTGAAAGGCCAAGTGCAAGGCTTTGAAGGACCTGGAAGAATTCAGGTGCTACTGCAGGCACCAAGTGCAGTCCAAGAGCCAGTACTGTGCTTCAGCAGCACCTGTGTAACATGATCAGTACCAAACAATGGGGATTCATTTAGCCGCTTGGTCTGTGGAGCAAAAGGTTTCCACATTCTAAAGTTTGCTGAGCACAAAGCATGCTTGAAATAAACTGTAACCTGTAGCTGTTGATTTTACCTTTAATTGTGGATGTACTGAAATAAACAGCTACTTCTCTTTCTCTTGAAAGGAAGGCAGAAGTGGAAGCAAACATAATAGTGTTTTCTTTTAAGGTTACTTTTAAATTGCCCGACTATACCGATAAGCCAGGTTCAGAGTCTAGTTTCATGGCTAGGAGCCAAGGGAGCCAGAGCTCTAAGGTAGATACAGACTTGATCCAAAGTCCCCTGAAGTCAATGGCAGCACTTTCACTGACAATGGTGAGTTTTAGATCAGGTTGCATGTCTTAATATGAAGATTCACTTGAAGATGAAGTATGAAACTTCATGTGAAGTTAGTAAGCGCAAAGGGAGAAGGTGAAACTAAATGACATTATCATTGCCTCATGAAGTATTAACAGGAACTTGTATTTTTTAAATAAATGCTTTTTTTCTAATTTTCCCTTCTGCATTGTGCCGCTCTGCAGAGCACACATGGCACACTGCTGTGATTATGTGTCTTAAGCCTCCGGTACCACTCACTGACTGATAAAGAGGTCAGAGGGGGAGTCTGGGTGATGATAGTGGAGAGAAATGTTCCAGAAGAAGTCTTACAAAGGGCTGTGAACTGTGGAAATTCACTCTCTCATTGTCACCAGCTATTAGCAGGGCCATTAATAACACAACATCCAACGTATAAGTGCATTAGCTGTTGTCACGCTCTAGTAATGGACCTTCTACAGGAAGGAGTGATGGGTGTCCTGATACTGAAGGATAGCAATAGCCCTGTGCTAGCTTCCCTCTTCCCGTCACTCTGACTTGCAGAGGGAAAAGAGATAGCTCACACACACTTTTCTGAAGAAATCATTCCTGAGAGGTTTTTTAACTCTTTTATGCAACAGTCTTCTATGTTGTTTGCGGCAAGTGCTGTACCTAGTGATTTTAACACTGCTGCTTTCAATGGTAACATACTACATGTTCTCCATTTAGGAATTGGTAAATGGTCACCATTGGGTTACTTTGGCTTGAAACTGTGTAATCTGATACCATTTCAGTTCTCAATTGGGTGATTTGCATCCCTGAAGAAACTGTGTGATTTGCACTTGCACACACAGTGGGCACTTCTCAATAAGATGGTGATATTTCAGCCTAAGATTTGCAAATGAGCCAATTTCAAGCTTCACAGCAGAACACTTACTTTTGAAATTTTAAAGCTTAAATTGTGTGAACTGGCAACACTACAAGAGTCTTATATGTTGACTTGGATAGAAAATTGCTATCAAATTCAAGTGGACCTTTAAAATATATTTCTCTTCATTATTTATTTTGGTTCATAATTCAATGTCTATCCTGTTCACAGATAATAGTCCATTCTCTAACCAAAGCAGGTTTTTTTTAAAAAAAATTTCTTTATAATTCTTTCTTTTGATGGCTTTTCAAAGGTTCTAATGAGAAATATGTTTTCCTTACAAGAGAAAATTGTCATTTGGCCTCTAGAAAGAAAGAGAAATAAGCAAATTGGAATGAGGCAATGAAAAAATGCAAATTTGTGGTTAAAATAGAGAGATGTTTGGCATATTTCTTTGTAAATCTTGTGAACTCAGCAGAAAACTAATCAGTCTTTAAAATACCCATGGCATTCCTATTTCTGTCCTACAGATTCTAGTGCTGATAACCTGAGTCGAAATATGAAGCTCCTATGAAATCGGTGAGGATAAATTATATTTCTGTGAGCAACTAAAATGAGATTTTGGGTTTTTGTGGGCATATATAAATTCACAAATCTATTTAAAATTCTAGAAGATCAGAACTGAAAAAATAATCCAAGAATCTTTTATAACTGCAAGGAAATATATATGCTTATGCTATTGTCTATTTCCCTTCGACATTTCAATCTCTCCTTAAACATTGAAGTGATCACATTTCACTGGCACGAATGCTCAGAGAAAAGGAATTAGTAAAGTTGGTCAAATATTGTCCCATGAGACTCTTACAAAAAAATGCGTGTGCAACAATTCTTGCAGGAAATGCTTTCCTGTTTTTCAAACACAGATAACAGAAATTATATATGATGCCACAAGCCTGTCACAGCCAGGGCCAAATTTTGCAGATAGGCAATTTTTGGAATACTAATTTTGAAGAAAGTATGTTACTTTGGTATTTCTGTGGATTATCTGAGGATTGGAGATGAAGTCCACAGCAGTAAATACTTTATATCTTGAATTGTTAGCAAGGACCTAAAAACATGGAATGACAGAGGAAACAACAGGAATTTTTTCAGAGTCTTCCCATGGTGTGTGCGCATGCATACCTGAAGCACATGTGCAAACCTTATTGTCACTGACATTTCAATCTATCATAAACACTGGGAATATCATGCTTGGCCATGGCAGAGGCATGGCATTGCCGCGCACTCTTAACCTCTCCCTGCAACACTCATCACAAAGCACCATGGGAAGACAAGGCAGCAGATAGAATTTGTATGACTAAAAGCAGAGGAACCCTTATGGCACAGCATGTATGACAAATAAAGCTTTTGTGGCTCTTAGGGAGGACTAGGATTTGATGAATAAGAGGGAGTTAAACACTTATTGTCATGTTTTCATTAGATGAGTCTTATTTGGAATACTTTTGTTGACCAAGCACCTCCAAAAAACCTTCCATGTGTTGCTTAAAATGGATCCAAATAAGCAAGACAAAGATGTAGGTCTGGTGACCTGATGGGTAGAGAAAAAAGAGACAGGGATGTGTCTGGAAGGAGGCGTCTTCTGACAGGAAGTCAGTGGAAAAATGGTACATGTATGTGCTAGCGCCTGCTCTTTTCGGAGCTCATTGGGCTCTCTAGCACCTCTCCTTTGCGGAAAGCCATGGCGAAGAATGTGCTGAGATTGCAATTTTACTTCCTCTGAACTTTAGCTCAAGCAGATAATACTGATGACAGTGTCTTTGGGGTGGTGGGGGGGGAGAAGTTAGCATGGCAGGCTCTGTTCATTCCTTCTTTTAGAGAGGAAGCCATTACAGAACCACCTCTGTCTCACTCCAGTTGATCTAGATCTTGTCTTCTTAGCTACTGTGCTATATGTTGTTGAAAAGTTATAGGTTAAATACTCTGCCATGATAGCACTCAAGTGACTGCTGGCTGATGGCTAGAAAGAGACTATACATCTGGATTACTACTTTATAGCCAAAATCAGGCTCTGTGTTTTGATTCATCATATGATTCTCCTACCTAAAAAGAGAGGAGAGAGCTCCATTGTGCTCCAAGCTAGAGGAAAGAAGACAAATATTTTCCCTCTTATCCTGGAAGAGAAGTAGGCAGTGTCTTTCCACGTGCTCTCTTTAAACTTTGCTGTTCCCCTTTCAGTCCCTAAGCTTATTACAAAAGCTCAGTTTCTGCTATGAAATCACTGTCTTATGTCTTCTGTTTGTCTGAGCCTGTGTCATGTCAGGCCCTTTGACACTGACTCTCAGGCTGGCCAGGGTGAAATCAGCTTTCTAAAGCTATTAGCTCAGATTCTCTGGCTTTTATAGCTGCCATTAAATGACCATTCTTTGTGAAGTTACTAGTCTGGTACCAGTGGATGGGGAAAATCAAAACAAAATAACAGCAAGTCCTGTGGTTGTGGAATGACATCCCATGTGTTTGCTGTCGTGCTGGGCATGTTGAGTGGCAGTTTGTTTCCCTTTGAGTGCCGCCTTTGGCAGTCACGATGTGCTGATGTGCTGTTGGAAACGGTTTTTCAAGAGAAGTCTGTGGGGATTATATTAATGAGTGATTCAGGCTCTGATGAAGGAGAGCTTGTGCTTAAGGAGAGGAGAAAAATGAGGAAAGCATATGAAGTTTATGGAAAAGACATGAACATGGCCAGATGAAGGAAAATAAGCTGAGAAGAGAGGAAGTACAGGACAGAAAACAGAAGAAGAAAGGAGAATGATGGTATGTCACCAAACATACCAAGAGCATGGGGATTGACAGTGCAGTCACAGTAGACCTTGCTGTCACTGAGTTAGAAGAAAGCAGCATACCCATACTCTATAGCAATGATGTCAGAAGGAGAATTCATCAAAATTCTTTGTTTCAAGTTTTTTGTGAGACATTCATCTTACTCAGGGAACTGGATCCTGAATGTAGGCCTTGACATAAAATAGCATAACTGATCATCAAAAACATTATTTTAAGCTAAATTCATGTTAACTATATGATCTTTCTCAGTAATTATGTACATAGTTGTTAAACCCTAAAAAAAACCCAACAACCCCAAATTTTCCAGTTTACCTCAGCTCACCCTTAAATCTTTTTTTTTTTTTTTCACAACATCAATAAGGAAAAGGCATCATGTGATATCAGCTGTGTCACACATCTTGTTATTCACAGCTTATGAATAATTGCCTGTCGTCTGCCAGCTTACCTCAGTTATGGTCTGGACACCTACAGAGTTGATAGATTGTCCTGTTGGCAGCCCATGTGGCACGTAAGTGCCTCTCATCAGGCTTGATTGAGGAGACCTCCATTTACCAGTCTGCAGCTCTTTAACCTGCTAACACCCATTCTTAACAGGATAACTTCACGCTTGAAGTAACTGGGTGAAAACAGAGGAAGCTTCTAAACTAAACTGGAGCAAATTTGGTACACCACCATGAGGTCACATTCTTTTCTTAGAGTGCTTTGATCCTGCTATGACATCTGTGAACTCACTGTTTTTTCTCCTCTGCAAGGGTATAAACCAGAATAACAACTTCTCTGTCTTTTCTGTGTAACATAACCTATGAACCTATGAATTAGAAATGGAGAAGACTTTCTAAATCACATCATAGCTGAGGTGGGAAGGGGACTTCTAGATGTCTCTAGTCTGCCCCCCTCCCCCACTCAAAGCAGAGTCAACAGCATCTCACTCAGGGCCTTGAGTCTGTATCCTTTCCTTGCAACTGCAAAATCAACAGTCTGATCCTTTGAGCTTCATCCCTACAAGGAACCTTAGTGAATGCATAATTACCCACCCATTTTCAGTGGAAAGTACTCCTATCAGCGAGTGACTGCAGAACTCAGCTTTGAGCCCACTGCTGGGAGGAGGCATGGCAGACACCAAACTACCTCCTGACCCCCCTCTCTTTCTTTGCAAGTCAGCAGGGATATTCTTTTACCTGTCATTCTTAGCAGGGGCGTTTCAGCATGGAAATGCCTCCTACCTACTCACCAGTAGAAGGTCTGTCTACCTGTGAATTTCATATCCTCCACTGGCCTGCCAGTATCCCAGACTGTTGATCTTTTGGGCAGGATGCATGGCTCATCTGTTTGCTCAGGCCCTTGCCTGAGGACGTGGTGGTGAACACGTCTAGCTTACCCTGGAAGGCACTCTGAGCTGAGTTGACACAGATCAACAAGCCATCTGTTTTATTTGCAAATTTTTAATGGTAGCCAGAGGCTGTCTGGACACATTTAATAAATAAAAAAGTAAATAAAAAGCCACTACATTTCATTTGAACTTAATTGGCACAGGAAGAACTCACAAGGGAGCTATGTAAGGTTTTATGGGGGGTTATTTTGACAGAAGACATCATTTGTTAAAAGACAGAAAAAAGAAAAAAAAAAACATTGCCAGAACTTTGTTTCTCATTCACACTGTTCTTCTACACTGCAAATCAGCAAATGATGAAATCCAGACATGAAGAAATACAAGGATTCATTGGCTCTGAGTATAAATTTGTATTTCTTACTTGTCACTCTCATTTTTCCAACTCATAACATCTGCAATTATTTCAGAACATGTTTAGATTGGAAGAGTAGAGGAGATACGGGTATTTAGGATGCAGAGGGAAAGGAATAGGGAGAAAAGTTTTAAAAGTTTGAGAAAGATGAATGAACAAGGAAATTTGAGGTGTTGGAGAGGTATGGATGTTTTCTCATAGGCTTGTTTCTGGTTTAGTGTGCTCTGTACTTACATATTGGTGTTCCCTAATATCTCATGCCCCACTTGTCTTAAATTGTGTGAAATTAATATATCAGTTATCTAAAGTTGCTGCTAATTAGGGAAATAGCATTGAGCAGTTTCAGTACAGCAAACCTTTTTGAGATGGGAGTCTTCAACAGAAACAAGATGGGGGCTCTGTCACTGTGTGCTAAAAAGATGATACTGGAATAGACTGCAATTTCCCATACAAATTATCTGTTTCCCTTCTGAATAGAAGATGCTATCCACATAAAATTTATATACTTATATCTGTATTTATAACATGGTTGTCTTTTTCTTTTATTTCTCTGCCACCATCAAACCCTACTTTTTGTCTACATGCAAAAATAAAAATGACTTTTTCCTTGGCAATTCCTGGGACACTTGCGATGAAGCCTTTTCCTTGGACTGCGGTGACACCTAGCGCTCATATCCTTAAAGCAAGAATACCCTGTGGCTTTGACTTGTCAGGTTTTGAATATTTTCTCATTATTATGCAGTGCCAAATAAGAGTGCCAAGATTGTTCATGTAGTCACAGCAATGTATTTATAGTGTTTTGGATCTGCGTGTATTTGTGTTGGGGTGGGGGAGTCCCTTTAATGTGAACATTTATATGACAGTCTCTGCTGAGACAGTGCTGGGCTAAGGGGGACCAGGAGCAGCTTTGTCACACAGCCGGGATGTTCCTACGTCTCAGCTGAATATAAAAGCATCATTTGGGTTCCTGGCTTAGGGAGGCTTTTCAGACAGCATTGCCAAGGTGTAGCTTTCTAAATGGCTACGTGTAAAGCCCTGAATGCAGGGCTTGTAATGTCCAATATGTTTCAAAGACTGCCACACCTGAAGGAGCATCCAGTCTTTAATAATATGAAATGAAGTATTTGGAGTATCTCTAATTCAGTTTATCGTGTAGTTTACAAAGTAGTAGCTCCAGTGGGATTCACTGTGTGCTCGGTCGCAACTTTGCTGCCACTGTACATGTCAGAAGGAACCTCACAAAAAGCAGGACACAGCTAACCAGTTGATCTCCTCTATTTTGCACCTCTGTAATGCACAAGCACTGCTGAGTTTGCAACCACAGCTCTCAGTGCAGTAAACCCAGTGTTTGCACCGCTCCAGCCCAGAGCGTACATTTCTGCAGTTTCCCTTCTGCTTGTTTCTGCAGTCTCCGCAGTGCCTCCACGCAATGCTGTGCAACCCACCGGGAATCCGCCCAGAGCAGGCAAAAACCAGCAGTGTCTTTACTCTTCTTCCAAAAACCGCCACAGACAAAATCAGGAGCCCGTCCCCACCCAGCTTGCTGCCTTAGTTTCCTGGGGTTAACAGCTGGCTGGTATCCTAAAGATGGATAAGACAGGAGAATTGTAGCCTGTATGCAAAATCATATAGCCACAGAGATCCCATGGGCAGCATCTTTTTCTGCCAGAGCTGGAAAGTTGCTCTGCAGGGCACTATATTTTCCCAGTGGGACTGAAGACATTTACCTCACCAAGCTCTGCCTCTTTCCCTTCCACAGAAACAATTTCTCAGTGTAAGACGTTATCTCCAATGGTCAGGTGCCATTTCCTCTGATTCTGTTGGGTTTTGGAATTACAAACACTTTTTTTCCCACAAAACTCCCCCTAAAGAACTGATGTAACTGGTAGTTTACTTAATTAGTAATTTCTGATAATACGTAGTATATAGAAATTGGGCAGTGATCCTTCAAATGGATTGTGAACTTAGTATCTCCTCTTGCATTACCTGTCCAAATCTCACAGGAGCAACCATGTTTGCCTGTTGCCAGACATTGTAAAACTCACCTGTGCTCAGACCATTTACTCACACTCTTAAGACTGTGAGAAGGGAACATGCTAACCCACATCCAAAACACGGCTCAGCCCTTCAGGAGGGATTTATTTGCGCCACGTTCTTTGACCACTGGCTCTGTAAAGCTGTTCTGGGTTTGTAACCCCCTTCTCAGGCAGCTTGAGATGGTGCCATTTGCCAGTGGTAGGACTTGAGAAGGACCTGGGGGGCTTTTTGCCTATCATGGTTATTCTGGAGTGTTGGGCGGGGAGGTGGGGTGGATCTGGAGCCCATTCACCACTGCTATGATCCTCCTGGCCCTGACTGTGGGTTTTCCGCCCCCGCTGCCCATTCCCCCACCACAGATGTGTGAAGATGTATATGGATTCAGGCAGAAATCCCCACTGCTCTTCCCCACCTCTTTTTACCTCTGCAGCAAGGGTAAAATTGAACATGGCTGTGTGAAGCACACAGATACTCCACATCTTTCACCTTCAACTGATAAACCACTTTGACACATCCATGGGATACTCTTTCCCATGCAGGAAAACCAACACATCTGTTCATAGATGTTTGACACTATTTCAGGTGTCAGAAGTTTTGAAACAAATTTGAAAGCCTTTTTATTATTATGACACTTTTAAAAAATCTGTTTCTTTTTAACGGCCTCAAAGGTCAGGCTAGGATCTGGAAGCCAAGCTGCATTCCCCCGAGCCTGGGACTCCTTTCCCTAAATGTTTGGCAGGGCACTTGCTGCTCTCACGTTAACCAGTGCTGCTCAGCGTCTGGTTGCTTCCATGTATCTCCAGGCAAGAGTGAGGGTTGCACAGGTGTGATAAGGCACAGCTTCTAATCATGGAGCAGCACTAATCACTTCACGAAAGTCACATGCACTACATTGAAACAGTGGTACTGGGAAGCCTTGGGCCTCTAGAACAGAGGTGTATACTGAAGTCATATCAGGGAGAAACTTTTCTTCCAGCCATCACTTCCCCCTGAGCATTGTGGTGTCTTCCAGGGCCAGGGGATACTGCCATATACATGGGAGACATCTCCAGCCTGTTCAGCAGACCACAACCCAGAGACCTGCGTCAAACGTCATAGCTGGAAGTGTTAACAGCTATGTGATCTGACAGCAACAGAAAGATCCTGTTCACTTTCTTTCCATGTTGCTCATGCAGAGATACAGATTTTTTAAAACTCTATTTTGCTAAACAAAGGAAGGAAAAATGATCCTGAGCCAGGTGGCTATGATGAGCCTCATAGAAATCGCCTTTTTCAGAAAACCCCAGCTCCTTTCTGAAAGGGATTTCAGCTTTCATTCTCAACAATAGTGATGCTTCTAATTCCAGTGGTTGTGGAGGAAAGCTAAAAATTTATTTTAAGTGTATCATACAGAATCAGAAACTAGAAGGCAACAGAGAGCAATACCCTTTTAAAAGGAAGAACACAGCCTTTAAAACAGTCTCCTCCTTTTTGAAGCCCGAATAATGAATTACATGAATTTATGCCTTGTGTTCTTGAAATGGGCAAATGCTATTAGTTACCTATGAGAAGGAGATCTGATAAGAAATGTGTTTCTCTTCTCATTTTATTGCTATAAAACACAACACTACTTTGTAACCATGAACTGGTTTTTGCCATCTCCAAATTAGAAACAGTAGTTCCACAAAATGGCATTATGGAAAATAAGAGATGGACAGGTTTACTGCTTAACTTGCTTGGGTTCGGCTTCCCTCTGGGGTACAAAATATTTTTGTTTCCCAAGGGCTAATTGCTTACCTTTTCTATGCCAATCTCCCTAGCCATAAACTGGGGATAATAATGCACCCATGCTGTGAAGCTAATTACATGTAATGATATTTACAGAGCTCCATGAAATCTTCCTTCAGCACCACAGATGTTCAAATTTGTGTAAAATACATTGAAAATTTTCATCTATTTGGCAGCATTCCTTTAGATTGTCATGCTTTGGCCTCAAAGGGCTTCATTTGAGCTGTGGTGAGGAGCTGACACACAGAACATCTGGAGATGAAACAACATCCATGATGTTCCTTCTCAGCTCTTGGCTGAACGGGCTGTACAAATGGCAGGCTCCATCTATGAGGTGACAGCCACCAGCCGCCAAGGGTACAAGTCTGACTTGGAGAAAACTGGTTTCACCCCTAGATAACCCTTGGTTTAGGTACTTTGGATTCATAAAGTACTGCATTTTTTGTCATGTAATGGTACATAAGATAATCAGATACGGCCATGGCCTTTCTTCACATGTATCCTTCAGTGTGAAACTGAAAAATCAGACTCATCATGGCTGATATTTTACATTTTCCATTGTTACAATGGAATCAGTTGTTCTTGGTGATAATAATAGCACAGAAGAGTCCTCTCAGTTCTTTTGGCACAGGAAATCTTACCCACATGTTGCACTGCAATGCAGAAGACAATGGGAGAATATATCCAAAAGCCTCTCCAATATTTATTTTTGCAGAGTACCCAAAAATGTGAGTAGCTCTGCTGTCTGTTCACAGCTGTCTTGGAGAAGAAAAGAGAACATTTGAAAAAAAGGTATGTTAAATACTTAGTGAGGTTAGTAAAAATAGTACAATCTGTGATAGCTACACTTGACAAAACTTCAGAAGGAAAATGTACTCTCTATTTATTTTTTCCTGGTAAGGATATTTAAAGCTGCCTGATTGTTTATCAAGAAGTATCAACAAGCCTTTTCATAGTCATGTGATTCCTTTGCCATGGAATGACATTTATCACACCGCTTTTTGTATTTTGCATTTTTAACATTTTGTATGGATTACCCTTGCACTAAATAAAGAAAGAAACATTTGTTCACTTTGAGAGGTACCATCTGGTTTGAGTTTAGTCAGGAGGAGGAGGAGGACCAGTCTCCAGTGCAACCGTAGGGAAGGATCCCAGAGCACCAGGTTGGGTAAGACCTGCCCATGCAAAGCAACCCCACCGGTCCCATCGGCCTCACCCAAAACACAGCTCACATCTGGGGAAGGGACGTGCAGGGCTCTGCATCCCCACTCCCGCTAGCCTGGCTCTGAAAAGCAGTTAATTTTTGCCCTCTGGTGTCCTTTTTGAAACATTGCAGCAAACGATTTAAGAACTCAGAAAGCAGCAACTATGCATAGTTATACTGCTACTGCTCCATGAGAAGGCAAAGCCTTATTGAAATCCAAACACCAGCAGCTTATCAAAGGATTTGGAAGCTATGCTAAAGGCCTCTAACTCTGCCCTTTTGAAAGTAATGCAGTACCCTGAGACACAGATGAGTATTGTCTATTGGTAGAGCAGAAACAAGAGTCATATCCACCAGATTCAATAACTATTGCCTGAGTGAAAGCTTGGGCTAGCCCTTTTAATGGGCTCATTTCCCCAGTGTGCTTGTGCTTTCATTACTGTCTGTGTTGGTCGGAGTTGTATACGCCCAGCACAGCTGAAAAATCTTTTACTTTTCTGTGTTTTGTCTAACTTAAGAAAGTCCTAAAGATCTTTTTCTGCAAGTATTTAATAGGAAATTCTGTTCCTGTTACAGGATTCAATAGTGCTGACACTGTAAAAAAGCAGTCAAAAACTCCAGAGATGATATATTTCCCTATGTGTATACAATAACTCCTGTAACTCTTCTGTTTAGTTTGGGGAACACTTAGTTTCATCCCTATCAGATTCTATGAACATTTTCTGTATTCAGTCAGTACCATTGATTTTTAAAACTGGGATAAAATGAAAACTGCATTACCTAAATATGCCATCCCTCTCTGCTAATAAATGGATTTATTTGTACCATAAAAGCTCTCAACTGATAAGCTTAGTTAGAACACCCACAAAACAAAACCTGCCTGGAAAAACTGAAAAGAAATAATATCAAAGTTATTTTTTAAACTAGTTTAAAAATATTAATACCACAGTCCCTCAGAGTAGAGACCATGTAGTGTGGTTCATCCTATCCATGTACATGTGAGATTGCAGGTTGAAACCTGTTGAGTAACCTGGTCTAGTGGAAGGTATCCCTGCCCATGGCAGGGGGGTTGGAACTAGATGATCTTCCAGGTCCCTTCCAACCCAAACCATTCTATGATTCTATGAAAAAAAATGTGTGGGGCTAGGAGAGTCTTCCTAGGCCTTTGATTCCAGCTGGTGGTCCCAAGTGACATTTGCAACTGCATAAAGCTAAGTTACCAAGCTGGCTCCAGCACAAGCTCCATTACAATTCAATCCCTTGCCAGACACTATTCAGTGATGTCCGGGAAGATATATGTCCTGAGGTGAGTTACCTTCTCCGTTGCATAGCGATGCTATAGCAGCAGAGATTTTCTGTGTCTAAGGCAGGGAACAACAAGCCCTTCCTCTCAGAATACACTGCCTGTAAGGTCCTCATGCCCCCTGTTAGGTAGAAGTGCAGGCACGCATGGCAAACAGACTTGCAGAGGTTGTACAGATTAAGTGCACCTAAAGTAGAATGAAGCACAGATGAACTGCAGTGTCTGACAACACACATGCAGCTGGAAGTACACTTAAATGTTTTCAAAGAAGGATTACCAGGGGTGGCTTTGCAGTGGTGCAAAACCTCCCCATTTCTAAAGAAATGTTCTTGAGGTAATATGTTCCAGTTGATTCTTCAGCTGAGTTAACTTGTCTTTGACTGTCATTTTGCTCCATGCATGTGTGTATGTATGTCGCACAGGATGAACTGTGTGACTCCCCCTGATCTGGTATGCAGCTGGGAGCCATCATTGACCATCTGTTGAAGCCTGAAGGATGTTTCACCTATTCCTTTCTTCCTCCCAAAATGGCAGAAAACTAGGCAAGAACATTTCTAATGGTAAGCTGAAAATAGCTTAGTGGATGCTGGTGAAAAAGTGACTCTGTGCTGCTGTAGGACAGGTCCGTATTGCCCAAGAAGTTGAGAATAAGCATATGAATGATAAGATTTGCTCTAAGTGATGTGTTCTCAGAGCTAAGTTGCAGCAAAAGGCACACAGGAAGATGGAAAACCAAATATGTATAGAGGGTGTGTGGCCTTTACAGCTAGATACAGCTTGGACCTCTGGTCTCCTGACAGCAAAATACCCAAAGATCTGCCCTTCTATATATATGGGGCCTGATTGCTTTCCCTTTCACCCCAACAGTTTAAACACACTCACTTCAGAATTGCTTATTCCTGCTCAGATGCAGACAGGGTGAGCCCAGTGCTGGTACTGGCTGCAGTTTGACACAATTCATCCCCGTCTTCATCTGCATCTACAGCATCTCAGGTAGGAACACAATTGCTGTAGCACCAGTGGAGACTAAAAGTTGGTTCAATCTATCTAAAATCAGACTCACCCTTTGCCACTCAGGAGGATTTATTGCTTCCCAGTAACTACAGAGAGGGCTTAGGACGCTGCCTCAAGTGCATATTAGATAATGTTTAAATGGGATGAAACTGGAGCTCCTGTGTGGAACTGCCCAGCACCTCTCAGCATGCCAGACAAGGACCAGCTGAAAAATTGTGCTCAGACGCATCTCTGTGTAAAATGTAGGCTGGCATTCATAATGTCATAAAGATTTAAGTGGCCTTTAAATTAAGTTTCTGCGGGAAGTCTGTAAACTTAAGTTCAGGGAAGAGAAGCTGCTAGAAATTAGAAATGGGAAATTCTTTTTTTTTTCCTGAATCTTTCTGCAGAGAACACAGATAATTACACTGTGCTATATTAACCAACACATATACACTATTTTATATGCCATTAGCTTTCAAATGCCTTCCCAACAGCGCCTTAGCCTCCTGCCAACGTTTCCCCTCAGGCCACCAGAAGACCTTGCTTCCCAAGTTGGCACATTTCTCCTCAGACCAATGCCAAGAATTTTGAGCCGGGTTTCAATTACCAAAAGAGCTGTTGTGAGCCATTCAGCCTGCAAGTAATTCTGAGGTGAAGAAAGCATTTTTAAAGTGACAAACTAAAAATAAAATGTTAGTAAAACCGAGATCGTTCTTTTAGGCTTGTGTAGTCAGACCAGTATTAGCAAGTATTTTATTGTACTGAATGCCATTCTGAAGAATCAACACTACATGCTCTAGCTTTGCAAAAGGTTTGCAAAAATGATTAGCATTTTCAGGTGTTTCCATCTGGAGAGGCCCAGATGGAGGCTCATAAAGAGCCCTCATATTCCAAAAGTGCTGAGTACGAGGGAAAGATGAGATCTAACTGAAGTTCAATTGAGCTGTACATAGTTTCAAGAAGCCCCAGGGCTCAGAGCCTGTTAAGACAGAAGAGTTCTCGGACATGTCTTGAAGCAGAGTTTGGGTGCCTAGAGACCTTTAAGATAAAAATGGAGTCTCATTTCACCTCTGGGGTTAGGCAGCACGTGAGCTGTGGTTTACAGGATGAAAAAATGTTACATTTGTATACTTTAATACTTGCTTAAACTCAAATCAAGATAGTAAATACTTCTTCATATCCAATAAGTCACATATAGCTTCATCTATAAGCAAACATAACATTCATGGAGTTAACGGAATTTCTCACCAGGATATAAAAATCCAAGTGACTTTTTTTGCTTCACAGAAACTTTGTGTCATAATTACCAGTAGACAAAATGGTAATATTTCAGCTCATTCTACTGAGCTGAAATACAGCAGGTCACCCATTTGCTTAGCCTTGGTGAGGAAAACCTTGGATTAATATAAAATCATAGAATCATAGAATGGTTTAGGTTGGAAGGGACCTTTAAGATCATTGAGTTCCAACCCCCCTGCCATAGGCAGGGACACCTTCCCCTAGACCAGGTTGCTCAAAGCCCCATCCAGCCTGGCCTTAAACACCTCCAGGGATGGGGCCTCCTCAACTTCTCTGGGCAAACTGTTCCAGTGCATCACCACCCTTAAAGTGAAAAATTTCTTCCTAATATTTAACCTAAACCTACCCTCTTCCAGTTTAAAGCCATTCCCCCTCACCCTATCACTACATGCTCTAGTAAAAAGTCCTTCCCCAGCTCTCCTGTAGGCCCCCTTTAGGTACTGGAAGGCCGCAATAAGGTCTCCCTGGAGCCTTCTTTTCTCCAGGCGGAACAACCCCAACTCTCTCAGCCTTTCCTCATAGGAGAGGTGCTCCATCCCTCTGATCATCTTCATGGCCCTCCTGTGGACCCGTGCCAACAGGTCCATGTCCTTCTTATGTTGGGGGCTCCAGAGCTGGATGCAGTACTCCAGGTGGGGTCTCACAAGAGCGGAGTAGAGGGGCAGAATCACCTCCCTTGACCTGCTGGCCACAATTATTCTGATGCAGCCCCAGATACGGTTGGCCTTCTGGGCTGCGATCGCACATTGCTGGCTCATGTTGAGGTTCTCGTCAACCAGCACACCCAGCTCTTCTCCTCAGGGCTGCTCTTGATCCACTCCTCACCGAGCCTGTATTTGTGCTTGGGATTGCCCCAACCCAGATGTAGGACTTTGCAGTTGGCCTTGTTGAACTTCATGAGGTTGGCATGGGCCCACCTCTCCAGCCTGTCCAGGTCCCTCTGGATGGCATCCCTTCCCTCCAGCATGTCTACCCCACCAAACAGCTTGGTATCATCGTCAGACTTGCTGAGGGTACACTTGATCCCACTGTCCATGTCTCCGACAAAGATGTTAAACAGCATGGGTCCCAGTACCGACCCCTGAGGAATGCTACTTGTCACTGGTCTCCACCTGGACATCGAGCTGTTGACCATAACCCTTTGAGTATGACCGTCCAGCCAGTTCTCTATCCACCGAGTGGTCCAACTGTTGAATCCATGCCTCTCCAATTTAGAGACCAGGATATCGTGTGGAACAATATCATGAGTGTGCAGTAATTGATTAGTATTTCTCAGCTGACAAGCTATGATTCACAACATATATTTTTTTTAAATGTGGACTATTTTCCCATAACTTAACCCTCCAATAGCTTATTCTTAAATCAGTGATAAATAAATGGTTTTATTTTTGGATGAGACTTCCTCAGAGGGTGAATGGGTACCCCCAGAATGTAATACACAAATACAGAGGTCTAACAATAGAGTAATGAACTTTCAGCCAGAAACACTTACTATCTCCATTAGGAAGATACCTACACCACTAGCCTAACTTAGATATCTAACTTTTAGGTAGGTGAACTTAGGTAACCTCCATGCTACTTTGCATCATTCTGTAAATGCATCCATACATTTTTCTGTGCAACATGAGCTATCTAAGCACAATTGTGATAGGTATTATTCGTGCTAAGAACTAGAAGAGATTTTTTTTTACAGCTGCTTGCAAAGAATTGTCAGTTAACCTTTTCTGAAAAAATATTCCCAAATGTTTTTTGAGTTTCTGAGGATTTCTCTTTGCTAGCTTTGAAACTGGTCTTCTTTGCAGCTGCTTCAATCTCCATTGGTCAAGGTAACCCAGGGAATTCAGCTACCCTTCTCGTTCCCACTATCTGATTCTGATACAGAATTTGTACAGAATGATATTTGGCTGTTCTTTTGGCAGAGTTACAGCAGTGTTTCTGTAGGCTTCACAGTTCTCCCTGAGTGGGCTTGCTGTGAAAAATCTTTGGGTCCCAGCTCCTCTGCAGAAAGCTAAGAGGCAGAATAGGTAGGGAAGCGGTGGGCAGAGGTTCCTCCTCATGTAAGGCTATTTTGCCCATACAAAATGATGCCTATGGGACACACTCGACTACCACTAACTTCCGGGAAACTCTGGTAGGTTCGTTGATGCAGTTTATGAGTCCATAGTTGTAAGAATCAGTGTCCTGGGAAGATACAGGGTGATGAGTGGAAAGCACGCTTCCCTGAGAACCAACCCCAGTGGATGGGGAGATATTAAGCTAAGGAAGCAGGTTGTCTAATGGCAGGGTGGCATCCTCTACATGCCTATCTATTTCAAACATTTTGAAGAAGACACACAGAAGACAGTTTTTGTCTGAAGTAAGAACAACGGGAGAGGACACAGGTAAGCAGTAGTTAAACACATTTGCCAAATATATAACATTTCATGTTACTGCAATGCAGTTTTCAATTCCATCTATAGAATACATATTTTACAGTTAACTCTTCAGTTCAGCCTTAGGCAGTTTAAATTCCGTGACAATATATTGGACCTTTTTTTTATAAAAAAAAATGCCATATTGGGCAAAATTTCCCTCCAAAGTATCTTCATATATTTTTATGTATCTTTATGTATCTTTATGATGATGTTAACTGGTCTGATTTTAAGAGCTATTCCATGCTATCACCATCTACTGATACCCGTGGAAAATAAATGCTCTGTAATTTTGAAAATGAGGCCACTGGCTTTATTCATACATGGCCAACATTGTCCAGACAACTTAGGAATGAAAGTAAACCTTTAAGAGTTGTCCTGATTCTGCCAAAAGATCAGGGATTTACACCTATGTGTAGATGTGCATACTTTTGGTGCTGAAGATCATTATGGAGAGCAGTGATCATATGGTTTGTCAATACAAAAGTGCTTTTATTTGTGAAGCCTAACTTCCTTAAAACATTTTTGTTCAAAGTTGGCAAAATTCCTCCTTTGTAAAAGGATTTCATTAAAATTATGTCATATCCAAACCCAGTTTTTAGTCTTTCAAAATACATTCCAATGTATATGGTAAGAGCTCTTGCCAAAACATTTTCCAAGAAGAAAAGGGCTGACTGAATAGAAGATTTTATGTAAAACGCTCCATTTTTTTCCAAAAACGTGTTTTGGTATTGCAGGCTTCAGTAAAAGCCAGCAACTGTACTGCATAAATATAGGCTTTTTTTAATTTCACCTGCAGGAACAGCAATTTCCTAACAATTTCTATTTTGAAGCATCATTGAACTGATCTGAATGGGTCATTATGACCTGTTGTAAGTTATTTCAGTAATACACTGACTAAAAGTTGAAATATGCGTTACTTTAAACAACAGGAACCCTACCTGCTTCTATTCCTCATAGCTTATTGGCTTTAGATATTCATCACTGAAATGCCCGTTTCATTCAATTTCACAGTCAAGACAATTCCCAAGCCACTGTTGAAGAGACAAAAGTATTCAGCAACAGTGAAAGTAAAGATACATTATGTAAAGAGGAAAGGGTTTCTTTTTCTTCACAGCTGCCTTCCTTTCATGACCTTAGGTTTATATTCAACTGTGGGACCTGGATTATGAAGCAAGTATTAAGGAATAGAGGAGCACTGAAGCATATTGTCCAGGCACTAGCTGGCGTGAGTAAAAGACTGAATTCCGAATTGTTCGCAACTCCTTGACTGTAGTTTTCTTTACAGTAAACTGACTATGGAGGAACAAGATGGAAGAAAGATTTTCTGTATAGCAGGGGGATAGTCAGAGGTGCTTTATTAGATTTCAATTCTGGAAGAACCTTCTAAATGAATTCTTGAAATATTTTAGCATGCACGTCTGTGGTATAATTAACATCATTTATGTCTATAACTACATAGTTATAGACATGTATCTTTGATCTCTGTATTTTTGAACGTAGTGTGAGTTTTTTCATGATAACAGTCTTTCTCGTTGTCATGTTGTCCCTTTTTCTCCTCAAAAAAATGCCACTCAACAATCTTACTGCTCCATTTTATGCAGGATATAGTACTCAACATGACTTGTCTTTGGAATACTTACAAACAGTAATAATGAAGCCTCAAAAATAGGTAGTCAATATTTTCTCCATATTGCAAGCAAGCAAAATGGATGAAACTGTCCATACCATAAACTAGTCTTTGCTGGTTTAAAGTTTTCTTTTGATACCAGGACTTTAATATGCTTTTAGTGAATCATACAGAACCAGCATGTTTTTAACATGTTTTTTGTTGGTTTTTTTTTGTATTAATATAAGCAAGTCTTCAGGCAATTACACCACTCTGATTGCTGTGATCTTGTGCTTTGCACAGGTTGTAAATGGTTACGTCTGCAATAAATAAGGCCTAGAAAATACTATTCAACAAGAAGTCTGAGGACTGTCTAATCTGTCCTGATGTTTCAGTCCAGCCTTCCCTTTTCCCTTGGAGCACAGGCAGAGCAGTTCTCTGTTAAAAAAACAGAACTGCTTCTTACCAGCCATCAGAAACTCAGTGAGAGGTAGCGAGGGGCACAGGAACCGCTGAAGAGGGTACAGTGGCCTCCCCCTACAACTCCCTTCGTCGGATTCCAGCTGCAGCAGCTGACTTGTACTGCATTAGCTGGAGAGAAGGAGCCAAATGCACCAGGACTTGCACAAAAACAGCTCCTGTCATTAAACATTGGTTCAGTCACTTGCTAAGAGAGGTTCCCTGCAGAACCACATCACATCTGTCTCTTTGGAACCTTAAAAATAATACGTGAGAATTATTTCAAAACCTGGGAGAATTCAGAGCTAAAGCGTTTGCGCAACTACTTTTCTGATAGAAAGACATAAATAACACAGTGTCAGAAAATGGAGTATCTGCCAAACACAAGGTCAAATTTTAATTTCTTGCTCATTGCCAAAAAGCTAGGCTTACTTTAGCTACAACTATTTTTACCTGTACACACTATTCATCAGAATATAGTTCTAGACAATGAAAAGTACCTCTCCCATTCATAAAGCTGTGAAGTACTCATCCCAGGAGTAGAAGTAAAAGTAGAAGTAGAACACGGCTGCATCTTTGATGTTTTGGATCTTATCTGAAAAAAACATAAGTATGCAACTGAGTGGCCAGGAAAAAAGCTGTTAAATATGCAGAAAACAGATGTTTTTAGGATTTACTAAAATTGTCAATACTATTTGAAAAAATAATGAAGGTGCATCTTTGCTAGCAAGCTGTTTCTGGATAGCAAACATGTAAAATCATTGTTTTTCATATAATGAATGCATTTATTTCTAAAACAACGAGTGGGAATACAATAAACCTTAAATGATTGCCACTGGATTTTTGGTCTAAAGTCCTCTTTACAGAAACACATCTGGATTCCCTCCCAGCCTAAAAGGCTATAACTTCTACCATATCTACAACCAGTCAGCACTGCTGCCCCTCTCCAGGTATGAGGGAGAAGGATGCTGTCTGTCATTGCGTGTACAGAGTATCATGTCTGCCCTGTTCCCTTTCAGGGGCCGGGCAGGGGGTTGCCCGTTTGCCTTGCTGTGCCTGCTCTACTCAGGGTGAAGGAAAGCCCTGAGATGGGAAAGCCATCTGGAGCATGGGTGCCTGTGGTGAGGGCAGATGTTAGGAGATGCCTGAAAGAAGGAGAAAATGACAGAGCCAAGCCTCTGAAGCAACAGAAAAATTCTTTCTTAGAGACCCAGAGGCACCGGGGCTGAGGTTGTGCAAGACAGCTGGGACAATCTGACAGCTTGCTGCCACCAAGAGTGCTTCGTGCCGCTTCAAAAAGCTGGGGGTGTCAGACAAACACAAGAGCTCATGCAAAAGAAGGAGCAGACAACTACAGTCAGAAGAGGGAGGTAAACCTAGCCTTTGGGGAAGCCACTAGCTCAAATTTCTCAGGAATGTTCAGCCTGTGTGGAGCCTGCTACAACCCAAAATGCCACGAAATGTTGCTGGACTGAGACAAAAAACTGTGAGGAGAAAGATTTGCTTAAAAGGTCTCATACTATTATGTTCTCATTCAGAAGTAACCGAGTTTCTGTATTTTAAATGTTGATTGTCCTTGTTTAGCTAAACTTAAATGTAGCTTTTAGAAGTTTACAGCCCTCTGCGTGATTGTGGTGTGTCCACTGTAAAGAAAAGGTGGACAACTCAAGGTCCTTTCACAGTTAGTTTAAAGAGAACCTAGCCTGGATTATTTAGGGTTAAACAGGCCAGGGAGCATCTCCTCCAGGAAATCTGAGGGAGCGGTTGTCTTTGGCGAGGATGAGCTGAAGGAAGCAATAACCTATGCAGCCATTATAGCTGCAGGTGCAAGAGAACGTGTGTCCAGTCTCTGTGAACAGCACTTTATCACTTCATAGTCAGAAAAAGCCTACATGCAATCTCAGAAAACACATTTTACACAGGAAATGGAAAACTAATCTGTATGAAGTGCTATTAATAACAGTATTTTCAGATTAAATCAAAAAGAAGATTCAGCTCAGCCTTGCTTTGAAAAAGCACGAGTGGGGCAGGACATGAGGTTGATACCATTCTTCTGGAAGACAATTTTTTTCCACCTCTTTAATGGGATTGGAAACTAAACCAAACTAAACATTTTACTAAAAATAGATAGATCCACAGACTATAGATAAAACCCCAAAAACAAGCAAGAAAAAATATTAAGAGCTGTGTGTCCTATGAAGGGGATGTTTTATTATAGCCAAGGTTTCCAGCTTGTACACCGATAAGAATACGTACACTGAGAGGTCTGGAGAAGGAAATCTTTTAAGTAGGGTCAGGTAACATCAGTTGAGAAACCAAGAGATATCACAACTCAGAGAAGACTGATGACTCTATCTGTAGAAACCAAAGCAAAACAGTCTGGAATGACAACTTAGTCAAAAGTAAATATAATTCACCAATTTCTGAAAAGAAAATTTAAAAAAATTGGAGGAATCAGTCAAAAGTAACGGTCTTCACAGACTAAAAGAATTTACATCCCATCCAAGGTTTTTACCGCTTTTCAGAGGTGTTTGTGTGCAACCATTACATTACCTCCTAATGACCAAATCCAATTTCAGCCTTTTAACCAGCAGGAGAGTCTGAGCTCATCTCTCCAAGTCGTGTTGTTATAATTTCTGTGAGAAATGTTGTTTTAGAAACCCTTTCCCCCTGGTGACCTGCAAGTTAGGCTGCATCTCTCTCAGCTTACTCGTCATTCACCACCACACCATCTAATTAAATGGGTTGAATCTTGGCCACATCACATTTAAAATGAGTCACATAAAGCATTTTCTAGCACAGTTCTTTTAAGATTGGTTGGAACTTTGAAATGTTATGACTCAAATCATAGAATCATAGAATTGTTGAGGTTGGAAGGGACCTTTAAGATCATCGAGTTCAACCATTAACCTAACCTGACAAAAACCATATCCCCAGGTACCACATCTACCCTTTTTTTAAACACCTCCAGGAATGGCAAATCCACCACCTCCCTGGGCAGCCTATTCCAATGCTGAATAACCCTTTCAGTGAAAAATTTTTCCTAATATCCAATCTAAACCTCCCCTGGTGCAACTTGAACCCATTTCCTCTCGTCCTATCACTTGTCACTAGGCAGAAGAGGTCAGCCCCCACCTCTCTACAACCTCCTTTCAGGTAGTTGTAGAGAGTGATAAGGTCTCCCCTCAGCCTCCTCCTCTCCAGGCTAAACAGCCCCAGTTCCCTCAGTCGTTCCTCACATGACTTGTGCTCCAGACACCTATTATCTGAGATGTCAAATGATATCTGAAATGCTTTTAATATTTACATGAGACCTCACAATTTTATACCTTTCCTGTCTGAGAAAAAAAAAATCAGGTTAAGCATGAAGTGGATGTAATTCAGATCAAATATCCCCGTCTCTTTTTTTCTTCAAACGACCTGTTAAGATAATTCTTTAAGTGATTAGGAGAAAATATTAAGGTATCCAGTAATACCAAACAGTGGGACTGAAAGGCATAGAAAGGCAGAGGAAAAAGGTCCAAGAGTCTGGGTGGCAGGTGTGGCTGTACCTCCACTAAGCATACAGGAATGACCTATGTCCTGCAGTGGAGGAGGTCTATGGAAACATTAGTCCTCCTGTCCTCCTATATGGAACAACCCTAGTTCCTGTTCCTCCACAGCAGACTGAAGTCATCATTAACCTGTCATGGGCGTTATTGCTGTGATATGTGCAGTCACACATTTCTGGACTACAGCAGTGGACTCTTCATCAAGCAAGCAAGACTCACCCATTTTAGGAAAGATGGTGAGAATCACATCATCGGTCCTGGTTTCAAAGGATTTCAGAGCTTCCAAAGTTTGTGGGCTGCTAAGAGCCCTCAGGCTACCAAATGCCTTTTGCAGGAAAAAAAACAACAGATCTTGAGATGCCATCTTTTCATCTTAGTAAAGGCTTTTTAAATAGTTCAGTGACTGTTTTCACATTCCTGGTCAGGTTTGTTCCCTTGTTCAGCTCCTTGCAGACACTGAGATGCACACTACTTTCTGTTCTCTAGATAGCTTTTTGATATCACCATGTAGGAAATAGTAAAGGGTATTTATTAAAATGTTGCCGATTCCAAAATTATGGGGCATGGTGGCCTGTCTCTTTTCATCCATGGAAGCCCAGATTTAGATGAAGGCCTACTCTTCTGGGAAAGAAAACCTACAAACCCAGAATCATCAGGTTCAAATGAACACACCTCTTTGTGCAGAGCAATTTCACATGGGCAGCTCTTGCACAGAAGTTTAGAAAAACCTGACAGAGAAGCAAGTTGGGAGTGGCCCATCAGAGCCAAATCTGTAACACTCCTCATTATTCCTGTCAGGGAGACATGGGGCAGGGCCTGGCAGCCAGGGCCATTCCCACCCCCAGCCAGGAGCAAGGCATCTGGGGGGAAGAAGGGCAGCCCCGGGGGGCACCTCCCTGGGGATGGTGATGGGCTGAGCATGGGCTGGGATGCAGGCCCGCAGGTGGGCTCGGCTCAGAGGGGCCCATGGCCAAAGAGGGCAGGGCTGGGGGGAACTGGAGACTGGCCCTGCTGCGGCATTGCTGCAACAACCCCCATGGGGCTGACATGGGGTCCTGGGCCATGGCCAGGGTGGGGGTAGCCCGGGGGGCTGGGCAGGGACCGTCAGGGCTTTGACAGGGCCTTGACAGTTTCCCAGTTTTGTTAATACATTTTTGGTTGCTGGTTGCTCAGTTTGAAATCTCAGTTTGGTGTGAGAGTCCTGCAGATATATCTGTCTAGGAATACAGCAGCAGAATCCCTCTTCCAAGAAACCGAATTCCCTTTGCCAGATGGAGTCGATATTACCTTAGCTTTTGTGTTTCTCCAAAAGAGTGGTCATGAGAAGAGGTCAGGCAGCGTGTTCTGCACAGATGTAGCAAGGATATTAATACCAGCCAAGAGGGTGTGGAAATCATACCTATATAGCACAAATGTATTTATTGTCAAACAAGTGCAGCTTTAATAGTTTAGCAACAGGATCATCAAGGGCCTTCTTTCCCCAGATCCTTCCATTCAAAGGTCATAGTTCTTCTCACTTGCCTCTAACCTAATTGTCCCCAGAGAGGCCAATGGGAGCAAAACACTCAAGAAAACATATAGCTGTTCATTACTTAAGAGTTTGTTGCAGCAAGAACTCCAGAAGTCCCACCCTGTGCCAAAGTGAGGAATTTGCCAAAGCGTCAAAGGCCTTTCTGGCCTCACTGTACAAACGCCAACACCATGGTAGCTATAGTGAGTCTAAACCTAGACTATCATGCTCTGCCTGGACACAGACATTTGGGGTTTCATACCTACACCACAAATCCGTGTCAAGCCCACTGTGTCCTGGGAGGAGAGGCCCTGCGTCAGTCCCTCTGCCTCACCATTGAGCACCTCAGGGACCTTGCTCACCATCTCAGGCCATGAAGAAGTCACAGTGACACCACCAGACTGGTGCCATGATGTCTGTGCACTGTCCCCCTCCTGGAAGGATGCCAGGAATTTGCTCGAGACACACACACATTTTATTTGGTTGCATCAAGTGAAGCATACACCCTAGGCCCAGCACACGCCTAAGAATTATCACCCGCACGCTTGGAGGTGCCAGGTAGATCTCTTAGGGATTTCTCTCTTTTCTTATGGGGACAAACATGGGGACTGTCCGCCTTTGGAGAATCATCTTTGGACCATAACGTGCTGTCATGCTGCTCATCTGCTTATTTTCAGGCCTTGCAGTACACATCGTATTTCATCTTTGCTGCCAGCTTTGTTCCTCCTAGGCAGTCTTCAAATTTTCGGTCCATTTCTTCATTCTGAGCTTTAGAGAAGAGGTCTCTCCAGTTCCCAACAACCCCTGTGTACAACAAGAAGTACCAAAGACTGAAGGGAGCCACTCCTAAGAGAGGGTAATACCTACACAGCAATGGGGAACCTGTGAGGCGGGCAGGATCTGATTTATGCCCCTGAGAGGTCTGATTGCCTGGGATAGGCAAAGTAGCAAAGATAAGAAGCAAAGGCTGTAGCCAGGCCGCAGGGAACACTGCTTGTAGGCTGTCTGTACACCTTCCCTCTCCAGAGGGGGTTTCCAAGGTGGTTTCATGAAGAATGTACATGGAAGAGAGAGGAACCTGGTTTTGTCACAAGGGAAAGCTCATTTGTGAATGCCTTCCTCTGAAGAGGGAAGTTATTTAGGGCGGTGGGGTACGTGGTAGAGAGGAAAGCGATTAAATCCTTCTTCCTCCAAGGAGTGGTGAAGGAAAGGCATTAAAGCAAGATCATGCTCACACCCACGGTAGTCAGAAACCAAAGATTCTTGATGTCATGGGGAGCAGCTGGGCTGCCAGAGCTCCAACCCTGTCCCCGGGTCTGTGAGGGGCCATCTCTGGGGCCAACACCGACATATCCTTTGGGAGAACCATGTTGAGAGTATTCCTGAGCACTCAATGAGGATGTAAGAAGAAAATGTCTGTAAGGCCAGAAGAGCAGTGAGCAATGCATTCCCTTGAGGTTCAAGAGACTCTTGTCCCATTAGCACATCTCCCAAAGGGGACTTTCATGAAGTGACACGTGCAGCCTGGATATGTGATCCAGGATTGGCCTCATCACCTGACTGCCAGGCAAAGGCCACACCACCACCCCTCTATAAAGAGCAACCATCAAACCCAAGCAGATTTGGTGCACAATTGTTGGCATAACTTACACCAGTGTTGGCCCCCACCTTCATATCTCACTTGCCTAACCAACTGGGGCTGCCACAGGGAAATAGGGCAACACAGAAACAATGGTTGAGGACCTTAAGCCAGGATAGTTGATGCACTCTGGTATGTTTCTCAAAAACAGC
Source organism: Ibidorhyncha struthersii (assembly GCA_013398815.1). NCBI lineage: Eukaryota > Metazoa > Chordata > Aves > Charadriiformes > Charadriidae > Ibidorhyncha > Ibidorhyncha struthersii. Next base: position 473,766 of record VZSZ01003182.1, on the reverse strand, counting down.
CCCCAAATCCTGTTAACAGCAGAGGCTTTTTGTACAGGATGTCACATGAACCTCACCCACACCTGTCTTCCCTAGAGAGCCCAGTAAGCTCGTGGCTAAGTGAGGAGGCCTACTCAGAAGGAGACTTTAGAAGGCAGGTTCTCCATTTGCAGAGACTTACCCTTTCGGAAAAGGATGTCCCCAAACTTTCCATGGGTTTCCTTGGATTTCTCTTTCATAGCTTGGAAACTGGTCATCTTTGCAATTCTGGGAAAATCTTCCTCACCCAGGGAGAATCCAAAGAAGGCAGCAATCCTTTTCATTCCCAGTACCTGGTCCTGGCCAAAGGAACATAGCACAGAGGTGAGAACAAAAGACTTGACACTGTGGCTGTGGCATGAAGCCAGCACCTGGTGGGAAGCCCAGCAGAGGAGACTGTCTTCCATACTGTCACCAAGGAATTCTAATAACTCTGACAGAGAGGGAACCCACACATGGTGTCCTCAGCTTCAAAGAATTTTCTTCTCTCCCAAAAGTAGCTGTGCCTGTGCCAGATATGACTCCTTCCACTAATAGGCAAGGCTATCCTCTTCCTCACCCCATGGGCTTCCCCCAGACATAGAAGAGTAGCTCAGAAATGCATGCCCTTCTAAAGGGGCAGGCAGGCTTGACCCAAGAGTTTCCTCTTCCCCACAACCATATATACCAGGAGGGCTGCACAGTGCATTCATCAAGGAAGAGCTGAGTGAGATGCCACACCTCTTTTAGTTCCTCATAGCTTATCATCATGATCCTCTCGTGGTCGATGTATTTGTTCCATTCCACTAAGTGGTCAAAGTAGGATCCCCAGGCTACTGCATACAAAGAGAAGACATAGCTGTGTAGGGTTATTCCACAAAACAGGCCCTTACCAAATCACAGGAGTCGGCCCAGACAGCTCTCCAAGCATGGCATGAGGATGGTGAAGTGGAGACCAGCTTAACATGTCTGTTCTTTTGGCTGAGGTCAGTGCAGGATCCCCCAGCTCTGGCCCCTAGGTAGCCCTGAACCACAAGCTCTATTGTGAGAATTGAAAAGTCAGGATAAAGCTTTCTCATTATCTCTCCATTCTAAATTAGAGACTAAAGAAAATCTAATTATTTGGTACTCCCTGTTTCAGCCATAACATGGGCCTATCTGTCTGTCCTGGGAGTGCCTTGGTAAGGTATGTTGGGGTAGGATTCCCATGCACAGGGTCCTGTGTATGCCCTTTACGTAGGGAGGAATGCCAGAGGATGCAGGATAAAGTACATTTCCCATTCATGAAGGCTGCAAAGTACTCATCCCAGGAGGCAAAGGACGGCAGCACTGGCATGTTGTTGTAGAAGTGGTAATAGGAGACAGCCGTGTCTTTGGGGTTCCGAACCAGCACAAGGATCTGGAGCAAGAAAACATGTAATTGGGGTTTTGTTTGGTGACTGACTAAAACACCATCTTCTCAACACATCACATGTCCAATAACACCCACCAGACCATACAATCCTGTCTAATTCTTTCTCTTGAGCAGGAAATCAGAGTTTTGACAGGCCACTTGCTATTAACGGGAGCTTCAGGGTGAAACCAAGAAGTTTTTCAGTGATGCTCTTGGGACATAGCTCTGAGGTAGGTCCAATCCAGAGAAATGAGCTCATGGACTACTGAACAGGAGATCCACAAGCAGGCTGTGGGTGCACCCTTGCTTCTCTCTGTAGCAATTCCCATTGAAAACTATCTTAGCCCCAGCCTGTAGTGGGCTTTCCATGGGTACCCTGGTCTTGGAAGCAAGTTAAAGCAAACAGAATAAGTGCTTGTCCTGCTCACTTTTCTGACACAAACCTGGAAGCGTCTTTCTGAAGGAGAACTGAAGGGGCAGTGACACCCAGTGACAAGCCCACTGACAATAACTTCTTGAGCCAGCAAAGCTGCTGCTGGGAGAGGGTGTTTGTTCACAGCCTCAGCACACAGCACTCTGCCTCTTCAGCCTTGGAAATGTGCCTGTGCATTGACAAGCCCAGGTGAAAGTGCAAAAAACACATCTCACACAGAAAGAGGAAAGCTAATTTGGGGTGGAAATGCTTTTGCAGTGTGATACAAAGAGAAGACTCACCTTAGCCTTGCTTTGGAGAACAGATGGGGGCAGGAGATGAGGTGGCAGATGGGTTAGTATAATTCGTCTGGAAGGCAGTTTCTTCATCCTCTTTAAAGTTGGAAGAAATGTGACAGGACAGAAGTAGCTCATTCAGTGACATGTGCCTTTTCAGGAATTGTGGGTAATAAGAAAGGTGAGACCAGAGAAGAGGGATCTTATCCTTTGGAAAACCCACAGGGATACACTGGTAGCTTAGGCTTCTACCAGCCTCTGCCACAGAGCACCATTTCACATGAGACAGGCCTGAGCACAGGACACCCAAGAGGAAGGTGTTACTGATCAAAACCATAGGGTCCAGATTGGAGCCCCCTGTGGCTCCTCATCACTGTATGTGCACCAAGACCCTTGTGTTGTGACACCAGGGGCAACAGCACATGCTACTTGTGCAGACTCTAGCAATTGTTAAGGCTCTAGGGTCTCTACTGCCTCTGACATCCACCACTGTCTTTCAGCTGTTACTACCTGTAGGAAGAACATTGCCAGTATTTTCAGTCAATGCCAACCTCATATATCCCAGGATCTCCAAATTCTAGGCGTGGAAATGTCTCTAGCTTCTTTTCAGCATTTATTTTCTCTTTCATTTCTTCTTCCGTATATTTGGCATCTGCTGATTCCATCTCCTTCACCATTTGGTCAAGCCAGTTGGTTCCTGAAAGGATAAAGACATGAGTAGCACAGTATTTTACCGTAGCCTGTCGACAGGTAGGTGTGCTGGTTTTGGCTGGGAGAGAGTTAACTTCCTTCATAGTAGCTGTTTTGGGGCTGTGTTTTGGATTTGTGCTGAAAACAGTGTTGATAATATAGGGATGTTTTAACTGTTGCTGAACAGTGCTTAAACAGGCTCAAGGCCTTTTCTGCTTCTTGCACTGCCCCACCAGCAGGTAGGCTGGGGGTGCACAAGAAGTTGAGAGGGTTTACAACTGGGAAAGCTGACCCCAACTGATCAAGAGATATCCCACACCATATGAAGTCGTGCTCAGCAATAAAATCTGGGGAAAGAAGAAGAAAGGGGGGGACATTCAGAGTTATGGTGTTTGTCTTCCAAGTAACTGTTAAAGCGTGATAGAGTCCTGCTTTCCTGAAGATGATGGCTGAACAACCTGCCTGCTGGTGGGAAGTAGTGAGTGAATTTCTTGTTCAGCTTTGCTTGCATGCATGGCTTTTGCTTTACCTATTAAACTGTCTTTATCTCAACCCATGAGTTTTATTGCTTCTACTCTTCTGATTCTCTCCCCCATCCCACTGATGGGGAGTGAGCAAGCAGCTGTGTGGGGCTTAGTTGCTGGCTGGCGTTGAACCACGGACACTAGGCAATTATCAACAAGGGCATGGCAAAAGCTAACAGGGACAGAGCTGTCAGCCAGATGTTGTAGTGTGCTACCCTGCTCACTTCAGAAGCACATCCGATCCCTCAGTGGAAACAGAAGCAGGCCTGTTTTGCTTTTTCCAGCTCTGGCACTTTTTGGTCACCTCAGACTACTCTCTGTGGAAATTCCTCAAGAGCAGTGGTGCTCCCAGCACAACTGCATTGTCCCTTGGCTGTTTCTGCTCTCCTTCCACAGTGCTGTTTTGGGGAACACTGTATTCCCTCCTCCCAACCAGCCTCATTTTTTTTTCTTCATGATCAATGCAGTTTGCCCTCATTCCCAGCCCCCAGCTATGCTTCCATAACTGGCAGCAGAAGGGGTCATCAGCCAAAACACCAGACTGTCAAGCTTTGTCACCATCTTTGCACCAGGCTCAGCTGTCTTGGCCTCTCCAACCTGGCATAACTGGTGTGTGAGGGTCTGGGCATGGAGAGCCAAGTCTCAGTTTTCAACTGACAGCTTCTGGGATATGTAGGTGGTCCCTCACACCTTTAAACCATTTCTGTCTGTGCACAGCTCTAGAGGTTGCACACAAAGTGGACGTAATAAGGATAAACAATTCCTCTTTTTCTGCAAAAGACTTGTTAAGATATTTCTCTAAAGTGAATAGGGAAAAATGAAGTAATCCAAAATGCCAAAATGCCCATAGTGAAAGAGAGAGGAAATAATCTGAGTCCTGGTGGCATTCATGTCTTTCCCTCCATTTAGATAGATGGGAATCACCTGCAATCTGCAATGCAATAAGTCTATGGAAACAGCAGTTCTGCCCTCATTAGCAGGATATATTCCCTGTATTGTTCTTGCAGCAAGGAGAGCAACAACATACTTTCCTATATTAGCAAGAGCATAGTCAGAAAATCAAGGAATGTGATTATGCTGTTTTACCCAATACTGGTGAGTTCACCACTTGAATATTATGTGCAGTTCCTGCACTGAAGCACAACAGATTGTGGGAATCTGGAGAGAGACCTGCTAAACACCCCTGAAATCACTGGGAACTGGAGCAAATGAATGTATAGAAAAGCCTGGTTTGCCCAGGCTGGAGGAAAAAATAATAAGTCACAGGGGAGTCTCACTGCAGTCTTCCACTACTAGAGGTTGAAGACAGAGCCAACTCCTGAAAATTGGCCAGGGAATGACAAAAGGGAAAAATTACAAATCACAACAAGGGGATGTCTGACTACACAGAAGTAAAAGAAACCAAATAAACAAACAAAACACAAAACAACCCCCGAAAGAACACTATAGTGGGAGAACATTGCAACAGATTTCCAGTAGATTGTGAATATCCACCCTCAAAGTTTTAAAACTCTCCTGGACAAAGCCTTGAGCAACCAAACCCAACTTTGAAGGTTAGATCTTTCCCTTGCTTTGAGCAGAAGGTTGTATTAGTTGACCTCCAGAGACGCCTTGCAATTTAATATCATGACACTATGAAGTCTGATTTTACCATAAGATTTCTCAGGTATTATTGCTATGTTAAACGTTGCCACAAACTTCTGGATTGCAGCATTGTGTACTTGAGTACTTACCAAGAAAACAGCACTCACCTGTTTTAGGATAGCCTGCTAGAATCACATCGTCACTCCTGGTTTCAAAGGATTTCAGAGCTTCCAAAGTTTCTGGGCTGCTAAGTGTAGCAGGGTACAAAATACCCCTGTAGGAAAACAGCATGCCTTCTGGGTGAGCCTTTTCACCCTGTGCAAAAGAATTTTCCACTATTTCAATGACCCTTTCCCTATTTCTGCTCATGCTTATTGTGGAACTCTTTTCAAACAAACAGACACAGGCTGTCTTTCCACAATGCAGAAAAACTTTATGCAACATATTAACAAATCGGACAGGGCATTCACTCGGGAATGAAGGCACAAGTCACTGATTAACTCTGTATTCTGTTAACTCCTCTTGAAATTACAGGACTGGAGACTGACAATAGTGCCATAGAGTCTATGCTGCAGCTGGTACTAGGAACAGGCGGCTGTTCTGTACCAAGCATTGCTATTGGGGCAACAACTAATACCATTCAAAACGTCAAATGAAACTAAAGAAACAGCTATAGAAGATATTGCCTAAAATATTTTTAACTGGTGAGCAATGCAGTGCATTTTGCAAACTGAACAACCCGCATGTAGTGGACATGTGGATAGCGGATCTCAGCCTAGTTTGCTGTTGACTCCACTACTGGACATACATTTAACAGTGAAACTTCCTTCCAGGTGGTGGCTCTACCCTGCAGTCAATCACCGTAACATCATCACTTCAGGTGATACTTGCAGAGCTAAGGAGAAGTACCACCTAAGCCATACTTCTTGTGATTAAATACTCACATTTGAGACTTTTACTTTGCCAAATCCTATAGGAGGGTTACTTTCATGTGAAGCTCTAATACTTGGGTTCTGCATTAACATGAATCAAATTCTACCTGTATGACTTCAGGTCTATTTCTCTCTATACACGTCCCTAATATAAACTTTGTGTGAAATTGTTCTTGATGGGGGAGTTATTTGTATTCTGGCAGATGCCTTTCAGAAGATAAGGAGTACTGAGATGGAGAAATAGGTATCCCCACAGGTCATCCCAACAGAGACATGCAATACAGGAAGGCTGAATTACCCAGTGGAGAGGCTTTTCACTCTTTCCTTCGCACCCTTCAATACAGTATGGGTCTTGTTCACTACCCATATATCAAAGGCACAGAGAGCTCCACACTGCTGTGTATCACATCCATTTGTCTTTCTTCATAAATGGATATTAGACACTTAGTAAACCTATACACAAGCTTAACTAAGCATTAGGAGGTGTCAAATCAAAAGCACAACTGGAAGACCTGGAAGATTGCTTACAGTTACCTACAAAGAATCATTTAAAATTATTTTTCCAGTCTCCCAAAATTCAGAACCATCAAAATAGATAATTTTATTGGAAATATTTTCTCTATTAGTGCTATTTTACTCATAAAAACTGAAGACACGGTCATATATTATCCCTCTGCTAGCTTTGTTATTGTTTTCCATTTTCTGTCCGTGTGTTTACTTTGAGTTGCAAAGGAAAATCTCCTCCCATTTGCCAATACTGAAGAATGCATGAAGAAATTAGCATTTTCCCTCCTGCCCCCAGAACCAGCTGCCTGAATCCGGAGGGAGCCAGATCACCATAGCACCTCAACATGGAATCTAACAACCTGTCACCTGAGCCACTGGGGACACAGGTGCCTCTGGGTCCTTTAACCCTTGGACCCTGATCTCTGCTCATGAGCGGAGCCCTCAGTGCTGTCACAGCTGCCTGGCAGGCTGCTCAGGAGCTGCAGAGGTGAGGGCTCAGAGCAGTCCTGTCTCTCTGGAGAGGCTCAGGGGAACCAGATGTCCTGAGGGTGCCAGGAGCTCCAGTCCCAGCACTGTCTGGCCAGCAGCCCAGGGCCTCAGGGTAAGCAGGTGACCCTGCAGGGAGGCTGTATGACTGTGGTACAGCTCACATGGTGCCCACAGAAAACTCTAAGTTGTTCAATTCATCTACATGAAAATCAGCCTTGGATGGAAATGCTGTTAGCAGGAGCATTTGCAGTGCAACACAAAGACCAGGTTCACCTTAGCCTTGTTTCAGAAAATGGACTGGGGAAAGCACATGAGGTGGGAGATGGGTTAGCATATTTTTTCTTGTTTCTTTATCCTCTTTAAAGCAAATAGACAGAAATACATGTAAGCATCCTCTTCAGTGGAAATATTTCAGGAATCATAGGTAACAAAAAAGACTAGACCAGAAAGAAAGCAGTAACACCTCATGTGCGTTTGCTCTGTTAGAGACACTCTGTGGCCCCTTGCATTCAGTGGGGTAAGGAGGCGGGAGAGGCAAGGATGGAAAAAGCAAGCTGCCATGTCAGAAGATGAATGTGGGCAAGGAGACTTGAAGAATGAGTAATGTTTTGAGGGGGTGAAAAGCACTGCTTACTGCCATCTCACTCAGCAAATGAGTGTAGCTGAAGCAAGGCAAAGATCTCACCTTTAAAACAAAAGCATTGTCACTGTAAAGGCCGCTGCAATGTGATTATTACAGTAATTCTAAGATACTTGGATCATTTGATATAGTTTTCTAGTGTAAAGCATTCAGATGATCTGAGAATGCATTGGAAAGCTCTGACTGTAACCACATTTATTACTCTTCAGGCTTTACAGTACACTTCATACTTTAACTTTGTTCCCAGTTTAGTTCCTCCAACATGTTCTTCAAATGCTTTGTCCATTTTCTCATTGTGATCTTCATTGAAAAGATTCTTCCAGTCACTTACACCACCTTCAAAGAAGCAAAGAAACTCTTGAAAAACAAGAAATTTTGTTGTTGTTGTATTCTATAGATCTGTCATTCTTGTTCCATTGTACACTAAATGGAGTTGGTCCATTTTTCAAGATAGAACTTCACTCATTTTTGCACCAATGTATTTTCATGAAGCCAGTGGAGCTACAGCTCTGGAAAACTGCTATATGCACAAGAATGTACTGCTCTTCAGGTGACTGTGTCCAAAAACCAACCTAAAGTCCTATTTCCCTGCAGCTCTTTAGTCCAGTCAGTTATGACTGACAGGGTGGAAGAACATGAAGGCCTGACTAAGAATCATCTGTCAGAAGGCAGAGCTGGGTTTCTGCTCCCTTGGCAGCTTGAGGGTTTATGCAGTGAATTTTTTAATGTAAAATGCAGAAATAGATTCTGTCAGCCAGGTTGGCCCTCTCATGTCCGTGTCCACTATGCTGCAAAATTAGTTCCCTTTTTTTTCCCTCTCTCTATGTACCTGACTCTTGCATGCTTGGCCTACTTCTAACCTGTGAGAGTGAACAGGGGGTTGGCAATGGCCCTTTCAGGAGATCCTATACTCTCCTAAAAAGTGTGATCATTCTACTCAGGCTGAGTTTGGCCCAGTTCTGCAAGATCAGGTAGGCCTCTAATGGCTGAAGAATCAGGGGTCTTGGCACAGAGATGGACAGGAGTTCCAATAGATGACAATTCCTCCTTCCTGCCAGTCATCCGTGGGTCTCTCAAATTTGTTGTGTGTCGTTGCTTCTGTGCTGGCTGAAGCCTGCTGCTAGAGCCCTGCTGGGTCTCTTCCTCAACAGCACTCCTTGACTAGTCTTCTCAAGCATAACAGTGATAACATGCCTGATACTAATCCGTAATGCTAATATATGTGCAAAAAAGAAGCAAAGGATGGGTGGCCCCAGTTCTTGAGAGTGTGACATTTCTACCTCTGGACCTCTTAGAACTTCCTACCTTTGCGAAAGAGAATATTGCCAAATGTCCCATGGGTCTTCTGCGAGTTCTTCTTCATTGACTGGAAGCTGCTCCTCTCTACCACGGTCTGAAGCTCTTTCTCAGTCAGGGAAATCCCAAAGAAAGCAGCTATGTTTTTCACACCCAGGACCGGATTCTGAAAAGAGGAATGCAACATACCACGTGACATTCGAACGAATTATACTGCTTTCTGAGGTGTCTGCACTTCCCTACATCTCTCTGCTGGCTGCATATATAGAATATTCATAGAGTTCAGTAGGACTGAAGTGGTACATAGTGTTTCTCTTCTCCATAGTTATTTCAGAGGAGATAGGAGCTGTCTTCCTATAGATCACAAAAAATTGTACAATTTACAGTCCAGCAAAATCTACACTGTTGAACATATAAAAGCTTCCTCCCCAAAATTACTGGGTGTTTTGATTTACAGTGATTTGGGCTTATATCACAGTTAAAGAGAAAACAAGAATAATTTTCACCAACAAAATTTTAAAAGGCTTTTAAATTTGAATTTCACCTTTCCTTCCCTTAAAACAAAATTTATCTATACAGTATCACGCAGTTTGAATACACTACATGAATATAATTGTTAATTGGTTTAGGAACAAATGCTTTTTGACGTATAACATTTTTGTAACTATAGGTAACCTCACCTCCTTTAGCTCTTCATAAGTTATTGTCATAACATTTTCATCATCAGCATATTTGTTCCATTTGGAAAGGTATTCAAAGTAGCATCCCCAGGGCACTAAATAAAACAAAAGACTTCTAAGATGAAGCATAAATGAAGATTGGACAAGATCCTTATGAAATACACCAGTTTTTACTCCTTAAGTTGATCCCTCAGCCATGGGCATTATTAATCATATCTATGCCAGAGTTTAGACCCTTCTGTGGGAATTAAGGGGTTTTCCTCCAGGCCGTTCTGACAAGTGCACGTCTAAGGCATAGGATAGAATTTGTAAGTTGGTACGGTAAAACTTGTTAGTATTTCAAGATAGATGCGAGTCCACCAAAGAGCTATCAGTAATCAAACATCTTGCAGACTCCCTTAATCCAGTTTAAAATGTTCTACTGGCTTTGTGATATGCCAAACTGAAGAATTTATGCAATTTTAATGAATGAGATTATTTTCTTCCTTTTTTAATGCACTAGACTTCATCCAAATCATTCCTCTGGTCCAATCTGTCATGTTCAGACACCTGCATGGGCACAAGATGATGGACATTGGACAGAAGCGGTGAAGGGGATCCAAGATAGCAATAAGGAGGAACTGCTTCTTCCAGAGAAAATATTGGTTTGTGCAAGTTAAAGCAGTTTGTGGAAGTGCAGTTTTGATAAGGATTTATCCTCAGGCAGTAAGACAAGTACTCTAAACTTCAGTTAAAATCTCTAACTTTCTGTCTTTAATCTCTGCTTTTGTACTGTAAACCAAAAAATCCTAGTGAAGCTGATTTACAAAGTGCAAGGCTTTTAGGCAAAGTCAAACCATTGAATAATTGACACAGAGAGAAGAATATACTGTACTTTTCTTTGACATGAAAGCTACGAAGAAATCATCCCAGGTCTCATAGGAGGGAAGAGGAGACATGCTATTGGAAAAATGGTAAAAAGATGTAGCTACATCCTTTGGATTGCGAATCAGCAACAATATCTAGAAAAAAATAAAATATTTTATTTGTAGAGAAAGACGTAAACTATAGACTGAAGAAAACAATAATCTACTTTATAATTGAAGTTTGGGGAATTTCTAATATCTTATATACTACTTGCAGAAGTAGCACTTCTATTCTAAATTCAGAAAGTGAAGGATTTGACTTTGCTTCAGTACCTTGTGAAGATGATTGCCTATAATTATTAAAATATCTTTTATAGATTAATCAAATTAATTATGCAGAATATAAGTATGTTTTGCTCAATACAAGCATCATTCATCATTTAGTTAGTGAGGAAAAATAACAAAAATGCAAATTCTCTCTGAAACTTGGCACATTGAAGCCCTCACTTGTGACAACACCATGAAATGCTTCCCATAGGAAACTGTGTCAAAATACATTTTATTGCTGGAGGATTTGTCCGTCCCCCCAAGTCTGGCTTGTGGAGACTGACACAAAAGATGTCAATAAGGATGAACTGAGACTGAGAGAGATGAATGGCAGTACTTAAATAGGCATGTAGAAATGGCCAGGCTAAACACTTAAGTATAAGACTGATTCTGAAAATTGGCAGTAAAGTACTAAACTGTTTCTTCTTTAAAAAATCTGTTGGAGCATTTGCTTTCAAGACATTAAAATCAGCACTCACCTTGGCTTTATTTTTGAAGATAGACCTTGGAAGATTTTCAGGGAGGAGATGAGTAAATATAACTCTTCGAGAAGGTAATTTGTTCATTCGCTTTAAGAATTGGAAGGAGGAAAGCGGTCAGTTCAGTTAGTACAAGTATTCTTTTCATCAGCCTATGATAAAATATTGCCTTGCTGAACTTATCCACAGGTATTGGCTTATAGAAGTACTTATTCTTTGTGAGTGTTATCCTGGGATCTCAGTGCACTGCTCAGAGTAGCTCTAATCTTCAAAAGCCCCTGACAATGAGCATTTGGAATGATATTATCCATTGCTAATTCTTTTCAGTGATAATGAATTTAACATGTTCTGTTAGACAAGGGATCAAATCTAAAGGTAAGATGCAGATTCTAACTGGGGGTATGTGAAAGCTGAAGGATCTCAAGGAGAGAGGAGGAGTGAGGAAGAAGAGCTAGTAGAAGAGATAAAAGCCATTCTTTCAGTGTTTGACATTTCATGAAAGTCTTCTTAAATACAAAACAGGCTGTGTTGAATTTCTGCAGTTCTTGCGTAGCTAATGAGTACGTGCTCCTCTCTAGCCCTCTGAAGTGTCCATTTATACCTCAGTATTTGGCAATGAAGATGAGATTCGTCCTGACCAGATGCCACATACAGAGAAGTGGGAGAGTTCTTATCAAATGGTGGAATATTTCACACCCCATATATTCCGTATTTGAAGCACAAAATTTTGACAACTTTCATATGTATTCTGTGCCCACCTCATATTTCCCAGTATCTCCAATTTCAAGGTAGGGGAATTCTTCTAGTTCTTCATCATTCACACTGCTTTCTCTATTCTGCGTTTTCTTTTCAAATATGGCTAACAGATCACTTAAGATTTGACCTACCCAGTTTGTGCCTGAAAGGGGAAAAATACAGAATTGTTTGTAAAAGCTTTAGAATAAACAGAAATGGATTTGCCAGGAAAGCCAAGAGGTAGGTAGTGCTACCAGGTGAGTTGCTTCATCTCCTTTCATGTGATACATTCACAGCTATCTGGACAATCATCTCTCAGGGTCCTACCTTTGCTCTTTATAAGGATACATTTCTCAAACTTGAATGGCTCAGTACATCGTAAATTAACTTGTATATTGTAAATTAACTAATAAAGGAGAAGAACCACCAAGATTCAAATAGGAAAACATGCATTAATGTTATAAATTTTTATTGTGACAAATATAAGGGGGGTTTGGGTGGTAAACGTGTACCTCAAAACCTAGTGTAATATGTATTTTTTCTGACATGATGCACAGAATTATCTTGGGAGGAAAGATGAGTCACAGAACTTCAGCACAGGAGTAAAACTAGATCTGAAAATTGTGCTGTATGTGCCCATTTTCTTTACCATAGGCAGAAATTCTCTAAAGTGACATTTCCTGTACACATTTATTATGCTTTTATTCATAACATAAAAAGTCTGTAGAGAACATCAATCTTTGGTTTACCTTTTCCTGACTTCTGGACAATGGGTTCCTACATCTTTTCCACTGCAGTCTTATTAACTATGATATGGTTCATAGCATTTCTTAGAAAAAAAACATGATAACAAAGCAAAAATGGTACAATCCTGTATCATACATAATCTTTTATATCATCTAATATATATTATATATTATTACATATTTTGTATGTGTATTATATTAATATATTACATATTAGTGTATATATATTAATGTAATGTGATATATAGTATATAATATATAGTATATTATATGATATTATATTATATGTTACTATCTTATATTATATATATTTAGTACGAACCTACTTATTTGCCACTTTATTTATGAAGAAAGAAAATTATATTCACCAGATTTAGGGTAACCTGCCAAAATTATATCATCACTTCTGGCTTCAAGGGACTCCATGGCTCTGAATACTTCAGGACTGCAAAAAGTAACAGGGTAGAGAATCCCCTTGTAAGAAAAAAGTAGTTCATCACGATCCATTGCCTTAGCAGCAACCATTGCCTTATCTATAATATCAGCAAATTTTTTCCTGGACTTCTCCATTCTTGTCTCTCTCACACAGACAGGCTCCGTCACAGTGTGAAATGCTATGCAGAAAGAGAGAGACACAGATTACCTTTTAATAGGGGGTTGGGTAGGGTTTTTTGACCCTGTGAGCAATAATTTACTACTCTTTTTGAAACTGTAATGAAATATGCAACTCCAGTCAAAGACCTTAAGTTATTTGAACCTTTTGAAATCAACAGAAGTTGAACATAAACAAACAAGAAAAACAAGAAAATGCAATTGCATTCTAGGTTAAAGAGCTTAACTCCAAAATATCGTGCCAAAAATCTGTAAGGAATTACAGCACAGACTTTATAAACAAAATATATCAAAATAGAAAGATGTGAATTGCAGGCTGGCTTTTAAGCAGCATGATCACATTCCTCATGGCAGTTCTGCTCTTTCCAGTACTCTCTCTGCTGGGATTTTTTTTCCCTTGTCGTATCACTCATCCTCCTCACCTAAATGGGATCAAACATGTTAGGATTGGGAGAGGAAACATTCACTGCACTAGTGACTGAGCTGTGGACCAACCCAGGATGGTGGCTGAATGCTCCCTCCAGCTGGTGCCCAGGAGGGCACGTGGACACACAGGCTCTTCAGCCATTGCTCGAACTGCAGCACAGAGTTCTGACTTTCTGGTGGTTACATGGAAATGACTCATTTATACGTGTTCTTTCCGTAATGAGCTCGATCATTGTTTAGCAACTGATCAGTCATTACTGAGTTGGTAATAATATAGCCTCAACTACAATGACTAGCATTTATAATACACTTCAGGTGATGAGGTTCTGACTCCACTGACCTCAGCAGAAAAACTGCTGTTACGCCCAGGTTTAGTATTCAAGTCTTTGGCAAGAGGATGGGTCACAAGGAACAAGAAAATAGTTCCCCAAAAAAATTCACGCCAAGCATCTAAATAACATTATTTCCTAACTCCATCTTTTGAATGCTGCCTGTTGGGCACTTGGAGCAGAAGGACCAGCAACCAGTATGCTTTTGCCATTTTCTTACCCTGAGGGATTCACGCATCGTTCCTGAGGCACACTGCAGTGCTTATGGGACGACTTAGCCCTACATTTTGACATTAGTTTTATTCAGTCCATGGAAATCTTTCACCCTTCCCTTCATCTCCACTTTTCTGTAAAACTATGTCAATATAGAAAGACTACCTATGTGCAGGCATCATCTGAGCCAAGTGGATACCATATGACTCTTCCTCGATCCATTTGTTGTACGAGATCTGGTGCCAAAGTGCAGCCCGTGCCAACTATCTAACTGACATTAGCTAAAATTTGCTGTACCATGAAATAGCACCTTTGCTGATTCTTTAAGTGTAACCAGCCACCCTAGCAAAATAAAAAAGCAGCTTGCCTTAATTTTTTTCCTTTACCTTCCCTTGGCATTAAATTGTCATGGACAGAAACACGGACAGAAAATGTGTTTAACTGGTATTTTTACCTGCTGGCAGTACAAAGGGTTGGGAGAGTAGGTACTCCCTAAGGAAGGAAAAAGAGGGAAAATGGTATGTAAATTATTAAGTTATCTCATGCAATAGCATAGTGTTGGAATAGGATTTCATGATAGAAAGGCAGGTCACTGCACTCCCACACTTCACTCATCACAGAATAATCCAAAGAAACTTTGATAGAGAAAATCCTGAGGATTTCCAGTGTATTTTTGGCAGAGAGGGCAGTCAGGCCAATTATTCCTTGGACGCATGTTTTATCCTTAGGAATGAAAAAAAAAACAGTATAAGTGGAGAAAAACCAATTAAAAGACATAAGTCATGAGGAGGGATTTTGAGAGGAGTTAAAATTTCTTGGCAGGGGGCTGGGGGGGGGGAAGCACGATGAGGACTTAGTAATATGAGCCTTTGATACAGCCGTCTGCCATGATGCCTGAGATGAAAGATGGGACCTTGCACCGTACATGTTACACAAGAAGACCCTCTGATCCTGCCAAATACTGAACCTGGAGACTGATGGAAAACATCAGTTGACTTAAAGTTTCTAAGAAACAGCTTTAAAAACCTGAAGATTAAAAACAGATCAAAGGATTTAGTAATCTCCAGATTAATAGCATTTGTTGTTCAAGCCACCACAGTGCCTCTAAAGATTTCTAATTTATCGGACCTGGTCTATCCTGACTGTGGAGGTTTTCAGAAAGAGGATGGTGACCTTTTCTGTGATAGCTACAGGACACTGCCAGCTGACAGTTGTCTAGCAGACTGATCTTATGCAGATTGCTTCCCTGTTAAATGAAACAACAAAACACTAGCCTCAAAACTTGTGCTCTCAGATGATAAATGAGAAGAGGTGGGTTTCTATAACTATTCCAATGATCTGCATTAATCTCAGTAAAACTCTGGAGAAGGCTTCCATAAATTAATCCTTCAAAGTAATCTAATAAGAATTAAAATGGATCATAGAATTGAATTATCTAGGTTGGAAGGGACCTTTAAGATTGAGTCCAACCATCAACCTAACATTGCCATAACTGCCACTAAACCATGTCCCTAAGCTTCACGTCTACCCATCTTTTAAATACCTCCAGGGACAGTGATTCCACTACTTCCCTGGGCCATTAAGATTGATCCCTTCAGGAAGGTACCTTAGATNGGGGGGTGGGAATGGACACGGAACAGACGACAACATTCCCGGGGATCCTATGAATGTGTCCATGAAAAGTAGGGCTTAAAGTAGAACTGGCTGCACGATGGAAATGCCACATATGGCATTTTCCCCTTTGAATAATGTAGCATGTGCCTGATCAGGGAGAGTTAAAGCCTCCAAACAGAGACTAGGATGGTAGGCTGTCTTAAGTTATGTGATAAAAGCTTGTCTGTACACCCACAAAGGCGCACAGAGAAACAATGGAGGGGGAGCCCAAATAATACCCTGCTCAGATAGTCTCAGGGCCATCACGGTAGCCATCAGCTTATCAAAGGCCTGTCTACACAAGCCCAGAGGAGCACAGGGAGACAAGGGCAAGCAGGAACCCAAGTTAAGGACTCAGACAAAGGGACACCCTGTCCAGGCCCCTTCTAGAGCGAACTTTGGCACCAGTGTCCAGGTGTGAAGATGACCCATCAAGATGATCAGTGCTAGAAGACTGGCAGAGGCTGCTGCCTGGTGGTATAGGTACATTAAGGAATGCAGGGGAAGAGCCTTTCATGATTGCACAGGACTTACTATGTCAGGAGTACATGACAGGTGTGAGACAACTGCCACAAAGCAAATTATTTACCAGCCTGCATGAAACTATTGCTATTTACTTAAAAATACAGGAAATAAACAGAGATTAAAAATAATTAATCCTCAATACATAATCCGGGCTCATTTCCTTGACTACTCTAAAAAACTCTTTGAGCTGGGGTCTAATCTGTTGTAAAATTTTCTAGGAACCTCCTTCATCTTTTGTTTTCCTCCTGAACTCTAGAGTCTCCATCATGATGGTCACCTTCACTGACCAGGAAAAAGCTGGTCACAACATCATATTAGACCACTATCCCTAGTCAACAGGATACCCAGCTCTGTCTTTCTGCTCCCATGTCTCTTCTAAACTTTCCTCTCACAGTTTTTTTTCAGACTCAGCTTTGCTTTCTCTGGAGAGTTTCCACTCTCTTAATCCCCTCTCTGGAACAAGGTAGGAAATAAGCAATTTTCCACAGCTTTCATCATCTCTATTAATGTGTTGGCTAACTCCCAAAGTACAGATGCAAAGGTTAACTGCCCTCTCCCTCCTGTTAATATTCCACTAGGTAATAAGAAAGAACATGCCAGTAAATACAGAGAATTTCATGACACACAATGCTGGAGAAGTCATCTCCTTATGCTAATCTGAACATGTCAGCTGTATGCTAACAGACCACTCAAACCATCACAAAAAGAGATTTATTTCCTTGGTTATTTCTTTTATCTGATCTTTCCCAACAGTATTGGAGAAATTAATTTAAAAAGTTGGAAGTCCCTGACTAGAACTTTGTTACCAAATAAATATGCAGGTGGAGGAGTAACCTCAGGAAGTTACCTGTTGGCTCATTGTGTATTTATACAATCTAATGTTAAAAGAGGAAGGGGAAGAAACAGGAAGGAGGGAGCAAAGAAGAATGTCATAAAACACTGATTTTATGGAGGGCTTTCTGATTCTTGCTAATGCACTAAATGTCCTATTTCCTGCAAACTTGTCATTAGTCCTGTTATGGTCTGTGTCCCTGAAATAGTCAAAGCTCTGGAGACTTTGGTACAGAAGAAGTTATGTCATACAAACAAATGAGGCCAAATAGAAAATGCAAATGTAAAATATGCTAAATAAAGCTCATTAAAGAGGTATCTTGAAACAGGTTATCCAGATGCATTAAAAAAATTAGTCCTGTCACATTCTTTGCAAAAAACATAATTGCAATTTTAATATTCAGTATATGAATTTGAATGCACATATCAGGATTATCAAAGCAAACACAACTTGTTCAGTAGAGCATATGAGACATCAGTGGATATATTCCTATAGGACCTGGAAGTGTGCAGCTCGGGTCTTAAGCATAAAGTCAAAACTGTGTATTTTCATAGAGAGAAGACAATTTAATTTCTTATCATAAAGATCATATTTTAACTGTTTTTTCACTTAACTTATCAGAGACACTTATTTTTATTCAAATATTGTAGTATTAGGACTGGGAAGTCATGCAAAAAGAACTAAAGAGTGGTTTTCTCTGGTTTTTTTTCAAAACATGTTTCTCCATGGTTTTAGTTGAGTCCCAGTCATGATATTGTAAATTAATCCTTTAGAAGATTTAAAGAAGAACTGCCAGCTAATGGCCTGTGGGCTAATTCTGATGCTAGCTTACCAGGCCAACATGGGCACCACCAATAAAAACTTATTTACTCTTGGCCCATGATCTACCACTTTGTGTCACCTCCTGCTGCCCTCTGAAGGACTGAGCGAGCTGATTGAGCTCCACATGATGTGTTGTGGAGGACAAGGACTGTAGTATGTACTGCTGGAAGCAAAGTTGGGACATGAGAGGAGGATGTTGAGCTTTGTAGCCATACTCTCCTACCTTCATAGGGTGTGGAGATAAGGGTACAGGAGAGATGAGCTGATGTAAGGCAACAGAGAGGGAAATAATGATTTGAGCATCTCTTCCCTAGAAATACCCAGTTCACAACTCTCTATGGGCAGTTTAGCCAGACTGAAGATTAACAGTAGATAGTGCAGGAACAAGAGTTAAAAGCTCAGACACCACTGTGTGATAAAAGCTTTTCTGCTGCTTCCAGGGTAAACTTAGCAGCATAGCTTTTTTTAGCAGCATCACCTCTAACAAACCCTGAGGAAGACAAGATGGCTCTATGCAGAGCTTCTCCAGATGTCTGTGCTGCATTTCTTAGTGCTCTGAGTGCAGTGCTGGATGCAAACTGGCGCCAGCGTTTGTGCTACACTAAGCCTTAGCAAACGATTTTTCCTAGCAGAAGCACGTGGAGACCCCAGTGCAGAGACACCTAACCAGTTACTCAGGGGCCAAGCTGATGCCAAACAGGCAATTCAAGCCCTGCAAGACACAGGCTAACAAAGCCACTGTCTCAGTATTGGGCTTCCCAGTATGTCTTCTGGTAGCCATATAATCACTTTCCCAATCTGAACACAGACATCTCATAACTGCCTGTCTTTCCTCCCTTGCTTCATGGGGCATCTCATCATTTACAAATCACAAAATTCCTTCATTACATTTTCTTCCCAAGCAAACCCAGTGCTCTTGAATAAGAAACTACTTCTGCAAAGATACATGTGCCAGACCAACTGACATTCCCCTGCAGTGCCCAGGCAACATCCATGAACCTTAACCAGGGGGCAAACCCTACAGCCAAGCAGTGAGTCCATCTGTGTGGCAGCTCAGCTCTTGGCCTCCCTCCTGGGAGTGCTCTGCTACTTTCTACTGAGGGACTCTGCTGAAGAGCTTTCACCACGGGCTTAATGTCAAGTGCTCACCATAAAGTTCCTCCCATCCTTTTTCCATTTTCTACCATTTTCTTACCCTCCTGATCCAAGATAAAACAAACAAACAAACCAACCTATTTTTTATCCCCTCATTATTTCCTCTTCCTTTTTTCATATGGTCAGCAGGTTTGATTTATTTTGCCAATTAATTTTTGTGAGCTCCAGCAGGACTGCTTGGCTTTCATCTTCCCTAATTAGATTCCATTCAATACCTCCAGATTCATTCTTAGAGTGAACTCATATTTCACTTGATGTACCTGATACTGAACAATTGTCTCTTCAAATCTCCAATCTGAAGAACTTTTATAGCTTAATCAAAATACACAGTCCCCTTTGATCCCAGGAAAGACACAGATTCAAAAACATGAAAGCTTCTCCCTCTTTCTATTTGACCTTACTTCTTTCTTAGTCTCAAGGCTTCCTCATCTTCACCACTCCTCTTTTTGATCCTCACACAATTCCTCAGCTTTCATCTTTCTTTACACATTCCCTAGGTCAAGTCCATTCTCTATACTGAGATTTGTTTCATTGTGTAGAGATGAAGGGATTTTACACCCAAACCAAGATAAAAATAGTGTATTGGGTTTGCATGGCAAGGTTTTGGGTAGCAGGGGGGCTACAGGGGTGGCGTCTGTGAGAAGCTGCTAGAAGCTTCCCCTGTGTCTGAAAGAGCCAATGCCAGACGGCTCCAAGACGGACCCACTGCTGGCTAAGGCTGAGCCCATCAGCAAGGGTGGTAGTGCCTCTGGGATAATATATTTAAGAAGGGGAAAAAACTGCACAGCAGTGGCAAGAAGAGAAGAGTGAGAATATGTGAGAGCAACAAATCTGCAGACACAAAGGTCAGTGAAGAAGGAGGGGAAGGAGGTGCTGCAGGCACCAGAACAAAGATTCCCCTGAAGTCTCCAGTGAAGACCATGGTGAGGCAGGCTGTCCCCCTGCAGCCCATGGAGGTTAACAGTGGAGCAGATATCCACCATCCATGGAGGACCCCATGCCAGAGAAGGTGGATGCCCAAAGGAGGCTGTGACCCCATGGGAAGCTGGTGCTGGAGCAGGGTCCTGGCAGGACTTGTGACCCCGTGGGGGACCCATGCTGGAGCAGCCTGTTCCTGAAGGACTGCACCCCCTGGAAGGGACCTACACTGGAGCCGTTCATGAAGAACTGAAGCCTGTGGGAAAGACCCACGTTGGAGAAGTTCGTGGAAGACTGTCTCCCCTGGGAGGGACCCCATGCTGGAGCAGGGGAAGAGTGTGAGGAGGAAGGAGCGGCAGAGACAACATGTGATGAACTGACTGCAATCCCCATTCCCCAGTCCCCTGTGCTGCCTTGGGGGAGGAAGTAGAGAACTCAGGAGTGAAGTTAAGCCCAGGAAGAAGGGAGGGGTGGGGGAAGGTGTTCTAAGATTTAATTTTTATTTTCTTATTATCCTGCTCTGATTTGATTGGTAAATAATTAATTTCCCCCAAGTTGAGTCTGTTTTGTCCATGACAGTAATTGGTGAGCGATCTCTCCCTGTCCTTATCTTGACCCACAAGACTTTCATTATATTTTCTCTCCCCTGTCCAGTTGAGGAAGGGGAGTGATAGAGCAGCTTTGGTGGGCACCTGGCATTCAGTCAGGGTCAACATACCACAAATAGTCAGCAGTAGCACAGCTTACCAGACTTACTAATCTGTCCACGAAATATATTTCTACATGTGGCTCAGAAAACTCAAAACTTCTATGTCTTTTTATTTTTAGGTGAGTAATTTATCTTTTTTAAGTCTTTTTCTGCCAATAGTTATGGCTGTTCTACATCATAGTAACCCCACAGTTGTTGCCTTTGA
Organism: Ibidorhyncha struthersii; assembly: GCA_013398815.1. Taxonomy (NCBI): domain Eukaryota; kingdom Metazoa; phylum Chordata; class Aves; order Charadriiformes; family Charadriidae; genus Ibidorhyncha; species Ibidorhyncha struthersii. Next base: position 452,795 of record VZSZ01003182.1, on the reverse strand, counting down.
AGAATGAAAACAGATAGTTAATGATAAAACCCCTGAATACCCGCAGATTTTACCATCCTGTTTTAAAGTATTCTTAAACTGATGGTATTTTCCTTGATGTACCAGGGATACCATTCAGGAACTGCTTCTGAAGCTCAGTTCTCCAGGCCTTACTTTGTCTTCCCCACTACTTCCAGCCAGAGACAGAGGAGTCCTTCATTATGGTAAGATAGGGCAGACACCTGGGACCGGTTTCAAATCTATGTCACCATATGTCTTGAAGCCTGTTTCCCATTTTTAATAGCAGTTTACCATTTTCAATAGCAGTTTCCCATTTTCAATAGCAATTTTTATAACAGCTGTAACTGTAGACTTTATCAGAATTGCCAGGATTTAAAAGTCAGTGCAACAAGGCAACAAAAAGGCTTCTACTAGTGTAGAGTGCCAAGTTAGTAGATTATTTTTCACTCCTGATTAGTTCCAGCACTGTTCCCACACTTAGCCTCTGTCTTGTGCTCAGCAGCAGAAGCTGTTTGGCAACTTGGATCTTTGAATCCCTACAGAAAGGAGTGAGGCCACCAACTAGAGGCCACCAAGACTAGCTTTGCTGGATCACCCTATTCCTCAATGAATCAGTGATATCCTTAAGGCTTAAGGTTATAAATGGATTTTACCTGAAGGAGACCTAGAATAAGAATGATTACTAAATCATACAAAGAAGTTCAGAGTGAACAGCTCTTCAGTGAAGACCTTATTATACACAGACCAGATCATATTGTGGGAAACTCGTTTCACTCATTAGGTTGTAACCCCCACACTTACCTTCCTTCCCAACTGAGTTCCTACTAAATTTTGGTAGCTGCTGACTTGGGAAAGCATACAATGATCTCCAGTTAAGGTGACGCATAACAAGTAAAAGCAAGCTGTGGAAGAAAAGTGGTAGAAATGCAAAAAACATCCTTTTCCTCAAACCTGAGTACTATCGGGTTGCAGTCTTGCAGAGTGAGGGAGAAATGGAGAACATTGCTTTGAACAGACAGATAAAGAGCTGCTCTGAGGAAATGCCTCCATGAGAGAGACAATAGCTTTTATATATTAAAACACTCATATTAATAAGTATTCATATTTTTATGAATATTGAGTCTTTAACTAGTTGATTCATGAACTGTATTTACTCCACAGAAATGTTAATGCAACACCTGCAAAGAGCAGGTAGCAAAAGTGGTCATCTGCTATGGAGGAAACTGACTATTGTGGAAGAAAATTTGCATAAATGCACTGCAGGTTTCTTGAAAGCACTCCTACCTAGTCTGGCGGCTTAAAAGATAAAATAATCCTGCTTTTTTTCTTTGGCTAAGTCCAGCATTTGTAGTCTCCATGTCTGAACTATGCAATTTTCTTCCTCCGCTGCTTGGGAACCAGCAGGAGAAAAGCATTCCTGGAACCACAGGCAAGAGAGAGTTCCCATATTCAGGCACAGCAGCTTGTCCTGTCAGCAGCAGCCAGTACCAGGGAAAAAATCTGTCTCAGAGCATTTAATCCTGGTCTGAAGGAAAATGGTGCTGCTTAGTCACTGCATGAACGTGGGGCATGTTGAGTTCTGCCAGGTGCATAAGGCTGCAGAGATGCTCCTTCACTCCCCAGGGAAGGCATACACATTGACTCTGATGTGCATGAGGACCTCAGAGAAGCAGGTGAACACAGGGGTGTCCTTTGAATCAGCATGCCAGCTTCATGGCACAAGAGGCTGTTAGAAGCCTTGCTGTGCTTAGGCAAAGTGTTCTTGTGGAAGAGTACCTGAAGTTTAGCTGGGAAGTTTCTTCTGAGCTTTTGTGGAAGTCCCAGAGGCTAACACCCTGAGTAGACCTCAGCAGACTTCCATAGTCAGATCAAAGACACATCCCTCCCACAGAAACTATCTACCTACCACAGACATGGCATAGTGAGGTGCCTTGAGGTCCCAGGAACCCCCAAGTGAAAGTCCCAAAGTTTGGTACCAGTGCTTCCCTTTTGACTTCAGAGCACACCTGAGCAGAGAGAAAAAGTAGCCAAGACCCAACTCCAGGGCAGAACGTCTACCCACCACTTTTCCGCATTCGTGCCAGTCAGGTAAATACCTGTGCTGTTCCTCACAGCAGTGGATTAACGCATAAAGCAACCACTAGTGATCACAAATATTCCCAACATTATCAAAAAAGCTGTTACCTGTAGGTAACTAAATAACACCACTCAGTGATGTAACAAGAAAAATTATGGCTAGTGGTCCACCTCTTACTTCTGTGACCAGGACCAGTCCTTACAGCAAGGCAGGTCTGGGACATATTAGAAATCCATGAAACAAAGTCAAATGCAGCTGTAAACTGTAGCTTTATTGTATTGTGACTGAACCAATAACAAAAGCAGTGTCTAGGGATGACACACACAAACATGATCTGTTTGGTTTATGACAACCATTTTCATTAGTCTAAAAAAAGAAATCAGGACACTGAAACTGGTATATTATGTGTTAATAAGATTCAGGTTTCTGCTGATGCATACTTGCAGAAAAGTACAAGGCCTGGCAGAGAATTTACAGAGCAAACTTTGCTAGTAGATATGCATCAAAATTACCCAAAGCTATGAAGACAGAGGCTGATATTCTGCCTATAAAAAGATAACTACACATTAAACAGATTGAACTACTGATGTGTTAAGAGTTTCTTTCTTATCAGTGTTTAATGCAGATTTAATTCAATTTCCAATTAAGTCAATGAAAAAATTCTATTGATTTGAATCATAATTGGAGGAGAGCTTAACTATGCAGAAATCTTTTTGCCAAGAAGTGACCTGAATTGATAGTCTTTAGAAAAGTCTCTAGGTATCAAATACCATTAAGCACTCTAGAAAGACTGAGAGAATTCATTAATAGAAGGGGAAATAGAATATTCCTTTAAGAAGGCAGATTGTGAAGCAGGGCTGTTAGGTTTCTCTCTACGTGATTAATTATAATACTGTTCAGTAAATGAACAACTTCTCAGTATGCCAAAGTTCTTAATTTAGCAGCAACATCTGATGTACACTGCAATCACTATAAAGGCAGCTGTAGTCTGAATATTACAACACTTATCTGCAACATCGACTCTTTTCCTGTGTATCATGCAATTACATTCCTGGTCAGAGTTCAGGAAATTATTCCTTTAAGAGGTCTGTTTTATCTCTCAGGCTTTGCAAAACATGTCATATTTTAACCTGGAGTGGTTGCTGCTAAGTGTTCCTTGTACATTTTCTCCGTTTCCAAACTACGCTTTCCCTCAAAAAGATTCCTCCAGTTGCTAATGCCACCTACAAAGAACCCTTATTGATACTGTAAGATGTAATGCACAGGTTTTAGTATTCAGAGTATTTATTTTCTCAGGAAACATTTCTTATATCCCTCCATATGGTAAGTGAGGTGTTTTTCCTTGCTTTTTAAAATTATTATTGGATTTGATTCCTTTCCAAACCTGAGCAGTTCTGCTAGGCTGCAGAGATCCACTGGGTGTAGTCAATCTGTGGCCAACTTTCTGCTTCACTTATCCAATAGATGGCCCCAGTCTCGGGGCAGGGATGAGTGAATAGCCACAGACTAACTCCCAGGTTGTTACACGGGTGAAAATAGACCAGGTAAAAAAGTAAAATGATCAAGAAGGGTCACATTCAGGTAAAATGCTACTATTTTTTGCAGGTTGACTTGCACTCAGAGTCCAGACTCTTGCAACACCATAAGTAAATGGCCCCAGTAGGAGACTAGCAAAAAAAATCTAAATTGGCTTGAAAATCCACTGAAGTCAGTACTTCTATAAATCATTTTAAAAGCACTCACTTTAGCTTTGTTCTTGAAAATGGACAAAGGTAAATTTTGAGGAGCCATATAGGCATATATAATTAAGTCTTCTTGGGATCAATTTCTTTACCCACATCAATAACATTCAGAGAAGAAAGTAGAAAGCATAATTAACATAACATTAGTATTCTGAAACCTTTTGCTGATGCAAAGGGTTTCAAAACCCTTGGCAAAAATTTCAGCTGGGAAAGGAGAAATTGTTAAGCTTGTTACTGGGACCAAATATTGCCTGTTTTCAGTAACCCTAACCTAAAATCTCTCAATAACAATTGTTTAGGGACAAAAATTGTCCTCTGATCTATTTCAAAATATGAGTTCATGTTTTCTCTTTATGTGGTGAGAGAAATCTAAAAGTAATTGCTGGGATCTTGGTGGAGGAAGTGAGAATGATGCATTCTTTTGGAGTCAAAATGGACAAGCCTGTTGAGACTAAGATGAGCAGGGGAACAGGCGAAGCAAGAAGCTGAAATTACATTGGGAAGGAGAAAAGTTGGAACAATGCAGAAAGACGGGGAAAAAGGAAATACCTCTGAAAGTCCTGAGCAAGAATCTGAACTCTGACATACAATAGCGGAAGTTTGTCATAGAGTAGAATCATAGAATCATTTAGGTTGGAAAAGACCTTTAAGATCATCAAGTCCAATCCTAAACCTAATACTGCCAAGTCCACCACTAAAACCGTGTCCCTAACCACCACATCTACACATCTTTTAAATACCTCCAGGAATCGTGACTCGACCACTTCCCTGGGTATCCTTTTCCAATGTTTGAAAACCCCTTCCATGAAGAAATTTTTCCTAATATCCAATCTAAATCTCCCCTGGTGCAACTTGAGGCCATTTCCTCTCGTCCTATCACTTGTTACTTGGGAGAAGAGTCCAACCTCCACCTCGCTACAACCTCCTTTCAGGTAGTTGTAGAAAGTGATAAAGTCTCCCCTCAGCCTCCTCTTTCCCCAGGCTAAACAGCCCCAGTTCCCTCAGCTGCTCCTCATAAGACTTGTTCTCCAGACCCCTCACCAGCTTTACTGCTGGTGCTCCGAGTAGAGGAGGACAATCACTTCCCTATTCCTGCTGGCCACACTATTCCTGATACAAGCCAGAACGCTATTGGCCTTCTTGGCCACCTGGGCACAATCCATATCTAACTTCCTTGTGAGCAGCGCCTACAGCAAGGTCTTTTTAAACATGGGGATTGAGCTGTCCACTTGTCTCTAGGGCTTGTCCTTGTGCATCTGTAATAAAGCATTGTTAAATAAAGCGCACAGAAACCTGAACTAGTCATACAGATGCGGCACCTCCTTATGCAAAAAAACCCGCTGGCTTTGGAAAGCAAATAAAAATATGTGTTTGATTTTAAAAAGTAAATGTTGGGCATAAGAAAGCAGCAGGGTAATAGCAAATTGAATCGGCTTGTTGGAGGTGCAACAGAAGTACCTGATGGGATTATCTCCAGCATTTCATCTTGTGTTACATAGTATGCTTATCTTTGCATGAAATGTCTCCTTTGTAACCTCTACAGAATAAAATTGGACTGAATTTTGGAAAAATTCTCACACAGTCCTTCTGAATCTTTTTCTCTTCACAGAGCTACATGGATTTCTATTGGTTAGGGAATCCCTGCAATTGTTCATAGTCCTTATCCTGTAATGATGCATATCATATGCCATATGTTCAGTTGAGAAATGACATATACGCTCCAGTGCCCACCTTGTATTTTTCAAGATATCCAATTTAAAGACAAAAAAAATCTTCTGCCACATAATTCTGATGATTTGTTTCATTTTTACTGGGTTTTTTTTTGCAGCTGTTGCTATTAAGTCACAATATTTGACCAAACCAGTTTGTAGCTGGAAGCACGAAAAGCAGAAATGCTTTGAAGCCTCTAAGAAAAGTCTTGCATGTAATGTATGAAATGGTACATGACAGGAACCAGTGACATCTCTTTACAAAAACAAAAGAAAGTATTTTCAAGACTAGAAATTCACACTTACAAAGACTTTGAACAGTACACAGAAACATGCCTGTTCTGTGGCATTTAAAATATTGCTGAAGCCTATAAAAGCATAGTTGCAGCCTCTTCTGCTCTGGTAGGATAAAAGGAGGGACTGTTTTACAGGACTTGTATCAAACCATAAAATAGGAAGACATAAAAATGTTGACCATTGTTCCAAACAAGTTTCTCTAGTTCTATGTCTTACTACTAATCAACAAGATGGTTTTAAGAAGGACATTGACCAGTAAGTACATCACTGGGTAAAAAGAGTTATTTAGTTGGATTGCATAAGAATATTAGTAAAAGCCATAAGGAAATGTCTTTGCTTTGCCTGAAATTAGGTTATATAGCTGATCTTCTTCTTTGTCTGTCAAACTTAATCTTGGCTCAAGCTTACCCCAGTGCAACTCCTGGTCAGTGGAATTATCATAAGCTTGAACTTTCTCTTTTGTCAGATCCAGCATTTATATGAGCAGGTGTAATTCATTCCAACTTTAAAGCACTCATGTAAGGACTTGTAACAGCAATGTTAAGACTGGTATGAATGCAGTATGAATGGGATGTGTGTCTGAAGACACCAGGAGAAACAGCAGAACAAGGGTTAAGAGGATGACCTCCATGGATAAGGAAGGAGACTGTTCACAGAAATGCAGCTGAGGAACTGTTCCTTATGTCAAGCCCAGGAGGCCATCGATCTGATAAGATCACAGCACTGCAACTTGTCAGCAGAAGACCCTGCACTGTGACTACAGGAAGATGGCAACAAGGTTACAGCATGCAGCAGACTTGTCTAGCATTTATAGAGGCTGAAGTAAGCAAAATCTGGGACCCAAAGCATCACACTGAGCTAGTCATCACCGCCTACGGGATAAAAAAGAGCTGTGTAAAAACTAGTTTGTCATCACCAATCAAGAACAACCCAAGACAGATGATAAGAAATTAACTTACCTTTTGTGTCACACACATGACCCTGGCTACACCATTCAAATACAAACACCTTGCTGCTTGAAAGTATACAGGTATGACAGAATGAATGCACATAGACAGAATAAACTTACTTTGATTTTTTTCTAAAAAAGATATCACCTTCCTTTCCCTGAGGTCTCACACTGATTTTTATTACATTCATTTCAATATTTCCTACACACACAGGTACTGGAAAGATGTTTTGGCTGTGGGATAGGCTATATTAAGAAATTAGAGAAATGAAAGATAGCATTTTACATTCTAGAAAACCAGATGTCCTTCAAAAATGTTCATGCACTTAATTCTGGTAACTCTGGACATGCCAGATATCCATGTACATGTCCCTTCTCAGTCTGAGTTCCTGTGGAGTTTATGGTTTCCAAAGACAAAAATTGCTAAGATTTGTATTTTGGTAGGATGGAAATATTTCATATAGTTTATAGGAAGGGGAGAGAAAAGTCTACAACATACATTATTGTACATGAAAAGAAATCAGATAACTTTATGCCACAGTTTATGTTGGTTTTGTTGTTTTGGTTGTTTTTTTTTTTTAATTTGCAAATGGGAATGCCACTTTCCTTTCTCATTCATGGCAAATAAAACCTGAAATAAATACTTCATAGTTCTAAATGCAACACCATAAGTACATTAGTAGTAGCAATTGATATTACTGTTGTTGTTTTTACTGCTGTTATTGTTATTACTATTGTTATACCTTTTCTGATTATCGGCATTATTATGGCAACCTCCTTTGTGCAGCAAGAAAAACGTACCAATTTAGGAAAGCTTGCTAGGATAACATCATCTCTTCTGGCTTCAGAGGACTCCATAGCTTTGAATGTTTCAGGAGTGCAAAGAGTAGTCGGGTAGACAGTCCCCCCACAGATAAAGATCAGGTCTTTATGTTCCAGTCTGTCAGCAGCAATCATCGATTTTTCCAACACATCAGCTAAAGCTCTTTTAGACTTTTTCGTTCCTTTCTTTTCCCTCTTGCTTTCCAAAAGCCCCTGCTGATGTGTAACTGTGGGCAGCAGAGGAAGGTACAGGTAACCTATTTGTGGGTTATTTGTGTCATGCATATTTCTTAACTCCTCCTTTCCTAGTCCTTTGCAGAAAAAGATCCTGAACTTCCCACAGCTGGGTCATTTAAAATTGTCTCAGCGACCTCACTGAGAAATAGTCTCCAGAGGAAATATAAAAGAATCTATTTGTTTTCAATGATGACTCAAAGGATATCTAACACACAGCCTACACCATCAGGTGTTTATTCCAATTCCGTCATTGTTAACATGGTCTTTGGCATATGTTCATTGGACATGAGATAATTAAGAGCTATTAAGCTTCATTCTTTGACTATAAGTGAATATAATAACACAGTTGGCCAAACCTGGGAGAATACGGGGTCTTTTCCACATAACCTGGAGGAAGGAGATTTAGAATACCCAATTTTGGCAAACAGAATGCAAGACTCCCTGTGCTGGAAGGTTTTCAGTTGACTTTGGCAACTTGGGTATGGAGCTCAAGGTAGAGAGGGCTCCAGAACACAGCAAGGAATGCAGCAGGAATATCAGCATGTTGACAGGGCCCTGAAAAGAGATTTGATGGCTGGTAGACTGGACACTCATTGCAGTGGCACTGAGGCTCTGATCAATGGTCTCAGTGTGACAAAAGGAGCAGATCAATGGGCTCTAAGAAAAGTGCACATTGCGCTTTGTCAGACGCCTGCCTTTCCCTAAAAAGTAAGATCAGCTGGAACGACTTGGGCGTTGGACCAGATGATCTTTAAAGGTCCCTTCCAACCCAAAACATCCTATGAACTAGTCAACATTTTACTGCCACTTAGGTGATAAAATGTTCCTGCTTGGCACGGAAAGGTGCTGGCAGGTTTGATATACAAGGATGGGATACGTGTATTAGCAGTACTTTGATCCCAGAGGTAAACGAAGTGTTTACGTTCTGTGAACAATGGTCCATACATAAGTGTTTTAAATGGTAAGCTAACAATTTGGACTGGAATTTTATCATTCCAGTGTTACATAAATGAAGAACTGCCATGCTAGGAGCAAGAGGAGCCATAGCTCTTAATTCATCTGAAAAGTATCTAACCAGTTCAAGCAAAACCCTGCTGCAGGACACTGCAATTCTGAAAGGTAAGAAGCTTTCAGAAGACAGCAACAACCTCATGGAAGAGAATTTCTCAGAGGGCTGTTAAATACAAGTACTTCCAGATTCAAAATGTCCTTAGATCACCGATTGTTGGAGACTGGGAAACTATTTTCAGGGATTATCATTATATGCTGGATAGTCTGTTGGCCACACCTGTACATAAGATGCACAGCTAAGTGCAGCTTTGGTCCATTCTAGGATGGGACATTAGGGTCTCACATTCTTTAAGGGCTTCATTTTAACTTGGCCTCGCATCACAGGAGTCTAGCCAGGATCAATATTTATCCTGTAATGGATAAATAAAATATCTGATCTAAAATATGGCTTGAGCTTCAATATATGTTATATTATGCAATGTTTGTTTAAAGTACACAGTTAAGCTCGTTCTCAGGTTACGGTGGGTGAAAGGATCAGTTTTCAGTCTTTTATTTCACTGTTCTGTTTGCTCAGCTGACAATTATACTTAAAAATAGAGGGGGTTAGCCTACTCTAGATGTATGTACTTGTAGGGTCTCTGAGTACGGCTTCATATTATTTTATGAAGAATGAATCATGTCAGTTCTGTCAATCACCCCAAAGCCTTTCAGGCTAAGAATTTGACTTGTTGCCGAAGGCTGTATTTTTATGAGAATTTGAGTGAAAATGATCTTGCTACTTTTAAGTATGAGAAAAATGGATGGGAAAATAGTTTCTTTCCTCCTTTTTATGGCCATTACGAAGTCATGACTCAAGTCTTACCTTAGTAAGAGCTTTAACAGGCATGGTATAATTCATATGAGTTTTATCCAGTTGTATTTTCTTCTGCATGCTCGAAAGAGTAAGATAACATAAAAAATTTTAAGCCTTAGCCTAGTTAGAGCTCCAATGGGCATAGTACAAATCACATGAGTTTTATCCAGCTGCATTTTCTTCTGTACACTCAAAAGAGTAAAATAACATAAAAATTTTCCTCTACAGGAAATGTTATTGTTACTTATTATATAAATTATACAAAATTACCAGAGTGAAAACCACAGCTACCACCAGCCCGCTGTTGCCTTACTTGCATAGGTAGCTGAGCTGAAGTACATCACAGGGGTAACAAGCAGAAACTTGACCTCGTCACTTGCCATTGAATACAGAGCATTGCATAAAAACCCAGATCGCTACAGAGCATGGGAGCAGCCAGGAGCAGAAGAGCTGAGTCCTGTCTCCTGCTGATGTTGGGCAGAGTTGCAGTCCACTCAGAAGTAAAATCTCCTGTCACATACTTGGTTCTTAACATCAAAAGGGAGTCCTTTATTCTACAGTTCAGCTGCTGAAATAGCCAGGTAGAAGCAATATGGGAGCAGTGACACAGCCTTTTTGTTATGGCAGATATTTAAACCCATTCAATAGATGACATTTTATTTAGACACCTTTGCCCGCTCTGTATCACAGAAACACGAAGGGGCTGAGGTTGGAGAAGGCCCCTTTTAGGGGGCACCATTTAGTCCAATTCCACTGCTTGAAGCAGTCGCTTAGAGCAGGTTGCTCAGGACTGTGTCCAGATGGATCTTGACTATCACCAACCAGATCTTCACCATATGATAGATATAAAGCATATGATATGAAATATCATATGACAAACACTATCTTATTGCTTAGGTAGTCTTACCTGCATTAGTCACTGCAGAATTACTCAATGTTTATAGGACGTATACAATGTACACTGAATGTACATATACTTCATTTATGAAACCCAGTTTGGAACATAGGAATGATTTGGAACAAAACTAGTGACATGGTATTGGTGAATTTGTATGCAAAGATACAGAGGAAATACTACTGTTTAAGACTGCTCTGGAGCATTTCAGAGTATTTTCTGATCAAACTGTTTCATCAGAAAAGTTCTCATCAGCTGTAGTGCTGATACCTAACAGAAAAAAGCAGATTATGGATTATACATGACATGAATCTTGTACTCTGAGAGGGCAGATCTACCTGCTTTCCTTCATACTGAAGACTATGAGGTTGGAGGAAGTTTCAGGCACTTGGACTTTAAAAAGAAGTGAAATGGAATAGGACGGAGAATACTGCCTGGTCTCAAAGATAGAATTCTAATCAATGTATTTTTGTGGGAATTGAATAGTTGTATTAGACCCTGCTGATATAATTAGGCTTTGAATCCTTTCTCTGACTGCACCACATTCTGGAAACCAAATCACTTGAATGATTTTGTTTGAGCACATTATTGCCCTGAAGCTGATGTTGAGGAAAAATGAGGACAAAATATTTATGAAAAACATAACCATTTCATCATTAAGTAAATAAAGGATTTTAGCTTCTTTGCTTTCTTATTTTTTATCATTTTTGCCCTGAGGCCAAAAATTTAGCCCACTGTATATGATGATCCCATACAAGACCTTCTTCTAACAAGTATTCTTCATCTATATATGTAGAACACCATAACAAGAAGACTACTACCATTTTTTTTTCAAAATTCTATTAAATAAATACCATCCCCAAAAATTTAATTCATTGACATCTTCACAGTTTACATCATGTGTTCAAGCAGACATTTTACTGGCATGCATTGACAGTTCTAACTTTGGTAATTTCTCTCTGCAGGAGAGAGAATGTTCTCATTCTCCATGGTGGTTTTGGGCATTTTTTTCCAAGACCCAAAGTTATTATTTTCAACAACGATTTGAACACCTTTCCCTGTTACTAGGAACTCAAAAAATTCAACACCCAGAATCTGGTTCTGAAAAATACTAGGTGATACACTGCAAGTTACTGGCATGGAACATTTTTTCTTGGTCTTTGGACAAGGCTGATGCTGGAAATGTCTTTAACAAAGTTATGGGAAATTCAGATAGGCTTCCCAAAATATTTTCAAGTAGTTTGAATGCTCCAAGAAGCTCCAAGATATTAACCAAACTGCAGCTCAGAAGTGCTGAGCACAGAGTGTTTGTTTGCTTCACTGGAAATCACAGAGTGCCAGTACCCTTCTCACAAAGGTCTCATGAATGACAAGATTTTGGCAAGGTTGACACTGCCTTTATACTGTGTAAAGTCCTTTCTAAATAGTTGCTTGTCCACTAACTATTTCTTTTGGACTGAAGCAGCCATTTGGGAATTTTCAAAGCTTATCCCATTTTACTGCAACCTCTTCAGGAACAAAACAAGGTTTTCCATCAGCAGAGAAAGTGCAGAAGAAATCACACACTGGACATCCAGGCAAACTTTGGTCTCCTCTTTCTTCCAATAATTAAATGAATGGCTGCCTTGCCTTTTTCTAATTTTCTGGTATCATCTAAGTTGGAAGTGGGAAAAGGGAACCCCTCTGTAGTGGTCTAGGTTGGTCTCAGAGTTAAGTGTGTGCAGAGAATAACTGTGTCTGTGAAACTGAACTCAAGAACTGAGGGAAGGAAGAGAATAGCTGACACTAGAGATGGAGACAGAGATGGTGCGTTTTCATGAGCAGTCTGGGAAAACACAGATACTGCAAATGCCTAGGCTGGTGACTGCAGGAAGGAAGAAATGGAACTTCTTAATAAAGACCTTGTTATCAACAAAAATGGCTATGTTGATCTATGGGATATATCTATTAGTTAATACTGCTGTATCTGGCAATCTATGAATAAATGACTGTAGTTCCTTCAAGCTATGAGACTTCTGATAGGCCAGAGCTGCCACACAAGTGGCACATTTGCCCTCCATACTGAGTTGGACTCATTAAACTTAAGGCTTTCTTTGTACAGTAAAGTTGCTATTTATTCCAGCTTTAAGAAGCAGGCACTAGGATTCATTTCAGCTGATGTCCTTATGAAGAGCTATAGCACAGCCACAGCTCTGTGTGAGTTAATTCCCCTATTATAGTCAGCGGAGAGACGTAATCACTGCCAGGGCATCATTCTTCTCATCCTGAAACAGATAACTAAAATGAATCACATGAATTGCCTCGCAGAAGTACCAATGTCTCTTGGCACACTTGTAGAACAGAATAGCCATTAACCACTCAAGAGCATGTCTCCATCTGAAGAGCCTTCAGCCACCACCATCAGTCTGTCTCAGGGTTAGCAAAGGGGCACGGTTGCTGTTATGTGTGCTCAACAAGTGATGTAGTGGTTCAAAGAAAGGCAGAGCGCTTGTAATAATGTGGACTTCCCTGGATCTCCCAATTCAAGATATGAATGGTCTGTCTTTTCTTCACCTTATTTCATTTTTCCACCTGTCACTTCTTTGTTTTTCTTTGCAGCTGTTGCAACTACGTCCTACCATATCTGAAACATGCAATGATTCTGTGAAACAGGTAAGAAATGGCTTTAAAAAACCATTCACTGAGCAATTGCATCACCTTGTTGTGAACTTTTTGAAGAGCGTCCAAAGAGAAAAGAAAAACATCTGGCATTTTTTCTATATAAATGGGTTATGAAAAAAAATGAGGAAAGAAGAAATTATGAAAGAAGCACAAAAAAAATGGCAGAAAGAATAATAACCTTGTCTGTTGCCACCTGGAGCGTATAATTCCTATGCCTCTCAAAAACACCTGTTGCAAACAGTTTGAAAGATGGATGAATTGGGGGTGGGGGGAGAAAAGAAGGGAAAACAAATGTGGACAACACTGGAATAGACTTTGAGTTTTTGCAATGGATTCAATCATGCTGAAGCTTAGAGATTGGACCTTTACTCTATGATAACGCTTACGTCTGCTGAGAAGTGTCTTCCTGCTGTGCAGCAGTTATGTGTAACTACCTGATGAGAGCACTTTCTCTTCTTTGGAATTAATGAACTTCCTATCAGTGAACTTTCCACGCTGTACCAAACACACAGGGAAGCTGAATTTTGCATTATGAACAGTGGTGGCTCTGCATAATAGAGGAGAACATGACTCTGCAGACATTTTTAAAGATAAGCCAGCTGTTTTGTCAAATGTAAAATGTCTTCAAAGACAGTGTCATACATTAAAGTTACCAATTTTTGCATTATTATTTCTACTTTACTGTCTCCCATCTCATTCTTCTGAATTTCTTGCTACGCTATGACACAGTGCTCTGGCTAGCATTACATTTCTGTATCTGCTGCTGCCTCCAGTGGAGAACTGTTTCTGGTCTTTCACCCTCTCAACAAGTCTTGCTACAGCAGGTTCAGATGCAATGTTTTGAGACTCCTGAAGAGCAGGATCTTCAAATGCAAGAAGAATAGTTTTCAAAAATAATCAAACCAAAACCGAACACCATAAGATAGATTTCCACAGAATTCATATGCCCCATGGTCTCACATGGGAATTATGGTACAAGCTGTCAAACAGAAAATGTTTTTCAGAGCTTTAAGACTGACCGTTACAATTGCATCAACCCCCAACTCCTGTCCTTTATGTCTCAGAGCTCTCATTGTATTTAAGCCTGGAATACCAAGATAGATCATATTTTTAAAAAACTTCACATATGGACATGAGGCAAATATCTGGGGGCTATTATTTTGATGTTCAGATGTGCATTGTGCTGTTTAGCATACAGATACTCTTTACAATCAGCACATACACATCAGTTCCTCTCCAGATGGTAACAGGAAAAACCCTAAAACAACTGTTATCGGTTACCTCATTTATTGCTCATTTTGGAAGACAGTTAGTTATCATGCCAAGAAGCATAGCATGAGATCCAAAGAACAGCCCTACTCCTTTTGCTGACAACTGAAGTTATTAGATGTAGAACCCCAGAAGAGCAATTTCTGAAAAGCCCAAAGAAATAGAGTGAAAAACTCCTGTCAAAAAATCAGAGAAACATGAATCTCCCTTTTCATGGACTATATAATCTTCCCCACTTATGCAAATGTTGAATAATGACAGTTATTTTGTAGCACTTTTACTATTGGATCTGCCCATTCCTTTCTTAACTTTAGGTGCACAAATTCATAATCACAGCATTATATTACTAAGC
>VZSZ01003182.1:415975-437805 GCA_013398815.1 Ibidorhyncha struthersii | reverse complement strand
AGAAAGAAAGAAAGAAAGAAAGAAAGAAAGAAAGAAAGAAAGAAAGAAAGAAAGAAAGAAAGAAAGAAAGAAAAATAGAAAGGTATATCTGTTGGCCCATTTTTGGTGGGGTTATTTGTAACTCAATGTTCTTCCAGTTTTGTGTCATACTGGATAATCCATATTTTGACCTTTGTTAACACATGACATCTTGATTTTATTTTCTTAACTAGAAAGAAGGTCATTAATGTTTGTGCTGTTACCTAACAATCTGTGCAAGTTAATGTTTAATATTCATGTTAAAGTTGCATTAAGTAAGCAGTAATATTTGAAAACCTCTCTTTGCTATATGAAATCTCAAGAAGACTCCATTTCTAAATGTACTTCAATGGGTGAAAAATGCTCTTCACTCCAGTCAGATAACCATTTTGAAAGGAAATTGCCACCTTCTACACTTTTATGCGCTTGTCCTAACAACTGCTTTTAATGGGGAGAATTATGGCCTCCCGTTCATAATCAGTACTGGAAAAGCCCTGTTATGTGCAACACAACAATTGTTATTAAATAATTTTATTCAAAAATTGAGCAATAAAACTTCTGGTTCACGACTTTTTTTCTCACTTTTTTAAAATAAGTGCACCTAAGCTCAAATGATATCTCCCAGGTTAATTTATAAAAGTGTTTTATCCACTGCATTCCAATACTGCATAGGGCTCTTTCGTTAAGTCATATGTAAAATTACTTGTACACGCGGCTAGACTTTGCCTTCCCACAGGAAAACCAGCAGCAGCGGTCAATGAAGAGATATATGCTGGGAAATTCTTCAACCATATTTCTTCAGAGCAGATTGCAGGGTGCAATCAAGCACAGGGCAGACAACCCTGCACCCATGGAGATTAAGCCTTTAAGTCCACAATGCTAAATTCAGTAGCATACAGGTCCACATGTATGGGTACATAAGCAGGATAGCTCTGCCACTTAATGAAAACTATTTCCCTGACTGCATTTAGTGTAGCCCTGCCCTCAATTTCCTCCCAAACCTTCCACCACTGGAGGTATGCTTTATACCCGCTTGTTCCTATCAAGTCTATTTATTTGTATGGAGACTCACTCACTGTTCCCTACCCATCTTCTGCAGAAAGCATATCCACAATAAATCTAGATCCACCAGTATCCAAACTACAGATTTGTTTTGAAGTTCAAAAGGAACAACTAAGTATCTGACCTGACCACCTCTACAGAATGTGGAATTTTACCCAGTTTCCCATGTTAAGACCAAAAACTTGCTTTGAACTGAACTGCCTGCAGCGGCCACCTACTTCTAATTTTATTTCACCAAAGTGCAGTTTTCAAGACCTATTTCTGGACTTCCCTGTGATGGACTTTAGTTACTCTCCCCCCTTACTCAGCAGTTCTCTACCGGTGCTTGAGGCAGCGCTAGCTGATTCTCTGAGGATGTATGTAACTTGCAATTAAAGTACATGTAATTTTCTCTGCTTCCCAGTTTTTAAGTACAGTATACAGCAAACTGTTGGTTGCAAACATCCAAATTATTCACATTTCCTTCTAATTGTTTCAGAAAAACTAAGTGCAAGCTCTATTTAAAACAAAACTATGCAATTCCAATGAAAAAAAATTACGACTGAGAGTAAAATCCTTTGTTGAAAGAAATATTAAAAAGAGGCATCTATAGTACTTATGTGAGTCTACATTTGGCAGATGAACGTATTCAGTACTGAACAATAATTAATAATAAAATCCCAGTGAGGATCTCTGACACAAACCATGGGGAAATAACTGTCTCAAGGACAGTGACGACATCTCAGTATCTTACACTCACAGCCCACAGCAATGTTACCTGAACATCACTGCTCCAGCGCTCCCTGCCCAGGAATCCGGTAAGAAAGAAAGATGAACAGGTTCAGCTGTCTGAGACAATGCCTCCTGACATGGCCCTGGCACATGATGGATGTAGTGGAAAAGAAAAATTGAGCTCTTCATGGCCATGCCCCTCACACTGCTTCCGGCCCCAAAGCTCCCCACATTCAGTGGAAGAGCTGGGTGAACTTGGTCCATACTAAGTGGAAAGAATAAAAAGCTACTGAGTACCACATACACCACGAAGATATGGAGGCCAGTCTAAGACTGTTTGGGCACACTGACTTTTTATTGCCTTTTTTTTTTTTTCCTTTGCATTACCTTAATTGTGGATTAGAGAAAATACATTATCCAACCCCACACACACAAGTTCATTGCACATACTTATTAGCATTCACTTAGCAGCAGATTGAGTTGGTTTTTATTTCATTTTATTTCATTTAATCTCATTTTTCATTCCACTCCTTTCGATTCCATTTTGTTTAAAATACTTTCCAATCATTTTATAATACTTTCACTTGAAGCTGAGAAAAATGGCATATTCCTCAGATTTAGGATACCCTGCTAATAACACATCATCATTCCTGACTTCAAAGGATTTAAGAGCTTTAAAAATTTCTGGCTGCTTATCACAGCAGGGCACAAAATTCCCTGGTAGAAGAACATCAGCTTCTCTAGGGACAGATTATCAGAGGTAGTTTAACCTTGTCCAGCATGTCAATGAACTCGTTGGCCATTTTTTTTCCCCCTATTGCTGTGTAAATCTGTGCAAGCAGTGGGCAGTTAGGGTATTTGTTTCTCAGCAATTAAGTAAAAAACTTGTCTTGCATGTTTATAAAGATAATGCTAATAAACTGTGGATAGTTCTGAAGACTTGCAACAAATTCATAAGATTTTGACCCTTGTATCAGGAGTGCTGGCAAGGACACAACTCCTACCCTTGCACTGTTTGAATGGGGCCGTGCAAACTGCTGTCAGCAAATGCTGATCTGTCTCACTTAATGGAGCGGGGTGCAGTGACCAGCGGTGTAAGCAGGAGAACCAAAGGGTGGATTTATCACCTCAGATATGATCCTGTACTAATGATTTTGGCACAGTCTGTTGTCTCTGCACAGCATCACAGTATTAGGTGGCTACACCAGCTTGGGTTAGCACTAGTTATAGAGGCTTTCCACAGAGCTCCATTACTCAGTGTAAACGAGGCTGGAATCAAGCAATGGCATATTGTGGATATGACAAGAAGAAGCCTAAAAGCTCTGGAAACATCTGGATAGCAGGGCTGTCCAACAGCCACAAATTCCAGAAGCTTGACTTTGCCTCTAGGTGGGCTAGAAAGAAACTACCTGCATTTAAGCAGAAGTTTGTTGAAGCCAACACATTATTAGAAAATGTTTCCATTGGAAAAGTTGTTGGTTTTCAAATAAAATCTGTTTCATCAATCTCTGACTGCTTCCAGCAGTTACCCAGCTCCTCTGGCAATGTACCGGGCGGGCACCTGCTTCTTCAAGCCCCTCTCCTTACTTTGCCTGTCTGCAGCCCAGCACGTTCAAGATCCTGGAAGCTTTTTTTCTCATTCCCAGCTAGTTCCTAAGGCACAGACGTGCAGTGCCTGGCCTATCCTTGGTCCTCTACTTTTAAGGTGCCACCACCTTAAAAGGCACCCACTGTTCAGTGTGCAAGCAACATCCCTAGCATGCCTAGTCATCCTTCCATAGTTACTATTTACTGCCAAGATCCCACCTTCCTCTGTAGGAAACCTGTCTTTCCATTTCTTTCCAGCTATACCCACATCTGCTCCCTACCTTGGCTCAGATTTGAGCACTCCACGGTCTCCGCAGGTGCCTTTTCTGGAAGCAGTTCTTATCTATCCCTGAGGCACTGCCTCCTCTTGGATTTCTAAAGTAGGCAACTTCCCAAACTTTTTCTCTCCTCCTCGTCCCACAAGCTTTGTCCCCGATTTCCACTGCTCACCACCACCATATCCACCCTTTCCTCCCTCCCCTCCTGCACCCCAGGAAAGCCCTTCACATAGTACAACTGCTACTCCCCTGCGTTTCACTGAGAGCCTCCTACCTCAGAGCAATTCCATATAGAGCAGTTGCCAACCCCTCGGAGCAGAGGATGCTAAGTGATTGCAGAGCATAAAGAAGAAGGTGCTAGGATGAATCTGGGGAGAGTGTTCTGAACCACACGTGAAAAATTCTATTACTCTTCATTTGGGTTGTTTTCCACTCCCAGGCACGCAGTGGTGGGAGACCATTTGGTGAGTCTGGTGACTCCTTCAGACTGACATACGTGTAAGGCTGTGAAGACGGCAGCAGCTGTTTGGAGACCTGTAGAGCTGCCAGGGTAAATAATAACTGGCAAACTCACTGGCTTGATGTACTTGAGCCACGAGTAGACCCTGTGTGACTTCTGCTTATCTACAACTCCATGATCATCAAGCCGGGGGCTGGAGCGGGGCTGGAGTGCTGACTCCCCACAAAAGCAGGGGAATGCTGCACTGCTCTGAAAGCTGTCAGCCCATGTTCTGTCAGCAAACACTGGGTCACCACTACTTTTCATAAGGATTCACTTGCTCCACCAAAACATTCACACCTAATTTTTGTTAGGGATGGTTTCTCAGCTCCAGAATTAACCTTTTAATGGGAAGAGATGGGAAGAGACTAGCCCAC
This sequence comes from Ibidorhyncha struthersii, assembly GCA_013398815.1. Lineage (NCBI taxonomy): Eukaryota > Metazoa > Chordata > Aves > Charadriiformes > Charadriidae > Ibidorhyncha > Ibidorhyncha struthersii. The sequence continues at coordinate 433,273 of VZSZ01003182.1, read as the reverse complement.
CTCAAACAGGCTAACTAGGGCATCCAAGGTTCAGAGCCTGGAATTAGGATATGGAGGGGATCAGAAACAAAGGAGTTAAATAAGCCTGTCCTATAGCCTGGGTGTGGGGGAGCACTGCATGGTAATATATTGATTATTCTGGAAAGCTCTGAAGGCTTTGTTTCATCTCATGGCAGAGTGGGAAAAGACCAAACTTGAAGAACACAACAGCTAAAACTAATCCCAATGGGAAAAGCTACAAAGGCGTAGGTGGGAGTGTAATGTTTGTAAAACACTGTAATCTAAATATTTTAGCAGATTGCATTTCTTTCATTTCCTCACAAATTCCCTGTTGGATTTTGAGCAATAAAATTGATACACACCTCTGGAGCCTGATCCCTAACCTGAACGAAACCCCGGGAGGTTGTCTGACGTCCTTGCGCCATCTACTGTCTTCCACAGATCTTAGCATTCAACTCGTATTTTTTTGATTGCACAGAGCACCGATTACATGTTTTCATAGGAATATCAATTATAACTGTATGGTCTTGTTCCGGAGAGGTCACAGTCAGCTCAGAAGCCCAAACCACATTTTTTTACTTTTTCGTTTCCTGCTATTATCAGTCAGATTGACCTCCAACAGGTCACGGCCTATTCAGGATTTCTCCAAATTATTTCCAACCCTTTAATAAGTTGCCTCCCTTTGGTTTTAAAATGTTCCAATGCGTAATTACCCCAGCTTCAAAAAATTATGCCTTGTTTCTGATGACTTTTATCCCCAAATGGTGTACTGTTTTTCCTCTGAGACAGAAAGGCGTCTTTAAGAAGCCAGCACAATGAAAAGATAACATCCTTTGTCTCTGCACAAAGAGGGTCTACAGAGTAGTCCGTGCATTCCCAGGCTACTTCCTGGATGTGAAACGGTATATAATTAAACACCTTCCTCAGAGCTGAAGAAAGGACCAGTGTCTAAAAATGTCACCTTCAGCTGCTGGATACCAATTGCTTGTGAGAGAAAGGCATCTTATCTTGCCTGAAGGCTAGAGATGTTCAGCTGAAAGCCCCTTCTGAGCGCAGTCAATAGACAGCAAAAGGAAGCTTGAGGCTACCAAAAACATTACAGCTTAATAATTGTCTCAGACATTGGATATTGGGTTAAGGTGACATGGCCATAACAGTAACTAATTTACCTTTAAAACTATAGCCTGCTTATACTTTGATTAAAATAAGCAAATACTTTTCCAGTCTGAATTAATATACTTGATACTTCAACAAAAAAAAAAACTAGCTTATGTTCAGACCGTTGTTTCTGGTGGGAGGAAAAAAAAAGGAAAGCTGTTACTGGAGTTTCATGTAACAAAAGATCATCCATTAGAACAGCCACAGGGCAGAGAGCAAAAGTGCAGCTAGCTGAAATGCATTTCTGACAGTAACTAATACTGGATGCTAAGGGAAATAATATATGAAATGGAGCAGTCGGAGAGTAATCCTCTCCCCTGTTTATACGCCCATTCTTCAGCAATCAGCAGCTGTGAGTTCCTGAAGGTGATGGATACGCTCCAACTACATTTAACAGCCACCAGTGGACCAATTCTTCATGATTTTTCCTAATCTTCTTTTGTCCAGTCATGTGAACTTTAGTCTCCACAGCATCCTGTAGCAATGAGTTCCTCAACTGAATTTAGCATTGTGCAAAGAAGATTTTTTTGTACTGCTTCTCCACTACCACAAGCATGACAATATTTCAATCATCCTATAAAGACTTCTAGGCAAAAAGGTAGCTAGAAACTCAGCTTCCTAATGTGAAAACCCATAAAGAAAATAATCCTTTAAAAATCATTTATATGCCTTTTAGAAATCTCTTTTTAAAAGGCAAAAACTCATTCCTTTTTCCTTTATAAATTATCTTTATCATGAATTTGCAAGTTTAAAGGATTGCAGGAGCAACATGCTACCAGCAGGTCATGACTAAACAGACACAAACTACACGAAAGCCACATTTTCCCTGGGTTCACCATACACTGCTCAGCCTTCTTAAGGACAGAACCCATACAAATAGTTATTCACATGTCTTAAGTGCTAGTAGGTGTGGGTTTGCTTTATGTATTCATATCAGACTTACCTTAGAACTGTGTGTGCTCTAATTCTGTTTAGGCATTGACACTCTTTAAGTGTACTATGCACAACCTACTAACTGTGTTTTATACACCAATATACACACGCATACAGATATATATAGAAAATATAGTTAGACTTTCCCTTTTAATTTGGCAATTCTGTAACTATTCTAAATGGAATATCATTCAATGCCCACTAATTCAAACAAAACTCAATCCATTTATGGTAAACGGGGAATCCACTGTTTCCCTGAAAAGTTAGCTCGAACAATTCCAAAGCTTTTCATGCTATTGTTATCCCTTATTTAGGATTACGTATTTTAAATGTCAACCTCCTACACTTGAACACAACACACAAAGTATTTTTCTTGCAACATTAATTAATAGTGCAAAATTACCTTTATTGGTGCCTAAAAGGGAAATCATACAGCATATATAAATATTTCCATGTTGGTAAGATTCGACAGATCTCTGATCTGCGATTTGCACAGTTCAAAACAGTGATGCAACAACACAGCATTGGTTGAAAATATTTTATGGAGCATCTTTTATTAGAATATGCTGTTTCTGTCAAAACAAACTATTATGTAGGATCTTGTCATTTTTTATAAAAGCAGTTATACATGAAAGATTTACATCACATCGAACTCAAATAGAGTATTTGGGATTGACTCCTTTCTGGAATATTGCCCTGACTTCCTCCTTTCATCTCGTTTAAACTCAGTCATATTTCATTAACCTAATATATTATGTGAAATATTTTACATTTTTACAGGCCGCTTAACAGCCACTTCCTAACTTTCCTTTAACCTCCCCGCTTTATTCAGGTATTATATATCTCTCTCTCTAAGTATAGCTATAAACAATGTTACAGTTTAGTTTAATAGAGTCTATTTGTTTTTTCACCCCTGACAGAATTTACCTTGCCCTCGTCCCTTGATAAATGGTTGGTAACTATAGCTTTTTGTCCACTTAGCTCTTCTCAGACATGGTGCAGTCTGGTACTGTGCCATTAGATGTCACTCTGAACCGCGCAAAAGAACATCAAAGCCTGAACTAGCACCTTCCCATCAGCAAACAATAACCCCAGTTTCAAAACAAAAGATACGTCTTCCAAGACTGCACCTTACCCATGTGCCCTCTCCAGTACGTACACCTTGGCCTCCACCTCCACGTTCCCCTGCGGCTACTGACTGCGCTGACACCACCACACATGCTGGAAAACAGGTCAGGTGCCACACAGCAAAAACTCAGTCCTGTCTTCCTTTCATCTCACCAAGGAACAATTTCTAAGGTCCATAGTTTTCAATCACACAGAGATACCATGAAAAACACAGCTGTGGGGTGCCTCTGGGAGGGCCGAAGGGCAATGCTGAGTACGGTGGCTGAGCTTAGAACAAATAATCCAGCAAATGAGATGTTTGGTGGATTGGATCTGAAGCCAACTGACTAACCACTCTATTCCTGCACTGCTTCTTATGGGTTCTGCTTCTTTTAGTCTTTTTCTTTGGTTTGTTTGTTTGTTTGTTTGTAGTTTTCTCCTGACTGAGTTTTTTTTCCCAGTGAAGCATTTCATCAGCTTGTTGCAGCTTCCCCAAGGGGATGGAGGGGTGATGGTAACTTTGATCTTGGGGGAAGAGATAGCAGTGGCAAGGTGAGGTGCTCCCACGTCTGTCGGGTGGATTCTGCTGATGCTGAAATCCAGGGGGGGCATTGGGGGAAACCCACATGTTGACTTCTCGTGGCAGTAGGATCGAAGTGCACTTATGGCATTTACTATATTCTCAACCTTCCTGTCTACAGCATCACGGCATTTTATGCATAAACCGCAGGGAGCAGAGCTGCCATGTCAAAACAGGACAAATTTTAAAGTCCCTAGATTTCCTGCTGACATGACTGTATTGCACAAAACAGCTTTGGAGTTTTGGGCACATCCTGCAATTTCAGCCAATGGGAATTTCAGTCCTGCTTGGGAGAAGACTTTTGCACATTGCCACATAGTTCCACTAATTCTAAGCAGCTCACAAACAGCTGAAGGTGGGGCATCTTTGAAGTACCTTGTAATCTAATCACATTTATGTCTTTTCAGGCAGAGCACCTCATATGTCACAGCAAGACAGAGTTGGATTAATTTAAAAGGAAATGAAAGAAAGGATTGTAAAACCCCAGAGGTTATTAAAGGTTCTGCTTTCTGATAACAGAGGCATTATGCTCTCTCAGAAACCACACTGCATATACACACACAGGGGGAAAGCCAAAAGAACAGGGGTTGTGGGTATAAGCCCTGACAGCCATGTAAATAAAATTCACTTTGAATCAAGTGAGAAGCATGGCACTGTCGGGCTGGGAGCTCACATACCAGAAATAAAAGCGTTCATTGGAAAACGTAGTCCAGAAACCAGTTACTTAAGGAAGCAACTCTTATCCTTCCTCCAGAGATGAGTACACAGAGCACAAGTTCCTGGGGGTCACCATCACATGGCCATAGCTGTTTTAGGGGACTCCCAGTGTGCCTAAGTCAGGTGAAGCAACAAGCCTGAACACAAACACCAAGGATCCATGAGTGTTGCAAAACACACTGAAGTGTTCCAAGTCCAGCCTGGTGTGTAAATATTGACTTGCTATCAGCATCAGGTGGGGAGTGTTCTTCGGGATAGGGGTAAAGCATTTCAAATTGAGGCATTTCAAACTGAGGTGGCCCATTTCCCAGCAGGAGACCAATACCTTTCAACTTCTGACTGTCACCATCACATTAACCACTATAAGGGTCAAGCTGCTGCTCTGCATGCTGGAAAAAGGATGGCTGAAGTTGCACCAAAACTGTTCTCCAGAACACCTGCTGAATGATTCAGCTGTTGTCCACGAAGGCTCTGAGGGTTTGTCTGAGACAGTTATCCTCTCAACCTGCAAGACAGCAAAGCATGTCTTTTTGTCCCTTCATTCTCTTCAGCAATGTTAGAACGGGAAGTGAACATCTCCTCCGTTACACCCTCTTGGGTATCATCTTCTTTCCTCCTTTTCCCACATTCATCCAGGGGACAACCAGAACCTCATCCCAAATCTCTGTCATAGGATACAGTAAAGTAATGCCTTCCATCTCCTCTGCATTTCACCTTCTGTGGTGGAGAGAAGAGACAATGTCATTCATCTCAACATTGCTTCCACAGGACTACAAAGATAAGGACTTCCTGTTGCCAACTTAATTTGGTGTCCTGGGAGGGGTGGGTTACTGTCTCCTAGCCAGGATGGATCTGCAATGGAATATGCTGATTAGCAAACAGAAAATGTACACAAAGCAAATCTAGCCTTCCAAATTTTCTCTAGGAAAAGCTTTACAGGATTTACACAAGAATTTGCTTGCAGGGAAGGAGATTTGAGCATCTAATTTAAAACATCTTGTTCTGTGAAGATGATGTATTTCTTTGGGTGCCCACACATGCAAAGATGTTTTGGTTTTTGCGAGTGTTTCTGTGTTTGTGCTTAATCTGTACTGCAGCTGGTGCATCAGTGTTATTTTACAGGTATTAAAAACATTCAGCAGGGTAGCTGTTAGCTAAGGTTTCAGACTTGATAACAGATGACAGATGTTCTTCATAGTAGCAACAAGGATAGCAGCTGCCTCTGTTTTGGAAGACAGTATGGAGAAAACTCGATCCACACTGATGTTTGGAGAGGGGTGGTCTTAGGGCTTCTGCCATACCTAGCAAGGTTTAAAAATGCACTACTGTCTCACGTAAGGACAGAAGAACAGGGCAAAAAAGATCTACCTTGCTGCTAATGTGGATCTGGGCACTAACTTCTCCACCTTTGCAAGGCAAATTCTGGGTAAGGATTTCTGCCATGTATCTACTCTGCTGAGAAAGAGCATTTGAAGAACTATGTCTATACAGAAGATAGAGGAAATTTATCAGTGCTGCAGGGAAGAGGGATCTGTGAAGCAGGAATGGAAACGACCTGATGGATAATTTCAGCTCAGTAAAGGAAAGAAAAGAGTCTGTGCTACTTGATCCTGTTGCGCTCATGCAGAAAGCATAGATGTGAGAGAGCTATGGTGTCTCTCAGGCAGGCTTGCACAATGCTCTCAGGAGACACCCAAGCTGTGGCATGAAGCCATGAGCTAGCACAATTACAAACAGCATAGCTGTGCTAGAGCAGTGCTGAGGCACAAAAGAGCTCAGGGACACCAACACAGACACTCACACAGTCCTGCTAGGACCTGAAGGAGTATCACTGGACAATACCACACTGATGTGGCAGCTCGCTCCAGATCTCCAAAACAGCATGGTGCTTGCATGGTCAGTGGGAACAGAAATAGCAGCAGTCTCTCCTGAGAGTAAAGAATGTTAGATCTGAAAGATGAAGAGCAAACGTGCAGATAGGAAGAAGACAAGCCACTAAATCCAAACATGACCTGAATAATTTTTGGAAGTTCAGTTAATCCCTGAAGTGACTTCTGATTTCCTCTATTTCTCTCCATGTCATTCAGGATTCCTGATGGTGTTACTGATTTTTTTTTTTTTTTCCACAATCATTCTTAAATATCTAGTTGTGAAAACACTTTCAAATAGACGCTGCATCTTCAAACCCCTTCTCCAAGCTCCAGGTTAAATTAATGTAGTGGGGCAGGCACTCAGGCAAAGCTTTGATCGAGATCTAGAAATGCCTGCCCCTCGCTGACTTGAAAGTCATGCTTACCTTGTTGCAGTGCTGTACTTTTCTGGTTCCTCCACCAATACATTTGGCAGTAACTGTGTACCAGTGCGTCATAGGCTAAAGTATTGTCTAAACATAATAATTACAAAAGACCCCACATGAGGGATAAATGCTTCTCTGAAATTCCTTTGCCCACTCTTTGGCATTGGTATTTCAGAGAACACATGTGCCCACAACACCAAAGCACAATTATCTCAGTCAGTGGAACAAGAGCACTAGCAATTTCTGCAGCTGTGCTGCCCCCACTCCCAATGGCAGCATGTCTGTTGTCCAGAAAACCTATTATCAATCACAGGAGGCTGTTTAACAGGCAACAGGTCAAGCTCGGACCAAGCTTAATTCCCTGGACATTTTTCAAGCCGGATTCAGGCATGCTCACAGTGGACCTGGCTCAATAGCCTTAACAGACAGGCAATTCATATGTAGGGAGTACTGAGTCATAACCATCTGACATTTCCTAGCAGTGCCATAACTGAAATACATTCTAGTGTTACTTGTGCTTCTCTAGGAATTAGAGAGCAGCATCCTTTGGGAGAATTTCTCTGCTGTCTCAATCTTCATGCAGATTTAACCCAGCACCCTCTTGACATAGGCCTCTGTCAATTCTGTAAGCTCCTCTACTCCTGTCCATTCAAGCAAGCCCTCCACAACACCTCTGAAGCTTTGTATAAGAACATGCAGCAGTAGGTGAGACTCAAGGTCCTTATTTTATAGGCTGGCACAGGTGGGAAGAGTTATCACCTGGTATCACTGCAGCCAAAAGGAGAGAAAGACAAGTAAGAGATGCTTTGTATGCTCGCATTCATACATCAGAAAGATGTGGAAAGAGAATGAGGCCATGTGAGTCTCCTGTGGTGAGGAATGAAAAGTTACATACAGTAGTATGTATAGAACATAGTAGTATGTATTTCCACACAATACCAAACCATCTCATGTCCAATTGTGTTATATGTCTTTTTGAAATCAAATTATGATTAAGGATTACTTGGGCATGGGTTGCTGATATTAATTTATAATACTTTAAGTGATTTTAAGAACCCAGAATTTTATCAAAAGCTCTGGTTACAAGTTCCTGTCCCCTGTCTTTCCCAGGTGTTTGCATGGCAACGTACTTTGCAATCAAATAATTCTAATAAAAAAATCCAACTAACGTAACCAAGAGGCACCTGACAATAAACACAAATTTGCCGAAGAGGAGTAAGTTGTAGAGAGGATGATACAGCAAAGTCGGGGCACAAATAATGTATATATACGTGTGTGTGTTTGTCCACAGCCTGTTCACACACACAAAAAAAATGTGAACAGAAATGTTAAACAAAGCACTAACTCCACAGCCTCAGTAGCAGAGGAATTAGAGATCAGCTATACATCTCCCATTCATCTTCCCCATCCTGGAATGTGCAATATGTGCTCTAGCCCATCCCATTGCTGAGCACACAGGCAGTGTCTCAGCATGCTTCTAAGTTTTCCATTTGTTTTTCCACAGCTCACTAATGACTTTTATAACTGCCCCGATCACCACCCTGCTGCAAAGATGATGATGATTTCAGCAGACCCTGCATGCAAATGGCAAAGCGTGCAAAACAGTAACTGTTGGTACCCATACGCAACTGGAGTTTAGCAAACCTGCTGGTGTTGCATAATATGCCAATAATATAGTCTCACAGAATAAGCACCGTCTTACTGCCAGCACAGCTCTTCTTCTGCAATATGCCTAAGAGCAAAGAACCATTGTCTGTAAAGTAATTAAATTTTATTCAGTAGCTAGTTTAGTTAACCTTTATAGGAAAGGAAGAAGTGAAAAAGAAAGAAATGTCACTATTTTATTTTGCCACTACTCTTTTTAGACAGGAAAAAATGAAGCGAAGGCTTTGTTGATCAGAAAAGTTTGCCGTAATATTGCTCCACTGATGCATTTAGCAATACTGTAGTGGTGTGATGTACACCAGTAAATTTTGCCAATTTACAGTGCTGAGGCAATCTCTGCTATGGTTTTATCACTGACCTAGCTATGGGGCCCAGACAGGCCCCATCTTTGGGAAATAGAGACACAATTGAAGCTCTGTGATTAATTCTGTCAGGGTAGGCTCAGCAGGAAAGCATGCTCCCCAAGGCATGTTTTGCGTATGTCTGCTCCTTCTTATAAACAGAGCAAAGCAATGATTGAAACACAGGATTCAGTATATGGGTTTTCACACACTTCTATCCTAACAAAAGGACAGGATTTAACCTTATCGGAATGAAGCAAGGAATTTGATAAGGCTTCTTCTCCAATCTCAGATGTTACTAACGTTGATGTGCTTCTGCGGGGATACACACGCCTGCGCTTTCTAAAAGAAGTTATTTAAGTGAAAACATTTCCCAGTTGCCACAGAGCTCAGTGTGATTCTTAGACACCCTCATATAAATCTTCTTAGCTCACAAAACTCACAAAAATATTCCCACTAACCATTTAGGTCAGTGGAGCAAAGTGGATCTGCCTCATTTTACCTTTCCTAGAAAAGGGAATGCATTTTAAAGCATGCCCAATAAAATCACAGTCCTCACAAGTCAGCATGTTGTTGGTTTGTTTTTTCTGCTTTTTAGTGAAAGAATCCAAAAGGAACAGGGCTGCAAGTATCCAGCAAGCTAAGGGTGCGTTATCTGAATGTGTTCAATGTCTGTTAGTCAATAAAAGTACATTACCATGCCATCCTCCGCATTGCAGTCTAACCCCCACTACCTGCACAGATCTCCAATGCAAATAAATACGAACACCAGCTAAATCAGCATGCTGTGAAACTGTAAGAGGAATTCCTCTTTCTTTCCGTGTTCCTCCTGGATATCCTTAACTATTTTTAACAAAAGATGTTTTGCTCTGAATGCCTTGACCCAGAATTTGCAGACGTATTGGGCAAATTAAAATCAGTGAGTCTTTAGGCTTCAGTTTAGAAAGATACTAAAGCATGTGCCTAATTTAAGCATAGAAGTAGTGCTTTTGACTTCGGTGGGACCACTCACCTATTTAGAGTTAGGTGAATGTGTACATATCTTGCTGAATAGGTCCCTTGGGGCTTTCAAATCTTACGTCCTGAAAACTTTTTCCATCCTTAACTAAGCTTGTCAATACATCACCATGAAAGGGCCCTTTTTTCTCTCTCTTTTTTCTGGCATCGTGCTTTATTTTCATTGGAAAAACTATCTGAGGTTGTTTTGCACTAACTAAACTTCAAGCTATATCTGTCCAGAAAAAAAGTAGCGTGTTTCCTTCAGAAGACCTCAGAGTTGATCAGTGGAATCCTGCAGTAGGGCAGGAGGAATACTTTCTACTCTGGAACTGATCACTGGCATTTTCCTGTTGGAAATACATTCCTTTTTCAAAGAAGTAGGTTGAGACCTTACACACAGCAGGTTTTGCTTTGTTTTTCAGAGAAGTATGGAACTTTGAAAATAGAAAGATCGTAGAGAGTTACGCACGCACACGCAACAAATGGCGAAAAAACAAAGCCGCATGCAAATGCTAGTTAAGTATCTGATGTGAAGCGTACAGTGTGAAATATAAAGCAATGGAACAATTCTGACTGGTGTAACTTTAAAGGCTTTGATGGATACATTTCTTATTAACGCTAGACAAGTGAAAGAAGAAAATTGGGATCCCCTGGGCTAGAGGAAAATAAAAATGATAAATGATTAAATCAACAAAACAGCAGAGACTGATTCCAAATATTTTTAGAAGCCAGCTGTGCAATCCAAAAATATTTCCAATATTAGCAGAAAAGCCCAAAAATAAAAATAAGTTGCGCATGTAAGAATAAGAGCAGACCCTGGAATAAGAGATTACAAATCATTTGGAGTAACCTGGCATACAAAGAGAAAAGGTGGCAGCTCGGACATGCAAACATGATCACCTATATTGAAAACCTGTTGAAGGGTAATGAAGTAAAGGGAAAGTGATAACAAAAAGCAAGGACCGAACTGAGAGGAGTGTCTGGAACTGTACTGCAATGTTGCTGGAATTTGCATTTAATGTTAACAATCAGGAAGAGGGTTTTAAGCAATATTGTAATGAAATCTCCAGGTGATGTGAACTTGCTAAGCATTATGAATGATAATGAGGGCAGAAAAATATTTCTGCAGAGCCAACAGAAATCAGGAGAATGGGAAGAAAGTGAGGTTCTGCTGGGAAAAAAAATACAAGCTAAAATTGGTGGGAGGAAATATGGAAAGGAAAGAGGCTGCAAGAGAGAACTGGGGACTAGTATCAGGATTCACTAGTAGTCAGTTCTGAATTTTCACCAGGATGCCAATAAGCAAGACCAATAGGTGTAAAAGAAGGTGTCACTCGATGTGGAGAAATAATCATTAGTCTCCTTGGCTTCTGATATAACAGCATGAGGCAGACTGTGTCCTGACTTTGTGTGCCTGATTTCAGGCAAACATTGACCTGTGAACTGTTCTTAGCAGGAGCTGAGCTGAAAAAGGGCAATCAGCACCAAATGAGCATAATCCAGTGCAAGGCTACAAGCTACATCAGAGGAGGGCTAGTCCCAGTGTGGACAAAACAGGCCTAACCCTCAGGGGCATCAGAATGACCGTGCTTCCATTTCCTCTTTGCCTGTGCCCCAGCCCAAGCAGCTAGCCTGGCTCCTTCCATCGGAACAGAGATGAGGTTTTGAAGTGACAGGGAAGGACTGCTGCCCCTCTCAGCAGCAAGTTACTGATAGCTCCTCTTCAAAAACTGCTCTGCTCCTATCACTGTGGGACAGCCTTCTGGCCTAGGTCCTACCTTTAGGTCTGTCCATCCCATGGCAGAAGCACCCAGCATCCACATTTGGCATGTCATTCTTAGAGAAGCCAAATTCAAAGTTTCCTTTATTTCCAGAGAGTCTTACACCAACTTTGTGTCCATGAACATGTGGAGGTGCAGCCACTCTCTGAGCGCTGGCCCCAGTCCAACTGTACTCACCACACGTGCCCCCCTGACACCTCTGGTTACAATCTACTGTAAACTTAGACCTCTTGCAGTTCAAATTATTTCTGTGCTTTGACTTCTCCCCAGTTAATTTAGGACAGCAATGCTTTCAAGATCCTTGGCAAGAAGCCATTATAGCCACACCAAATTGTATCACTTTTTTCCCCATTCTCTATAGGTTGCCACATTTCCCATTCTTTTTGAAAACTGATGCCATTAACTCCGTTTTCTGGCTTAACTCTCAGGCTTCTGTTCCCAGTCTCATCCTGGCTATTGTGTGCCACTCCTTCTGCCTGGCTGGATTTCTGGTCCCCACCACTTCCTCCATTCTCCTGTATATTCTGTGCTTCTTGAGTCCCCATCTGTGCAACAGTTGTTTGTGTGACACACATACCCCCAACCCACCCCCCACATTTGCCTATCTATCCACAGATTTATGGATATACACACATTTTTAGGTGGTCCAAATTATGGGCTTTTAGTTACAAAGACTTCAGTTGGAGGGCATAAACTGGAAAGAGACAAGAATGAGCAATTTCATTCTAAGCTTGTAACAGTCCCCAGCAAAGCCTCCTCCCTACAACCCCCACCATTGTGCTGGGAGTGACACAAGAGAATCAATTTGCAACCCTGTGAAAAATAAACAGAAATAATCACAAAAACAGATGGACATCTCCTAATCCCTCGTAGCTGAAGGCAGGATTTTACTCGTGTTTTTACAAGATTCCTCTCCCTAAAGACCTCCATCAGCTCAAATCTGGTTTCGTAGCAGAAGCTGTATCTGTCAGCTGCACTCTCACTTCCTTTTCCCCATCCATTACCACACAAACTATAGTTAAAAAATCATTTTTTTTTCAATTCAAATCAAATTCTCTGAACTCTAGAAAGAGACCTTCCCACCAGTGATTTGTTTCTTTCTAATTAAATAAAGTAATCCTTGAGACATCAGCCCTTAAGAACAATGTTTTCAAAGGCAGCTGCCCTGCTAATTAGACAAACTGCCTGGATGATGGCTATTTACTTACAGTCACCTCACAGAGGGACATAAAATACTACACATACTCAGGCAAACAGTGCTAGAGCAGAACTAGCAATACCCAGTGTGGGCAACATAAGGGTTTAGTCCATTTTCAGGATATTCTTAATGGCTGAACATTTCCAGAAGAAATGGCAGAAGGCTTCATCCCACATCACAGCAGAACCCTATACTGCTAAGCAGTGCTTCGGTTCTTTTACATGAAAGGATATAGTCGGTATATGTCTTCCTGGGCATACAAGAGTGACAGGTACAAGAACTGCACTTTGCCTTATCCTGAGTAGGTTAATGGCTTGTGTTAGGCTTGGCTCAATCCACACGTGGCTGCTCTGCATCCTCCAACTAACCTTCTAAACATCTGCCAAACGTCAACAGCTCAGAAGACTCCCTTAGGCAGTATTTCTGTGTGTGACACTCAGTGGGATTGATGGCAAGAGGCTTGCGGAGGTCCCAGGACAACAGGACAACACAGAGGACAGAGAGGCTGGCTGGCAAAGTGAGGATGCTGGTACAAGCACTAAGTTTCTGTCATGTCAAGAGATAGTCCTAACCAGATTCTTCCTCAATTATTGCTACCCATGCCAATGTCAGTACAGGCTAAAGACACAACTAAAATACACACAGGCTGAAGCCTATCTGGGGAGACTTTATATCCCTCCACAAGGTAATGTCACCAAAAAACAAAACCCTCTGAATTATTTTTCACAACAAAACATGAGCAAATGTGGGAAGTAAACTGCAATTTAGCTTTTGAAGTTGTCTGGTATACCACAGCATTCTGTGTACTCTGGACTTCAGCCAAAGCAAACATTCAACTACCTTTCTTTTAAACACATCTGGAGGTCAATATAAATTGTCCTACCCTTAACATTAGTCCCACTCAAACTGGCTAATATGCATCCACAAAACAGGGAGTAAAGTCATTTCCGTGGTCGCATGAATGATTTGGCTTCACTTTCAAGTCCTACCACAGATTTCCTATTTGATCCTGAGTAAAAGGGTTAACCTCTTTGTACATCTGCCTCTGCCAAACAGGGTAAATAACACCTGCCTCCTTTGTGGTAGTTCATGAGGCTCTGAGGGCACGTCTCTACCACAGGTGAAGGCACACCCAAGCTGGCTCCATATGAGGAGCGCTAATTGCGTTCCTCATTTTTCTACGGATTCAAATTAAAATGCCCAGTATTCAGTTTACCAAAGTGCTGAGTGCTCAGAACTGCAACTGAGGTCAAAGGGAACTCTGCTTGGAACAATAAAATAGATATATATTAACTGTATAATACTAAGTACACTGAAAAACCAGGCCAAAGGCAACTCAAATGGGCACCTAAAATGAGCCAGCACCTCTGAAATGAAACTCAGTGCCTCAGGTCCCCTCCTAGAAAACAAGAACAGCTTTATACCTTTTGGGATGTTGTAAAGACATTATTCACTCATCCTGTAAGGCACTTAAAAGCTAGAATGCTAAGTATATTTTTAAAAAGCAAAAGGAAATTCTATCAGCAGTGCACAGCTGAAATGATCTGCAGTAAATAAGGCATGGGCTGGACCATGAGGACAGAGGACCCTGAGTAGTTGCCCACTGATCACCCATCCTTCATTCTATACACTTGTTGAGGAACAGACCATTGGAACAGCGCTGTGTAATCACATCATACAAATCCAGACCTAAAATAAGGTTATGTAGACAAACTGGTTTATTTCCTACTGGTTTGGTGTCTGATTTTGCAACCATATCATTCCTTTACTACAGCTTTCTCATAAAATTTAATTTATTTCAGGATACACAGGTAGAAAACAGAAATCTTATTCTGACTCTTGCATAAAACAAGAATAACATCCTTGAAGTTAATGGAATTAAAGTAACATAAGTGAAAAGTCAAACCTTTTGGCTCCTGAAAAGCGCAAGCTACATTTCAGCATTTGGATTCAGTGTGCTAAAGCCAGGCAGCAAAATGGGGTGTTACCTACAGACTGCTCCCTTTTATTTTTTTTTTTTAAGTCACTCTTAAAGTCTAGTGAAACTTTACAAAGCATCAATATCAAACATTCTTCTCTATCAGTCATTAAGAATAGCCAAGGTTTTATAAGTCCCTACTATGAAGCTTTCACCTTTACTGCTACCGCTCCCCCACATAATCTCATAGTTTTAGATTTGGGGGCGATTCGCACCTTTTACTCTCTCCTCCAGAAATGGGATAACACAAGCTAATTGTTATCTGAAAAGATTAGGTGACGTCACAAGGGTTCTGGGGAAGAAAGTAATCAGTACAACAGAGGGTATAATCAGGAAGCTGATTAGAATAAAGATACTGCTGTGATATAGCCCATTTGGGATTTAATGTATGAAAAGATAAAAAGATGAAAGAAGAGGAAGAACAAAAAGCAAGGGATAACAGTTCCCTGTAAAGGAAAAAGGAAAAGAAAGAAGGATATATGACCTTATATTATTTAATTCTCCTAGCAAGTATATACTAACTGGTAGTTGTGTCAGTGACACCTATTTGTTTGTGTTAGAACATGGTTTGAATAAAATAAGGAACTGTGCTGTATGTCTGTTTTAACAAGCACCAAGCAAAATGATTTACAAAAACTCTTCAGCTCCTCATACCTGCAATGGCATTTTGCAAAATTCTTGCCACATGCCATACACTGATGGTTGTTTGTCACCCTCCATCCAAGAGAGGTGACAGCGTTTCATGCTGTCTTTTGTCAGCACCTTCAAGAGCATCTCAGTTTTGAACTCAGTTTTTCTTTCCACCTTGTAGATGAAGCGTTCGGTCACCCTGGCACTGAGGCATTGCTCTGCAATAAATGAGATGAACGGAGACGTAAGAAGAGCAGAGGCATATTCATTAAAGAGGAAAAAAAAAAACCAACAACAAAACAAAATATGCCTGAGATGATATCATACATGTCATACCTCACACACACTTTAACTAAGCACTGTAGTGCTGTTCCCATCAGCCTTTCCTGTTCCTGCAGTTCCATCTGCAGCTGGAGACAACTGTGAATATTTGTGCACAATTTGTCAGAATAGGACCTCTCTCTGGACCTCTTCTGACATCATTCAACTTTGCTGGGTAAATATTGTTCTCGAATCTTCAAACTACATGAAAGCTGTTAAAAGTGACATGGTGAAAGCAAGGCTTGGTCCTACTGGGATGATAAAATAATGTGTTGCATGGGACTCGGTGAAGAAACACATGAATAATTTGCCCCTGCCCCCTAGCAGAAGCTGGATTTGACATTACTGCAGTGCTTCTGACATTCCCACAGCTAGGGACTGCTACAGGGAAAGCTAGGCTGACTACAACCTCAACAGCAGAAATGGCCACCCACACATGTTGTTGACACAAGTCTACTTGAAGAACAGGTGACAGAGCAACTGGTTCCCACTCACCCAATTCATATATCCCAGCACAAAGTCAAGTTGCATTCAAATTAAAGCATGCTAGCTTTTAAAGACAGGCCACAGGGCAAAGAGAAGATAACCATGGACAGATGGGTTGTGTGTGCTCACTGCTTCACGAAGAATCATACACCCTTCCTGAAATCATTTCAATCTCTTAAGTGTGGCACGCAGTGATCTCAGCATCTGTGGGATTCAAATACTTCCTATGTCAGTGCATGCAGCAGAAAATTAGTCTCCTGTAAGCATGGTCTCCACTGTGTTCACCAGACTTTTTGTATCAGGGCTTCTTCTCCCCCTCTGCATCATTAGAGACTACACACACTGGCTTTGCTGCCTGCTAACCAACTACCTGCCAAGATGCTGCAGCTGCCTGTCTTGGGAGCTTTAAACACGGGCATTTCTTGGGAGCAACAGCACCGTAACCTTGGATTTCCATGACCTACTGTGCTCTCAGGTCCCATTTAAAGCAAATCCTGAGCCCTTCAAATGACTTTGGGGGGGCTAAGGCACACCTTGACCTCCCCAAACAAGCCTCTGCCTTGCTTCCAAAGTGACAATCAACAATTCAGTGCAAGAAAACAAACTTCTGCGATCAGATCCCAGTTGGGTTGGCTTCTGGACAGCAAGATGAGGAGCGCCCGGGCTGTGCCTGTGCCCGTGCCCGACAGGAGACACCAGCGAAGAGGGGAAGGGAGTGAGTGACAAGCGCCACGTTTTTGTGAGGGAAACGTTGTACCTGCGAGCGCTCACCGCACCGCATCCTCGCCTCATTCGCACTTGCACGACGACGGGCGCGGGTCCGGTCCCCGCAGCATCCCCGGGGCTCGCCCCCGCCCGGGACGGCCGCTCTCGCCCCGGCGCTGCCCGCTGGCTCCTCGGCCGCTGTCTCCGCCGGGGGAGGGCGGGCACCCCGTCCCCTCCTCGCCGCCGGGGCGGGGGACGAGGCGAGGGCTGCCCCCAGGGGTAGGGGCAGGCGGGAGCCGCCCCCGCGCGGGGCGGAGGGAGAGCACGGGCACTGGCTGTTCTCCGCGCCTCTCCACCCCGAGAGGTGGCCCCGGCGCTGCCCGGAGCCGCAGCCTTCTCTTCC
>VZSZ01003182.1:239392-415706 GCA_013398815.1 Ibidorhyncha struthersii | reverse complement strand
CGGAGGAGAGCAGCCCCTGTCCGCCCACAGCAAGGAGCACCGGCTGGAGGCCACCCTCACCGCCCTGAAAGAGCAGCTGGTAAGGGACGGGACGGGACGGGGCGTCCCGCAGCCCCCCGCGCCCCCTTCCCGCCTCCGAGGGTCCTGTGGAGCCGCGGTGCTGGGGGCGAGCGAGCGGAGGGGAGGGGAGCGTCGCCGGGCCGGGCCGCCCCGCACCGGGCTGCCGGACACCCGGCTCCCCCTCGGGGCCGGCAGGAGGCAGGGCGCTGCAGCCGCCGCTCCTCCCGCCGCACCGGCGGTGGCTCCGCACCCTCCGCGGGCAGCTGCGAGCGGCGAGGCCCGGGGGGCGACCGCGAGAACGAGCTGCGGCGACCGCGCCCGTCGCAGCCGTTATAACGGTCGCTTCTTTTCCTCAGGCGGGGCTCACCTGAGGGCGTACGCGCCGACCCGAAATGCGTAGTGGTGATGGAGCCCGCAGGGGCCCTGAGGAGAAGTTATTACCCGGCACTGCTCATTCATCGGGGCCGAGGCGTAGGAGATGATTAACTTCAGTAATAGGTGTTATCACGCTTGTGAGCGCTCAGCTCTTAATTGCAGTCGCAGTTTGGACAGCAGATCAAAAGGCAGGCAGAGTGAGATAGGCATAAGTAAGCGCTGTGGGGTTTGGTGTGGGCGTGCGTGCGTACACCTACACGTGCACACCTGTGTGCGCACACACCTGCGAGTGCCCGCGCAGTCGCGTGCTGGTGGGAGTCAGTCCGCCGGGAAGGGGTTCGTGGGCCAGGAGTGCTTGCTTCTTGCCACGGGGTTGCACTGTCAAAGGAGAAGACTAAGCGAACGTCAGGCCTTGTATTTGAAGTGTTACACCGGCCGCTTGCATGGGTTTTTTTTTGTGAAAGGAAAAAAAAAAAAACCACCATAACTCTGACTCGTGACTGAAACAAGTTTCATAGGTGAGACAACAATCAAAGGGTAAAGGGCTTTAATCTCTAGTACGGGCAATTACACACTTCAGTAAACTCAGACTTAATTCCGAGCCCTTTCCATCCCTGTATTGGTACAGGGCTTGGCCATCAGTTATCAGTCAGGTGTGAAAACAGCAGGGTTATTCGCTCCCCAGAGGCAGCTTTATCAGGCAGCATCTCAGGATAAAATTGGCTTTAACCTTCAGGGAAACGTAGCCACCACATGTGAAAACGCAGCAGCGGGCGTATCTTGATTAAAGTAAAAATGCAGGACAAGTGGACTGCCAGCCGCCTGATTACCTGTCATTGATAATTTTAACTAATGGCCCTACTTTTTTTTTTTCTTTTTTTTTTTTTTTAACTAAATGAAAGCATTGAAGGCATTTATTGCCTGTCTGGGGCCACTGGGTTAACACAGGAACACTCAATGACCTCTGACCATAGTGACTGTTCTTTTTTTATGTCAGCTGTTGTGCTTTAATTACCCATCTGTTTATATGTTTTTCAAATAAAATATGAAAATGGAAGATTAGTTTTTCAGGACTTTACTGTCACCTTACAAGCTTTCCAAGGTGTGGGAGAAACTAGCCATTAAACTGGAAGAAACTAGGCCTTAAATTTCAGCCCTTAGAAATGCAGGAGTTGGGAGGATGATAGTAACTCAGCACACCACTGGAGAGGGACGGATGTCGCCAGTAGGTGCCAGTGCAAATATGGGAAACGTGTCTTCTGGGGGCGCCTGGGAGGGAAGTGTTCATAAAGCCTGAGGGGGATGACTCCAAACTACATACATCCAGGGGCAGGTTTTTCAGCAAAAATGCAGTTCTGCAAATGATTAAAGTAGTGATACAAAGCTCTTCTGATTGACCCGTGGCTGCTGGAAGCTTTTCGGAGTGGCCTACGTGGTACCTTTATTGTTTTTTTTCCCCTGCAAATTGCAGACATATATTTGAGCAGAGGTGCATACCTCAAAGCTGCTTAATAGCAAAGTAAACACAGTTGAAAACAGGCTTTTCACAGTCCTGTTAGAAGTAGTCTACAGACCCTAGGAACTTGGCGACCACAGGCTGAAAACTGTTTCTCGGTGACTTACGAGCAGCGTATGGCACTCAAACCCCTTGAAAATTCTGTTCACGATCAGAGGAAATTAAGTTAAAACTAAAAACAACAGAAAATGCAAAGCGCAGCATTGCTCAGGGAGTGTTACGTCTTCATCGTTGTTGTTCTTGGCCCATGGACGATAGAGTATGTGATCACTGCTCTATAAGCTTTCAGATTGAGAAACTCATTAACAATGTAAATGTAGCTTTGCCTTGCAGTGTATCTTGATCCAACTTCCAAGTAGGTCTGTAGCCCCGGGCTTCAGCACGGTCATGGTTTAATTCATACAAAGTTTGGTCCTTGCAACATAAAATGGGAAAGTTGTATCAGCTGGAGCTGGCTCAGTGCATCTCAGCAATGGAAGCAAGGCAGATGAAGAGTCAAGCCAGGCTTCTCCTACAATGGTAAGGTGAGAAACAGAAGAGCAGAGGCAGTACCTTCAAGGAGTCAAGTGCCACTAGTGGGAATGGGTGGAGCAGAGCCATCAAATGTTGTAAGGATCACATGTGGGTGCCGCTCCAGCATCCCAGTCTCTTCCCCAACAACAGGTACCAGCGACAGGCAGCAGCTGGCCTTTCCAGCGGTCTGGCTTAGGCAGCAAGGCTGCAGCCTTTGTGCTACCCCTAGCAATCATGTCCTTTTTTGCCCCAGCAATGGCTCTTTACTACAGTTCAGGCAGGATCGACTCTGTGTGGCAGAAGAGAAGCAGAGTTAAGTGATGCCATCCACTGTCAGTCAACCCAAAGGTGGTAAACTAATCTGTTGGCCAAGCTATACTATGGTGACGTAGAGGAAAAAAAAAGAGATGCAAATACAAGCTAATACAAAGAAAGAAATCTATGATACTTTCCCTGTCAAAGTAGATGGATATCCAAGGCTGCAGCATCCAGTATTTTCTCAGCTGTTTCCTCAGATAACTTATTTATAAAAATTGGTTGATTTGATTTGAATCCAATGATTTTGTTTTGCAAGTTTTCAGGTGGCTTATGATGTTATAAAAATGTGAGAAGGGACACATTATACTGAAGAGAAACCCCCACACGCACTCAGTACGCTGCATTTTGCACAGATTTTTTTCTACTTTATATAGTTTTAAATAGAAGAAACCACCTTTTAAACCAGGGATTTATTTTTTTGTTTTATATATTAAACTAACTTAAAGCTTTTGTTAACTGAGAGAAAGAGGTGTTTCCAGAAGGAATTCACCTCATTCTAGAATAAGGGTCTGGGATAGGTGAGGTCAATTTTCCTCTGAAACTGGCTGCTTTGCACCATCAGTTACAAAAAGACCCAAGAATGAATAGATTTTAGATGTGCAAAACCAGGTAAGATTAATACTATATTTTATCCCTTCCAAACTACAGTTGGACTAATAAAATGATCAGGTGCTAATCTGCAACCAGTAAATGTCAACCTCCCCTTTAGGTGAAGAGATTAGTAGTTGAGAAGAATAGTCAAGTATGACCAGTGTTTTTTGGTGCCTTGGTTTGGGGTGCCATTGTGTTGACTAAAAGGAACCTGCTTTTCAGATTGTTCTTCCTTCTGAAAAATGAGTGATATGTCAACATCCTAGGTTTTGCTCCCAAAAACTGTAGGCCATCAACAGCACAAGTTGATTTGGAAAGTCTGGTCCTGCATTGTGCAGTGTACAGAAGTCTTCACAGCTGCGTTGCCCAAAGCAAACAGATGGTTTCACCTGCAAGGTTTTGTCTCATGTAAAATTCATATTGTGAATTGAGAAAGAGTGTGTTTAGGGTTTATTGTTCTGGGTACTGCTTAGTGTGGTTATTAGAGCAATAACAACCTCAAGCAAGCACACCGGAAAAAGTCATCCTTATCCAAATGGTTTGAGGAATGCTTCTCCTCTTGGTTAACTCAGGAGGAATTAACTGAAAGATCAAAGCTATGAAGTCTGCCAGAAACGTGAAAACCCAGTGGTGCGAGACACCATAAAAGGGTTAAAAATGATGATGTAAATCATGTGTGTTGGTTAAAATGCTGCGAAAGCGCAGACAGAACCTGGAGGTGTAATAAATAATCTTTGAATACCTGAGAGCCTTGTGGCCTCTCTGTCATTAATCAGAAACCACAGGCTGAGGGATTGGCTGGCAAAACATTAATCATTAAGCAATTAATTCCAGCCGTGAAAACAAAACTTTGTGATTTCCTGAGTAGGTGGGATTGAAGGAGGCAAGGCATGTTTTTGCTTTTTCACCATAAAGGAAATAAGGAATTACTGAGGAGGTCATACATTCATCATTCAGGTGGGATAGAAAATCTCCTTTATTATCCAGTTCTTCCCTTCCTTTTTATTTATGTGAAGGGTGAAGAGGGAAAATCAGTACGAGTTTTCCTAAGAAGCAGTAATGAGCTTCTTGAGCCTAAACCTTTCTAGATGTGCAATACTAACAAAAAGGGGCTTTATTTCTTGTGTCTTGTATGTTCCTCTAGTTCTCTATAAAAGCATGCTAGAAATACCTCTTTTTTTTTTTTTTTTTTCTTCTCAGCAGCATCACTAGCCATAACAGTCATCTTGCGAGACTCAGGACATCTGTCTTCTTTCTCTTTTTCTTGAATCCCAGTTTCTAGTCATTTACTGATTACCTTAGGATCTTAGCTTTCCTTGCTTTTAGTGTTTATAGCTATGGAGAAACCTAAAAATTCAATTATTAAAAGCTGAATAATGTGAACACAAGGAAAGCGGAGTCGAAAATGTGTACATACTGATTTTGATTTTCTGCATGTCATTTAATTTTGCAGATATTTTAATTAGTTCAAGTGACCTAGATTATATTTCTTTCATATTTGGGGTTGGAAATGCTACTAGAACTGCAACTTGTATTTTTAAACCTGAAACGTACATGTAAAGAAGGACCTTAGTCATGTTTTTCTTGCCATAACTGAAAAGAAGCCTGGCCTCTCAAGGGCTGTGAACACAACTTTACAACCAACTTCAAGAGACCATCTTTCTGTAAAGTACTGTTGGATGGATGGTGAGGTATGATATAATTAGAAGCTGCCTAAATAGCAACTGAGCCTAGACAATTTGCCAAGTGTCATGTGAGAAGTTTGTGATAGAAACCGACTGTGTTTTTTTGGCTGGTACCTAACGCCTGGCCATCTGCCTTGTTAAGCTGGTGGCACAAATACTGGGGGAGCAACTACAGGAGCTGTTACCTCAGGTCAGCCTGGCCAGTCATTGCAGTAGGCAAAGGACTGCGTTGCTGGCTTCTGAAGGATTATTCACAACCTTGAGACACCATTTATTTTAAATGCAGTCGTTTTCACAGCAGAATTCAAATGCCACCACCTCCTTCCATAAAATGTGTGGAAATATCTAGCCACGAGACATGCAAGGAAAACTTTCAGCTAAATAGATGTCACAGTTTGTGCAGTGTACCCTTTCAACTATAAAGAGATGTCGTCAAAGCCAAGGGGTTTGCAGAAATGAGTATTGTGTGGCAATAAGGTACCTTTACATACAGCAGTTTTCTTTCATCAGACGGCATCTTAGAGTTCATGCAGACAATTTATAACATTTATCTCGTCTTCTGCTCAGAGGCAGTGTATGGCAAAACGCAGTGCTTATATTAATACGTTAGTTAGCTAAGATTGCCGTCCTCTTTAGAGATAGAGTTCCTGCCATAGGTGTAACAAAAAAAGCCCAAAGGTTAAAATAAGTATATTCAGTATGAAAAGTTTTGAGAACGCATTCAGCTGGGCAGAACACAATATATACTGAGAAACAGAATATTTTGTACTTGTCCATTATGTCAGTCTTGTTACAGAGACTCAATTGCAACAGTCTCTAGCTAAGCAAAACATTTAATGGGAACAGAATCTGTCCAGCACAGATGGCCTGAATTCATGTATTGCTGCTGAGATTCTAACTGTGATTATTCTTCATTTCCTCCTTCTTCCCTCAACTTGTGAATTAGTCTCGTTTGAGGAGACAGGATGTCGGCTTGAAAAGCCACCTGGATCAGCTAGACCAGCGAATAAGTGAGCTGAAATTGGACGTCAGTAAGACCTCCAGCGAATACTTGGATAGTGACAGCCGGCCCAGCTCAGGTAATGTGCACTTGGTTGTTTATTCCCAGGAGAATGGTGCTAGGAGAACTCAAGGGTGTCATCTGTTAAGCAAAACTGTCTGTGTTGTTTGGTCAGAAACAGTGCCCCATGGCTGAGGTGGAGAGTAGTCATTTAGCACAGGGCATGCTCACAGAGCTGGTGGGAATTTTCCTGCAAAATTGATTTAATTGGAAAATGCTTATTTTCTCAAACAGTATTTTTTCTGGAAATTTTTTATTTTAAAATTGATATTTTAGCCACAAATAGAAGGAGGAGGAGACAGTTTTATTTATTAATCGCCTTATCCAGTGCAGAATGATGATTGCCAAAGTGGCTAGAGTACTTACTAGAAGTGAGGGAGACCGATATCCATGCCAATGCTCTGCTTGAATCCGAGAAGGGTCCTGAACCTCACTAATGCTTTGAGGATCACTACCACTGTAGTGCTCTGGCCAAATGAATGTTTGATCATTTATATAAAAATGAAATACCTCTATTAAAAGACCACTGAGTAAAACCACCTTAGCAGTTTGCTGACTAAAGCTGTCATGGACAGAGAGAGATTTGAGTTTCAGGTTTCTGGTCTGATTCACATAGCTGTACTGCAGACTTTCATAGCTAGGACATCTGTTAAAACCAGTTTCTGTTATCTAGTCTGAGACAATGGGAATACATCTTTTTAAACAAAATTTTGAAAATTCTTAAGTCTCCAGTGAGACAAGGAAAGAGGTTTTTTATTTACAGCATGCGGATTTGCAGCCTGGTACTTAGAGTGGCTATAAAAAGTGAAGGTTCTGCGAGTGTTTAAGTTCAGGAGTTGTGCACTTAGGCACATACAGTTCAAAAAGAAACAGTTTTCTTTTCTGTTTGCTTTATATAGAGAGGAATAGTAAAAATTCCGATCTTGAATTTATACAGAGCCTTTTTTAATACTTCCATAATTAATTGGCAATGATCGCAAGACCTGGAAAGGGAAGATGGCCTCCATTCCATGCCCTTACACATTCCAGCTATCATAGACTTGGCAGCTCTGATCACAGGCTAGTTTTACTCTACTTTCCCATCCAAGCTGTGCTTGTGTGTACCTAGCACAAGTTACAACAGTGTAAGACGGCCCTGTTTTACATCAGTTGCATAATAGTCCCCAAAGACGTTCTCCAGTGAAGAACTGGGCGTGATGGTGCTGCACTTCACCCCATCCCACCCTCAGAACTAAGCATGCATGTGCGTGCCAAGCTGGCCCAGGGCCTAAGTAAATATGCAGAAGCCCAATAAAAGGTGGTTGAATTAGAGTATACCTCTGCTAAAGTTACCCAAATAAATGATCGTGAATTTAGGCCTGTGGCACATAGCAAATGAAGATTTATTTTATTCTTTGCATTTTTCTTCTACAGAGCATGTTTAGTTACTGTAAATAAGAAATATATTACTATGTATTTTTACTCTGCAGGATTCTATGACCTGAGCGACGGTGGTTCTTGCTCACTCTCCAATTCTTGTACCTCTGTGTACAGTGAGTCCATCTCCTCCTCCCACACCAGTCTCTTGCCCAGCTCTCAACACCCTAAAGCAAGGCTCAGTGTGTTTGATTACCGACCCAAGTCTGCAGATGAAACTACTGTGCACACTACCAGCTTCCAACAGCCGGCAGCCTATGTGAGCGATGGATGTCGGATTACAGCTAGCACAGACATTTCTGGGACGCCTGCCAGGTCCCGACCGAGGCCAGTTTCCACAGGTAATCAACGGCAGAACTGGATACTCATTCAAGAGAAGGGCAGAATTCTGGTTATTACTTTTAGGACCTAATATACCAATGTGTAATCAATATATAGCACTCGTTTTCAGTACACAAAGTGAGAATTAATCAAAACCACAGAGCCAAACTGTTTACTGTCCAACTTGCACTTATCTCCATGCTCAGATCCTTCTAAACAATAACAAATACAAGGATGTATGCATTTAGAAATGGAAAAATATTCCAGTGCTTGAGATAAAATTGTAATGAATGTTGAGATACTTCTTTTTAATTTACCTGCTTGTGAAATCAGAAAAATTGCAGGATTTGAAATACTTTGTGCAAAAGTGCAAGGAGGTATGAAAGATATAAGGTGAATTCAAAATTGGAGGTGGTGCATTTTACTGAGAACAGTTACAGAATCTGAGGAGACACACTTCCAGTCTTAGTGCCTGTTTTCTCGATCTGTTGTAAAATCAGTATGATAATACTTGTATATACACCTTGGCCTATTTATTCAAATTAATGTGGACTCAAACAATACTCTTTTTCATAATCTGTTATGTACAGTTAGGAATAGTAGACACCAAAGGTTAACTGACTGTCTAGGAACCAGTCATGAGCCTAATAGCGGATCAACCATGAATTTGCATCATACCTTTAGACAAAATGGGCAAATGCATTAATATTCCAAATTTCTTGTTTACCCATCTGTAAAGTGACATCACATCACTTCTTATTGTGAGTCCTTCCATTGCCTCAGAGCAACCTTGTGTTAGTGCAGTTCACGTGGTGACCCAGACAGATGTGTGACAGTTCCATTATAGAAACAGGGAAGTCATAGGGAACATCATTTCAAGTACTGTGTCACTCTGGAGTCATTGCCACAGCTTCTTGACCTGAGCTAACTCATGTCTGGCTTGCTTGAAGCAGAAGCAAAGCACGTGTTCTGTACCTATCTGTGCAGACACACCTGAAGCGATGGTGGTAAATTATAGCCTGAAAGCAGAGTCTTCTCAAGGCTTCTCAGAGGCTGGGGATGGAGCTGAGCTTAATGATCCGTGGCTTCCATGTTCAGATTACAGACTTCGTGTTCTATCAGAAACTTTGCTGCCTTGCAATGTTTTGCTAAGCCCCCAGGGACTTTATGGAGTTTTGGATATGGAGACAGACTAGCAGAAAAAGGGAAGGCTGATTTGAGTAGGGGTGCATGAGTGAGGCCACAAACCTCCTTCAGACCTTCTTCCTTTTTCCACCACCACCTCCCTTATTCCTGGATACAACCTCTTACTTCCTTCAGTGTGGGAAACATAAGTACTGGGGTAGTAGTGGTGTAGGCTTGAAGAAACAGTGCTCACAAAGTTGACCACATTGCAGGAAGTGAGGCTTCAGGAAAGCATCATTGGAAGAGGGGAAGAAATTTCTCTTTTCTTGTCCTTAGCTTGTCCCCACAGGTAACTGCAGGTACAAACTGATGGTCTTCTCTTTCAGTGGCAAGCGGAAAGCTTGCTGAGACACCACAAGCACAGCATGCTTTTGACACCTTCCTGGTTGTTTGCACAAGAGAGCACCACTACACACTGCCAACAATTTCCTGAATAATTTTCATTAGGAAGATAGGTTGTTTGAGAAATCATCATCCTGACCTTTGCTGTAGCAGGTCTGTAAGTGCACTGCAGACAGTGCCAAATTTTGAAGTCTTTCAAAAGCTTCCTGTCACAGGACAGAAATAGTCACTGTAAGTGAAATATATGGTTGGATTTGGTGGTTGGGTTTCCCGGTAGTCTGAATCAGCCAGGAAATCAGTTAGCTGAGGGTTTGTTGGCACTGACGCCTTCACTATTGTACAGAGAAGTACAAGCTAACTGCAGATGGTTCCAGTACTCTTGGTACCAGAGGTAACACAGCACCATAGCGCTTTATCGGATGACTTGTCTGGATGGAACAGTCTTGCTTCACACAAGAACGCAGCCTGTCCTCCCAGTGTACAGGAAATGCTCCTGAGAGAAAGATGTCACAGTCAAGCATAACTTAAGGCAGCCTTGACAATACTCCAAAATCTGAGAGATGTGGAGTGGTGGCCATAAATGCCATCTTCAGGGACTGAGCCTCCCATCTACCTGAATAGCTACCCTTAGATATTTTCTCTGTCAAAGTAAAAGTTCTTTAGTCAATTTTTCTACATCCTTAAAAGGTTGACTTTTAAAAAACCCACACATAGAATTATGGCATTCCTGATTTAATAAAACCTCTGAATATTTCTTTCTGGAATTAAATATTGTAAGAAGTTACTTGCTTGAGAAAGGCATGAGACTGGAAATGTTGTTATCAAATGAAATGAGAGATCCAGTTAGGAAATGTCATTGGATTTGGGGTTAAGGAAAAGTAGAATCACATCACTCTGGCCTATGGGACACGTGAGTCTTAATGGCTGTGCAGTGCGCCTTGAGTGCTTCTGTTTATTAATGCCTTACTAAAGCAAAATGGAAAAGAATTAACAACTGCAGCTTCCAGCATTTAAGAGGTTAAGAAACAGTATAACCTAGTGTCTGGTAAGTCCTCTTAAAGCAGCTGGTTGAGTATCATAGATTTTTCCAAGACACAATATAAAAGGGTTGGAGGAAAAGCTGGAATTCAAATTTAAGCACTTTAAAAAAAAATGCTATTGACTGCATACTGGAAATTTCAGGAGTTGCAGTCATATATCCAGAGGAAGTCTTTATCCTGTCCTGGGGGGAAAGCATTCAAAAACTGTATCTGTTGTATTGAATAATTTTACTTGACATTCAGCTTCAGGCTTTCTGGTTGTTGGATTCACTTTTTATCTCTGCTAAGAAATAAAAATAATCCCTTATTTTTGTTTAGTTGGTTGGATTCCTGTTAGTCTGTGACATTCTTGAATGGTTTTATATATGCACAAATTTATTTTCATCCAAGTACGACAGTTTAAATTTCCTGCAAAGCCATGAGTTTTATTATGGGCATTAAAAGGCATTCTAATCTCCATTATGCTCAGGTGAATAAAAGCCTTGAAGTAATTCGGTGATCTTGGAGGACTGAAACTATTTTCTTCGTTCATGCTACTGAATTTAAGCAAAGCTAGCACATCCCTCTGAAACAGCACTTTTAGCATAAGCCAGTTTGAATGTAATTGTCTGTGATTTAATTGGGTTATTTATTTTCATCCACTGTGTAGGTGACTTGGAAAGACTCATTCCATCAGACACTAGACTTCAGAAAGAGACAGATCCCAAATCCATGTTGCCTGTGTGCCATGATGGAGACATGCACTTGCTCAGCATGGACCCCAAATTCCAGAACGACTTGGTCTCCAAGAATGGCATTGATGTGTATCCTTACCCAAGCCCCCTTCATGCAGTGGCTTTACAAAGTCCCCTTTTCTCCCTGGTGGGGCCATCCCCAGAAGCAGACCTCCAGGCTTCTCCCAGCAAACCTATGCCTAGTGCCACAGGTCCCAGCTTGATTAGGACTAGGCCAACCACTGAGGCCAAGCCAGGGGGTTACATTAATAAATTACTGCAGCTGACGAGATGCAAAGGGAACAATCGGGCTGATGCCAGTGAGTGGGTTTCAACAAAGAGCCAGCCAGCCACAATGCACCAGAGACTCATTATAACCCCCAGCACCGGTGGAGTGAAAATTAACAGCAGCAGTAGCCAGCTGGAAAAACAAGCGAGCTCTCTGGAAAGTAACAAAGCTGAAGGGAAGCTGCAGAGAGAGGTGCTGGAGGGGGAATGTGCCAAGCAGCAGGAGACCATGCACTGTGTGAATGAAGAACAGCCGTCCACTCGGTCTGACACAGAGCCATCAGCTGTGAATAGTTGTTATCCTGCCAAGGCAGCAGCAAGGGGCTCTCCTCTGGCAGAAGCAACAGAGAGCAGCGTGGAGCACAGTTCATCCTGTTCACAGCTGTGCCAGGAGGACTCCAGCCTGGGCACCTGGAACATTAAAGCCATCCCGCCCAGAAAGCTGCCCCTCAAAAAGTGTGGCAGTGCCAAATTGGCTAACGCTGGGGGTCATGAACGAGTGATACGGAGTGAGTTCGTTCATGCTCAGTTTGTCCCTGCAGAATCCCACCAAGTCCGCGTCAAGTTTGCCAGCTCCAAAACAAAGGCAGTGAAGATAAAGAGGAGGAACAGTGAAAAGGTACTACGGCCTGGGAAGCAAGCCTTTTGCGT
Organism: Ibidorhyncha struthersii; assembly: GCA_013398815.1. NCBI lineage: Eukaryota > Metazoa > Chordata > Aves > Charadriiformes > Charadriidae > Ibidorhyncha > Ibidorhyncha struthersii. Next base: position 403,632 of record VZSZ01003182.1, on the reverse strand, counting down.
GGAGAAGGCGAGAGGGTCCCATGTGGCTGCCAGGCTGCCTGCTGAGTGGAATCAGCCCCAAAGACCAAACGGAGCAAAGAGCCTTGTGCGGAGACCTTCGTATTCTGGTGATGTGACTGGCAGGTCATGCTCAGAGTCTAGCCTGTTGCCTGCGCAGGTCAGGCTCCCTGCCGTCCCGTCCAGACCAGAGCTTTACAGAGCCTCTGCCAATGCACTGTATTCCCTCGAAGGAGCTTGTGTAGACACAGCCAACAAGAAGAAGCAGCGCAAGTGGCAGTCCACAGTGGAGATCTCTACCAAGGCCCACCTGGCCAGCCTCTCTAGTAGCTTTGGCTTGGGAGCGCCAAGGCAGCCAGCAAGGAGGGCTGGTGTCCTGCGCACTGTCAGTATGAGGGCTCGCTCCAAGAGTCAGCGCCACGGAGCTTATGCCAAAAGTGAATCAGACCACTCTGAGTACTCTGCAGAGTGCGCTTCCCTCTTTCACTCCACCATTGCAGAGACCAGCGAAGGGGAGGTCAGCGATTTCACGACTAACCGTTTCGGGGACAGTGAGTCCAGTGAAAGCGATTCAGATGGCAGCAGTAACAGTAGCAGCCTTGCCCTTGACTATGATGAGGGGGATGAAAGTGAGCTGATTTGGCCTGAAGGTTCGGTCAGACAATCGGGGACTGTCCATGCCTCTTCCAAGCCTCTTCCCCCAGTGCCCAAAATCTGTCGCATCAAAGCTTCAAAGGCACTAAAGAAGAAGATTAGGAGATTCCAACCTGCCTCTCTGAAGGTCATGACCATGGTTTAAGGGAGAGCAAGCATCTGTTTCTTACAGTGAGACGTCCTGCTGGCTCTCACTTGCAGAACAAGAGAACCCATGTGCAGAGAAAAGGACTTGCTTAAAAGAACTCTGAATAACCCCCGAATTGACACAAGGGATCTTGTTTGTTAATGCCTGGACATAAATGTCACTGTATCTAATTTCCTCTCTTGCCATTTATTCTGTAAATATGGATCTGTGTATATTGTGTGATGCCTTTTTTTTATTATGCTGAAGGCTCACCATGGTGAAAATGAAAACAGCCTCGGCCATAAGATTTTACAGGCAGGCTCTTGATGGTTTGTTTGCCATATGTACCCACTGAATCAGTCCAAGACACAAAGGCTTCCCAAGAAGAGGGGCTCTTCCCAGCTGGCTATTTGGTAGCATCCCTCCCTCTTGTGAGGAATTCTTTGCAGGCTGAAGTCTTCATTAACCATCCGGCTGTTACTGTGCTTATATGGAAAAGCTCTCAGTGCTCTCAATAGTTTTACTTTCTTTCAGATCAGCCATCCCATACCTTCTCCCAAACAGCAGGAGGACGAGTCTGTTCTTCTGTAAAAACACACTATGTTTAAGCAAGAGGGAAATGTATTTGTGAATGAGAACAAGACTTCAGTTTGTTTCCTGTTTTCAAAATTGAGAGTATAGGGTGTTGTTTTTTTTCAAATGCCCTGTTTATGATGTTCCATGTTATTGTTCATTTGTGAATGGGTGAAAGAACATGAGGGCTCAGTGCCACAGTGTGTGAATAGCTGCGGCTGAGATTATAGCTTTGCCCCTGGAATTGCAAACTCAATAAATATTATTTAATGTACTTCTGAAAATTGTGCTTGTCTGACTTTGATGATGAAAGAAAATTATTCTGAACGCTAACGTCACATTAGGAATGCAGAGGAGCTTTCTTTGGTGAAAGAGATCTGTGTTTTCATGAGGGGTTCTTTTTTTATTTTTCAGAGGGTTGCTATAGCTCAGTCAGAACCAGGGTCCGTTCAGCCTCTACCTCAGGAAACCCACTTCAGCACCTGCTTCTAAATGAGTGAATTTAAAAACGTTTGCGTTGAGGACAGAGTAGTGTTTAACTGTCTTGCTTAAATTGGTGCAATTTTGTCACAAGACGCTCTTAATTTAAAATGTATATTTATGTATACGTAGTGTGTTCTGAATGCATTTGAGGGCACCTCTGTGAAGCTTTGAATCTGTAGCTAAACTGATGAAGTGATTTTTTTGTGTTCAGACAAGCAGTCCTAATTCTTTCCTCTGAGCACAGCAATCTGGAAGCTGAGCTGAAGTTCACCCTGTGTTTACCAAAGAGCAGGTATTAGCCTCCTGTTTCAGTGCCCAATCTGAACACATTCCTGGCCTAGGAGATGTAGGCATTACCTCATTCAGCTGAGTGTACTGGGTGTGAAACAAAAGCCAAGTGCTTTGCAGAAACTGTGGGTAAAAGTGCTTGTTTACTCCAAGGATTCGTTAGCAAACAGAAGTATTGAAGACTAAACTTTTAGCCAATGCCTTCTATTCTTTGGAAGCTATGTTATGTTTTTAAACCACTCTTTTTTCAAATCATTTTTGGAAAATGAGGTAGAGAAGAGTAAAAGTTACGTAAAGTCATTTAATTCAAGTATTCAAGCTAGCGCGTAACACCATCCCAGTGCGACTAGGAAAATACTACGTTTTAGTCAGTGGAATATGTTTAAGCATTTCTTCATGGTCACAAGAGTATTGGATGTAATCACTCCGATAGGATTAATGGGAGAATTTCACAGGTCTGGTTGTGGTTTCTTGTTCAGCATGTCTAGCAACAGAACAAACAAAATAGTGATTTATGCCTTGTTGACTTTCTACACCACAAAAGGATTCTTTTTCCCATTTACACAAAAGGTTTCATTTGAGGGAGTATGTCAAAAGTTACATGTGAAACTTTAATCCATGGATTTTCTGTATTGGGGTGGGCTTTATTGGTTAGATAGGAATTTTGAGGGTGTTTTTTTTTTTTTGTGGGAGAGGAAATTGTTCTTAAGTAGAAAACTGCTCTGTGTAGGAGCATTCTGAAACCTGGTAAAAACCGCCAGCCAGTAGCTCCCTGCCTTTTTATCAGAGCAAGCTCAAACAATAAGTTTGTGGTCCCACAACTCAGTAAATCCCGCTTTAGGGCTGTTAATACTCCGTCAGAAATGTTGCCAGACACATGATGAAAGTGCTGATCCAGAATGAACTCACGCTGCCAATTCAAATAAAGAAAAATGATGACTTAATTTTGTACTGACAGGTTTTATGCCAGGTGAGGTATCACTGCCTCTACTGCTCACACTTTCTGCCAGGTCAGATAACGTCTCTCCTCCCAGACCCACCATAAAACCAACATAAAAGCATAAAGCTGGCACAAATGTCATCACCCTATGCCTTGGCTAATTTGACAGAAATATGATTTGTGCCCACACTTGATCCAGGACAAACCTGTGGTGCTGGAGAACCCCAGCAAGGCAGAGAACCTGCTGTTAAGTGTTGAGGTATCACCATGTGCAGTGATGATAGCAAGCTGTGACTTTCTGGGGAGGGCAGAACGGGTGCTGCCACCCCTCCTTACTCCAAGACGTTGGACCTTCTCCCTAGCACTGCCCTTTGGAAACACTGCTTTCCTCTGCTGGACCAGAAACTGCACTGGGACCAGAGCTCTAGGGGGAAGGACAGTGCAAAGCAGGGCAGGAGAATTGGGTGGCTGGTAGTCCAGCTATATTGGCACCAAAAATATGATTGTAGTTCAGTACACTGGTAAAAATTGGTATATTTTGTTGTCATGTGCACTGAAACTTTTGGTAACAACTGGGGATGAGCGTGATGCTTGTCAGTGCTCTGTACATTGGAGACTATGGGCTGGCTCTGCTGACAGCACCCGGGAATACCTGCCTCCTAAGGAAACAGATCTGAAATGTATTTAAAATCAACAAATATCAATAAATACTCTGGTGCACTATTCTTTTGTATGTGTATACTGAACACCATAAAAACAGCTTTCAGCTCCATATGAAGCCTCATAGTGAGAATAAGGGATGCCCAGCTTTATTTGTGGTCATGGCGATACAAAACAGAAATATTCACTGTCTGTTTTCCCTTCTGGAAGGAATCCACAAAATCTTTTTATCTTGCAGCATCTTTTACTATAAAGGCCTAAGAGAATGCAAAACATGTCAGTTGGTAATTCAATTAGAAGTCTAGCACCAAACCTGATACACTGCATGAGTGAGAAGTTTAGCACTTTCACTGTGACTTGATTAGCAAGTGTATAGATCTGACGGGCTGTTTCAGAACAGCTTTATGCAGCGTCTCTATTGCAGGAGCTAACATCTGTCATCATCGCTCCAAGCTCTAGTGAATCAAAATCAGCCACTGCTGAAATCTATGCACCAGATCAGCGGTTTCCTTCTGTCAAAGGCAGGCATTTACACTTTGGTGTAGGAGCAAATTGCTCCTAAACCACAAAGGAAAGAAAAGAAAAAAAAAAAAAAAAAAAGAATAGAAAGGGAATTAAGGAAGCTTTAAGACCAATTTGCAGAATAGATCAGAATTATGATTTTTAAAACTTCATCAAAACTTGATGGTTGGACTCGATGATCTTAAAGGTCCCTTCCAACCTAGACAATTCTATGTTTCTATGATTAATCCTTTTATTGCTCTAATAATTTTGGAAATGGATAATTACCAGCCTTCTTGGCCTTGACACAATCTTAGATTTTCAAGTCCACATCCAGTACCCAAACTATGGGATAGAGTCAGAGATCTGATATTTTGCTGAAAGCACCATCCTTCAGACCAGAAAGAGAGTCAAAAGAAAGGCAGTTATCATGTGGCAAGTCTCAAAATCCACTATGGATGATTCTTAAGCTGGTGAATTTGAGTCCAGTGGACATTTTAAGGCTATGCTTGAGTCTGTTTAGTGTTTGCTTACCCAACCTGGTCCAAAGCTCTGAAGGGGTGAGTGCTGAAGGTGGAGCAAGAGGTGCTCCAGGAGCAGCTGAAAGGCTGCCGATAGCGGCGGCTCTTTGGGAAACGAGTTGGTGCCCACAGGACAAGGCAGGCTGAGCATGGCACCAGAAGGCTCTGGGCAGTTCCAGCCCCAGCAGCCTTTGCTAGCTTCTTTATTGCTGCTGGGACTCTCACCCAGCTCCATTGCTGCTCACGTGGCAGTGCTGGGATTTGGATGCTGCACTTGAAATAGTCGCAGGCCACCTGCACCCAAAGCCACAGGCCGATCACTCCTGAGTGACAAGGCCAGCCAGCGCCTCAGCCGGGAGCCCTTCCAGACTACCAAGTGCAAAATCCCATTAGGCAAAGATGGCTCAAAGGAAGCGTGCAGCAAAACAAGGCATCTGTGCCTGCTGTCTCTGACAGGGAACAAGACAACAACATGCCAGGGAAGGACTGCCCAATTGCTCTTCTGAAGCAATAGCAGCAGCTTTCATTTTCAAGACCCTTTTGAGCCGTCCTCAACCATCCTGAGGCTGAAGGGATCACCCCAGCTGTGCTCAGTGGAAGAGCAGCTCAGCTTTTAACTACAGCAGTCCCTCTGCCCCCCTCACCACAGCAAACCCTTGGGCTCCTGCAGAGAGCTGTAGTACTGATTGCTCCCTCACCATGAACTCAGCCCTCCTCCCTGAACATGCTCCCCAGGAAGCTGCCCTGAGATGAGCAGCTTGAACGACCGTATAACGGAAATAACATATGTTAATCTGGAAAAGAAGGAGTCCAATGTCGGAAACTTGTCTGTGAGGAATACAACCATACAATGACACCAATACAGCATTTAGGCAGAGTCTCCTGTACCTTACATGGATGTGAAGGAGACCTGGGATTCCACCATTTGCTGCTACTCTGTACAGCTACTGTGATACTTCAGCTACAGGTGAAGAGCGATCAACAGAAAAATGCTCAGCTAAGGGCTGTTTTTTTATGTTTGTACTTCTCAGGTTTAAAACCATTGCAGTATGTCTAACTATACTGCAATGCAGAATGCCAGAATAACAGCTGAAACGAGCACCAGTCCAGCCACCATCAGTTCTATTCATTCCATGTGTTATCATTATGATGAAGCCTGGAGACTATCATTAGCTAATACAGACTTTTTTTCAAGCATTCCAGCGTTTTTCCTTTCTTTTCCTGGCTCAGCATTTGTAACTAGGGACGCAGTGCATCAAATCCACCCGTGACGTAATTCCTGGGAAGTCACTGGAGCTACCCCACAGATTCATTTAACCCCCTCATGCTGTTCTCAAGATGTCAGCAAGTGGGATGATTGGCATGACAGATGGAAAATAAGGAGGATTTCAGACCTCGATTTCATTCTTGATTGGGCTGCAGTCTGTGGAACTAACTGTGTTTATGGCTGGTTTGCCTGGGGAGAATCCTGCTGCCGTGTCACATCTGTGTTAGTGGCAGAGCAGGGGAGATAGGGCTGTGCACAGTGATGGCATTTCATGTGTATTCTGGTTTTCAAAACACAAACTGAAAGAGTATCAGCTCTCTGGTGATCCTCTAAAGCTACAAACCAAGACAGGAGAAAGCCTACGGATCAAATTCACCAGGCAGGGCTGACCAGGCCATGCTGAATCTAAACTGCAGACTGACAAGCCCTGGATGAAGAATCTCGGTTTCAGCAGGACACTTGAGCAGCTGGATGTGCTCAAAGGCTTGTCAAATCACTCAGGGTGCCCAGACTTCAGCATCCAAGATAGAGACATCAGGCTAACAAGTTGCTCTGCATTACTGCAAACCTTCACTCTTGCATTTACATCCAATATTTTCTCGCTGTTCTTAGTGTCCCAAAAGTGAGTCTAAAAAGCTAAGGGTTGTAATTCACTCAGCGCGTAATTACATTTAAGCCTCTACCAAACTGTTCCACAATTTCCAAGATGGAATGATATGGATACATTGGCTCTTGAGACAACACGAAGTATCTGTCAGCAGGAATCTGGAAATGAAACTTGCACGTACACTACAAGTTGTAGCATCAACAAGAGCTTTACTATTTAACATATAAAAGTTCAAGACTTTGCCTGGACCACTGCAATGCTAAAGCACAAATAAAATCTTAAATCCTCTACGATTATTAGCTCGTTCACTAATGAAAGCCAAGAAGTTCAATTATGAAAACAGTTTTTGAGTTTGACCACTGTCTGGGTATAAAGAATTTGGCAGAAAATGCCAGTAGTATGGCTTGTTATGCATTTTTTCCCCCATTTTCTACTTAATATTCCCTAAAGAATAAAACTAAGAGAGAAGCAGAAGTTCATTTTCATGCTCTTCATTAGTAGGGTCATCTGACTTGACCCTCCCTTGATGCACTTGGACATGCAAAAGGGCAAGAGCAGAGACATTTGTAGTCAGGATGAAAATTGGTTGTGTCTTAAATATGCAATACAGAAAACATTTTTTAATTTATTCAATGGCAAGGAAGCGGAAGAAGTTAATGGCTCGGGCATACCCAAAGTCTCCTATGCTGAGATCATTGGAATTAAACTTATTAAATGTTGGAATTCCTTATCTCAGATGCAATTTATGGCAAAGGGCTACATGAACAGAAATTCTTTGCAAAGGGAAGGAGAATTTCCTGATTATATACTGTTGCTCACTGTGTTTCTTGCCATCCTTCTGTGCATAACCAAATCAATATCTCTTGTCTCCCCGATACTGCTGTTTCGCCGTGGCATGAGTGGAAGAACAGGGTGCTTATCAGCTACACTGTGGACTCTGCTGAGAATTTCACCTTGGCATAGAACTGTCGGTATTCCATTAGGACTGAGGTTTATGAAGTTACTTCTTGGAATGGAAATTTGCCATATATCTTCATAGCATTAGATGTGTACACGGATATGTGTGAAAAGACAGCTCAGTGGATTGGGTGGATGTGATTATGTCCACAGACATTGCTTTGGAAGCAAAGCAGAAAGGGGTTTGGACTACGCTGTATCTTGTCACTGACTCTGACTACATTTTCCAAAGAAAATAGGTCTCGGTACTGGAGAGGCACTGAGAATGAGATGCTGATTAAAATTAGTACTGTGAACATTTCCCTTTTTAATTTTAATCACACTTACTGAGGCTAACAAGTTTGGGGATGGTTCTACCAAATCTGACTTTGGAGTGGGCTGAATTTCTTGAAAATACTTCCGTGATGTATTTTGTTAAACCAAGATGTTCAGGGAAGCTTCATATGTGCTTACCTGATTTGCACCTGAATTCTGAATCATCTGAAGTGTACTAATAACTATCTATTAGAAAATTCTACCCCTTTTTCTCCCTCTCCCCCAAAAAAGTAGGCATATGTTGCACACCTACAAGGTACCTCTAATAAAATGATTATGATTGTAGAATGGCTTTTCTAGCTCTTCACGCTACATTTAGATTCTGTGGTTTTGATTAGGTTTTCATCCTGGGTCTCTTTTGTTATCACTGGGGCACTGGAATTGATATAATACTTGTATGCCTACAACCACAGCTTTATAAGCAGTATTTATAGACTGCAGGCTGCTTCTAGGAGGTCAGAGAAAGGTAACTATGAATAGCAAGCCTAATGCCAGCAGGCTTAACTACACTGTACCACAGTATGAACTTTCATTTCAAATTTTTAGGAGTTCACAAATCAAAAAAGGCTGAAAAACCACATATTGTCTCCTAGGTGCCCAAGATGAAGAGGAGTTCAGAACAAGGAATCTATGAAGCCAGAAACAGGAAGAGTTCCAGGAGAGCTGATATGAGAAAAAAAAAAAAACAAAACAATTTCACAGTCTGATGATAAGTTACTGCAAATCAAGGGGAAAAGCTCTGCACAGATGGTGTTAAATAAGTACAGAGGACTGAAACAGGCTGCAAGATAGGCAGGGAGAGTGATAAAAAGGGACACTTTAAAGCTTTGTTATTATAGGAAGGTTAATAATTTGCTAGCGCTGTGGTTAGTATATAATCACAGCAGCCTCCCACATTAAGTAACCTCAGTGTGGTTGTCACCACGGAAACGCGATGGGGTTAGAAGCCAAGTATCCCAAATGTGTTTGCATCATCCACAGCTGAAGGCACCCTCCCAAGCCCAGCCTGCGGTGCCAGCTGCCCGGGGGTGACCTTCCTGCCTGGCTGCTCCTGCACCCTCTCCCCTCCACTCAACCTCTGTCACTTCCCTGGCCACCATGTCCCTTTGTCTGCGGCCGGGAACCTTCATCCAGAGGAATTCCTCTTTTTCTCAGAAGATTCATCAAGTTATAAAGATTAACCTCAGAGTCTACAGAGAACTTTTAGCAAGAAAATGTTTGGCCATTTCTCCACAACTGGCCTTCAGAAATGTACTCTGATGTCTCGTGTTCATTTGTTTGTCTCTGGGGTATGTAATTTGGGGACACTGAGGTTTAACTGCCCTAGATCGCAAGGGAAGCTACTGCAGAGAAGGATAAAGCCTGGGCTAGAAATGAAAACCAAAAAGGCAACAAACAGACCCTGCACTGTCTTTTTTTCAAGTGCAACCAGGCACTTCGTGCAAAGCAGACACTGTGCATGCTGGGTCGCACGTTGGGCCCGTGTTATGCGGGGGTGAATGACCCCACTCAACACACCACCCCTCAGTGTCCTCACTCACCACAATACATGATTTTCAGCTTTGCAAATTAGGAGAAGGTCAGAACCTGTGTGAGTGGTACGCGCTGAAAGCTCCACAGGCAGCCATGAGGATGAATAGAAACAAAATACAGCTATTTTCATACCATCACATATAATTAGATACTGTAATTACAGAGCTAATTTCTCTCACTTTCCCCTTACATGATACTTTCCCTGAATTCTCCGAGATTGCTACCCCAGTCTGCTGAGGTAAGAGCGTGCTGTGTTGAAGCTGGCTCCACATCTTTAGTGTCTGTCTGTCCTAACACACGCTGGGAAGCAGAAACATGACCTGCAGTTTCCTTTATCACAGCAGAGTTTGGTCCCTGAGCTGCCTCTCTCTAAATCTGAAGTTACACTGCCTGATTCTCTGACGGAGAGCGCTATTTTTTGCATAGTCCAAGACCACTTTGAGCGCAAATTACCCTCAATAAAATTGCATTTTATAACAAAACTCAATACAATAATGTGGTTTGCAACAAAGGGCCACTGTTTGTATTTCCCTATGGATTCAGTTCACATCAGCTTTCCAGGTATAAGAAGGCCAAGTCTGCATCCAGACTATAAAGACTATACTATATATATAAGTACATACTTTGTACGCTATTAGTATACACACTTATACAAGGCTACAAGGGAGGCAGCTAGGATAATTACTGTCTTCACTAGACACATATTGCTAAGAGAAATACACAGCATGAATACAATAAATGTAGTATCTCTTGTAATACATAATACAGTCATTGTATGTTGGGCCTGCATGGCTGCACAATGCTACGTCAGTTTTAATTGATCTCATTTACTCAAACACCCGTAGGAAAAGCATCTTGTTCCTGTGAAGCTAAAGGTCTGTCTTTGAGATACAGAGCCTCCTATGGCTTCCTGAATTAGCAGATGTTCTGTTCTTCCTTTAATAAAAAACTCTGGATAATGATTGCGGTTTGCTTTGAATATTCATCTGAGAAGTTATAAAACTATGTTTAAAGAAGCAAACAGATAATTAACTCTTCCCCAAAACAAATCTTATTTTTAAAGAGGCTCAGAGCCAAAACTACGTCTATGTTTTAACCTCATCTCTAGCATTTCAATGAGCATTTGTGAGTTCAAGCCAGATGAAACCAAATCTCTAGAAGAATATAATGCATTTTCTAGTTAAACATTAAGAACAAGATTTTAAAGTGAAGTGTCTTGCCAAGGATTTGTCTTTGATGGAAATTATTCCATTATTTCATTAAAAGCCCTTTTTTTGCTACAAAAGTAACACTTTCCATGTTGTCATTATGAAAAAAAAAATCTCTATCATCTCGTCTGTAGTCTGTGGCTTGTAATGTGCAGGAGGTCAGACTGAATCTTCCTGTAATCCTTTTGAGCTTTAGAGTCTATTAACTTTTATTCTGTTTCCTATACTGTATTTCTGTTTTAAGGGGAGAGTGATCCTTAGATCACAAAGCAATTTTAAAATTTCCCAGCAAGCTAGGCAAAAAAGTCTCTTCCAATGCCTTAAAGGCAAATATCAATGGATTTAGGATGGAATTTGTTACGTCTATCTTAAGGCATCTCAAATTTAGGAATCTGGGCTAAACCAGTCTCCTAAGCACCTCGTATTTCCCAGTAGAGAGTGAGTAGCACTGCTGCCAGCAGGGAAATTACCTCATTCCAAACAAGGTCTCCCAGATAGGTGGGCTGAATTGTTTTCAGGAAGTACTGGCTGTAAGGAGCCAAAATGACTCAGTTCAGCAATACCTGACTTTTGAATAAGTAACATCAGATTAGCCACATTTGATTTCTGAGGGCGTGGGTAGCTGCTTTCGATTGTATACAGCTGTCATTGAGATTTCTAAGGAATTGTTAGAAGAAATGGAAGGGGATTAATACATTTTGGGTTTTTATAAAGGAGTTATTTTATACAGTACCAGCAATGCTGGTAATAAGTTTCAGGGTAGGCACGGCAAATAAACGTACAGATGGTACAAGTAAGGGCAAGCCATAGCACATACACAGCATAGAGCTGTGACGTTGTTGTAAATTATATCCAAACCCTGGATTAATCTAAGAAATAAACCAGGAATCTATCAATCAAAAATTGTTACATTAAAAATCCCTTAGACCTGTGCTTTTCTTTCTTCTTCTTCTGCAGAGGTGATGAATTATGTTTTACTCCAGAGGACACCAAAGCTTGAACAGACTTGCAAAAACTCAGTAATATATAATAATGTCTGGAAAGTTGCAGCATCTGCCTTGTTAAACATGAGCACATAATGCTGTGTCCCTCTTTCATTGGGGCTTTAGTTACTGTTCTCTTCAATAATCTGTTTAAGAATTGGTTTACTATTCTGTTTACGAATCAAAGAGGACAGATTACCATTCCTGTGCACCTTATGTAGTCACTTAAATCAAATCAAAGGGAATTCACACATAATTGGTTTTCACAGGCTTTGAAAAGCTCAGCTGATTTTTAAAATGGCTATTTTTCATATGACTTTACACTGTTCCAAAGGCAAAAGGATGAAAACTTCCATTCTTTCCATAGAAAAAAAAAAAAAGAGGTTAAAGAGTCTTTCCCTCTGAATAACAGTTAAATGACCAAATAATCTTTAATTCAGGGTAAAAAAACAAACCAAAACAAAACAATAAAAAATAAATTCTCCAGCTTTGTCAAGGTTGTCTAAAACCAAAATCCAAGGCATGACCAAAGCTTCATTCTCTGCTTGTATAAAACTGGAAACAGAGAGTATGTCAGTGGTAGCCTGGATGCCTGCTAGTCCTCTATAAATTCTATGAACAGAAAAAGTGCCTGTTGCACAGGGACCTCTCCACAACTATGACTATTCTAATTCCTTCATATTTCTGATCTGTTTTTGCACTGTTTGCAGTAGTCTGAATTACCAGACACAGGATAAGAGGGAACCAAGCCATGAAACCTCTGTAGATTTACCTAAACATACAGTTTCACATAATGAACCCACAGTTCCTACCACAAACATCCATATGAAAAAGGGATTATAAACATGAAGTACTGCATCTCATTTCATTTGCTGATACTAAATGTGTAAGTAAATAAACTATATCGACTCAGGCATGCACACATAGTTTTTGAAGCCCTGTGACTTTTCTAGTTAATTTACAGTAAAAACAAAAAAGCAAACTTTGAAGAAAAGAAGTTTAAAGGGAAAAAGCTTATGGCCCCAGAGACAGGGATTTTCCCAGCAGGATACTCTGTTGGGTGGGCTGAATAAAAGTAACATGCATTCTTTTTCCTTTAGTAAGAGGTGCACTTTCGTAACTCGTAAGGGAAATTGCTGAATAGTTTTGACAGTTGCATTGCTGTGTTTGTTTCAGCTCTGGAATGTAATTCAGATATTGTTTGAGTGTTAAAAAAAAAAAAAAATAACAACAAACTTCAGAGCAAGTTCCTGCAAGCTCCATGAGCTCTTAGTGTACATATGAATGGGAAGGGACAATTTTCCTGCATGCCAGAGGAGAAGGGTAGCTTTTGATGGCAGGTCATTCAGCTATAGGGTGCCACAGGACTTAACTGTATCTTATGCAAGAGATTGCTTCCTCTGGTCTTCACTGAAAGCTCTCCACCCAGGGGGTCTGGCAGGAATCTCAGTAGCATTTCCATTTTGTTCAGCAGTCTGTATTTGGTTGACCAGTTCAAACGCACCTGTTTTCATAGAAACTGCTCTCTTTGTTCAGTGTACATTCCATCACAGTGTTAAATACCACCAAACATGGTCAAAAGGTCACTGCTTGTGTCTCAGCTCCGCTCTAAGAACTGTCCCAAACCCGTCATTTCTCTCGAGTATTCTGCAGAGCATCTAAATCACAGTAAAGAAGTTGCATGTGCTTGCAGGGGACTATTGGGGAGGAGCAGTTTTTCGGTCAGCTTTGCCATTACACCAGGTGGCTACTGCCTGGGATAACCAAACCTCAGCCCAGTCAGTAATTTATCATCACATCACTATTCATTATATGGCTTTTTTGCTTTCTCTTGGTCAAGCCCCTGTTCTCCTTCTCCAGAGATTTCCTAGCTGGTGTGATTTCATGTCAAGGGTCTGCCAGGTTTATTTCCCCACACACCGCCTTTCCCATGTCTGGACAAAGCTACCTTTGCTTTCATTACAAGCGGCTGGATACGCCAGCCTCCATCGTAGTGCTCCATGTGGCACCAGCAGACTACATGTGGCTTTAATCGCATAGTCAGCAGGCGTAGGAGCAAGTCTTCTCTATAACCAACCAGCTTTCGTGTGTGCTTTATCCATCTCTTCCTCTTCCTGCGCTCTGTAGCTACAAATAACTCCACAAGGCAAATGCCTCCACACCCGACCTCAGCATTCACGGAGACAGGAGAGGCTGGAGCGACATTAAAAGCCAAAGGCCTAATAAAACAAATGACAGCAGCTAAATTGCTGTGCCCAGAGACCCAGCATTTTCAGGGCTGCTCTGATAGCTCCGCCCTACTCAGCGTTTCTCATGCGCTATGAATGAGCCGGCTCCTTCTCTGAAACGTGTAGATCCCGATCTCCTGCTCTGAAACCTGTAGATCCCAGCCTCCCTCAGCTCTTTGCTAAATTTTTGGCATCCTCAGCTTTTCTCATGCATTCCTCTGGCATCTGCCCAAGCCCTTCTGTCACACGTGGTAGGTGCTGTGGGGCAGAGACCCCTCTCTGCCTCTTTGCCTGCATCTGCCTATGCAGAGTCTTGCCTGTGGCCGGCACGTTCATGCCATCCCAGTGAGCATCCATGTAATAATAATAACAACAACAGCAAACAACAAGGATTTGATGAAGGGTATAAAGGGGCTGTTAATGGGGTAAGCAAACGTAACAAACTTAGATCCGCCTCGCTGCTTCAGGAAAACTTGCCCTTTGCTGGTGACACAATTCTGTATTTCATACTCACGCTCCTGCAGTTCATTTGCTGTGAGATTTAAATTCAAAGGAAAAAGCGTCTCAGCTGCAGCCTGTTTGTAATAAGCTACTGGAAAGCTTCAGAAACCCCATTAATCGTTGGACCTTTGTTGTGTGTCCCCAGTGTCCCGATGGCTCATGCCTCACCTATGAATTTCTGTGGTAGGTTTACTTGCTGCCACACTCCCGTTCCAGTGGGGCAGAGGACTGAAATCCCCAACAGTCCCATTTTGACAAGCAGAGGGATAGAAAATCCCTTAAAATAAGCCTGAATCTGCAAGGGGACACAGTTCACCTCTACGCTGTCGCCAAGACCTGCTGTGCAAACACTAGACAGCCCCACCCAAGCTGGGAAAGAAAGGTTCAGGCCTTTTAATGAGTGTCATGGCCATTCCTTCGTTATTTGCCCACTCAGGGACAAACCCCACTCTTTCCCTACTTTGTAGCAAGCTCATTGTATGTCTGCATGGCAAGGAGTCTTTTCCAGTGCATAATGGTATTGCTAAGTGGATGCCTGGTTGTTGTTCGTAAATTAAGCGTCTTTTGTTTTTCCACCGGGAATCTTGGAGCGTCGCACTGATTGACTGTTATCTGTCAAGGCATCAGTCAGCAACCCAGCAACTCTCTGCTGGAGACTGCCCTGCTTTTACAATTAGCAATAAAAAGCTTTTGTCGCTGCACAATGATGCTTCTGAGGTCTGGTTCAGGGTTTTAGGAGGGTTTTCTTAATCAACAATAAGATCAAAAACATACATATTCTGTTTGCTTTGACAGTGAATTGGGAAACAAAATATTTAGCTCTAAGAGAAAGAAACACTTCTACATACTGGAGTAATTAATCTGGTGCATATAAATAAGGTTTCAGAACCTCATTTCCTACTTTCTCATGCATTGCATCCTCCTCTATTAAGTTTTAATGTGAAATGTTTCAAAGTACAGTTCTACAACAGACATGAAGAACTGAAATTGTAATTTACACCGTGTTTAAAAGAAACAAGCAGAACAAGATCAGCTTCACTTCATGGAGAGGTGTTATTTATACAAACAACTCTCTTAGAAAAAATCAAGCACTTAAATGGACAAGCTGGATACAAATAGGGTCACTTGATCCTTCTCCTAAGAGATATTAAAGCCCACACATACTCATCATGAATCAGTCAGGGGATAGCAATGTTAATTATGTATAGCTTATTTTTTAAAAAATATAATTTAAGGCTACATCTGTCAGAACAGTTCTAGGTACGTTAGTAGTTCATGTGCAGTATTATGGCTCCTCATTTCTCTCCGCTATCGCAACAGGATCTATTGGATCTTGTGTATGGCAAAACATAGTTTATACAAACTGTAATTCTATCTTTAAGAGCCTTTTATTTTGTGAAAGCTTACGTTTGTGTCAGATGTCTGGGCCTGGGCAGGGCTGGGGAGGGATTTGACAGAAAGTAGTAGGCTTCATTTTCTTTTCCTCTCCCTGTGTCACACTTGTGTTGTAGAAAAAGTGTGAGTAGAGTGTGTGTACAGGGGGTGTAAATAAAGGGAAAAGGCATAAACAATAAGACTGAGGAGAAGAAGTGACAGGAAAATCTCATGAAGGTATCAATTAGTACATTAAACCTGGTAAAAAAGATATATGGTAAGAAGGTGGGAAAGAAAAGAGTAGAAGAGGAAAGACATCTTTTAATTTAGCAAATGTTATATACTAGAACTTGTCAAAATCAAAAAACAATCACATCATTTTTTTTCTTTCATAATGACCTGCAAAAGTAATGGCTGCAAAAAAGACTGCTGTAACTCATCTAATGCTCTACCGACTGAGACCATTAAACAATTTGGCTTTCATGGGAGTATTGCACAGAAATAAAGTTTATTAGGGAAATTAAAAAATGTTCCACTTACAACCTGCGAAGTTCTTTGAGACATCTGTCCCTTTTTATGGTTCCAAATTCTGTCACAAATCTGTTGTATTCTGTGTAATAGTAATAGAAAATCATGTGAGCAAAAAAGTTTTAGAATGCGCTGCTGTTGTTCAAATATAAAACACTCTATTGGGATTATAATGAGTTTCCAAGAAATAGAGCAGCTTCAAACAGCAGCTGCAGTTTTTAAATCAACTTGACAGAGAAAAGCTTTTATTAAACATAGAAACTCTCTTCTAGATATACTGCCCATCTTGGGCCAGAGCCAGCACTCATTTTTTAGCTTGGAATAGTTGGTTGCATGTACACACACACACACACACATATATTTATTAGTTCTGCATTTTAATACTTACTATTCAATGACCCACACAAAATTTGTATAAAATTATTTATCGTTTTCAAAGTATTTGTAAATGTAAGGCAAGTTTATAGACGCAAACTAAATTTTGTTTATTTACACAAAGTTTGTTCTCCCTGTGTAGTAGACACAAGAGAGGAACTGTTTGATGTAATTATGAAGAAAAATAGAATGTTTAGAGCATTCAGACTGTATATTTCATAGCAAAATCTTTGTCTCAGTAAAGTTTCATGTGAATTTGACTTCATATATTGTTTTGCCTCTACTATTGGAATACATAAATAAAGTAAATAAGATTTTTCCTACACAAGCTCCAGTCACTGGCCTTTCAGTGATGCATAGTATATGATGTTAATAGTCAGGCTTCCTACAAAAAGTACTCCATGAGGAACATCCTTTGTGATTATGTTTCAGTAGAACTTACCCAAGCCAATAATTCTATCATTAAATGAAATTTCAGCTTGAAAAGAAAATGCTTGATCTGCCTCAGGAAAACACATGCAAATAAACAATTAAATCAGTATCAGTATGCCAATTTCAGGAAGCAGAGGACTTGGCCTTCAAAAGAATTGATGCTTAAATGGCAGCGGCAGATCCTCAGCTCTCTCATAAAAATAGGCTTGACATCTCCAATCTTTACCTCCTTCTTCGCTCATTTCTTAACCAGTCCGTACCTCTCCTTACTTATTTTTTTTCAGCTGTCCAACAGATTCCTCATGAAAAGTACATTCCTGTTCCCTCTCCTTGGCCCATCACCTACACACATTTTTATATGGGAGACCAATTTTGTAGGTTCCTAGTGCTATTTAGGCACTTTGGGGTACACCAGCACTGCCAGGTAAACGTGGCTGGAAACCTACTCTCCAAATTGTCCTGATTTACTCTCCACACGGAAGACCCTCAAGACCTCACTCAGCAGGTTGCCTTAGGTGGGTGCCAGCCCTCTCACTTCATAGGTATGTGCTACAACACTACAGCCGCACCTCTCGTCCATGTGGGCCAGCACATCCACGTCCACTTGTATTCCCCCGGGCTTCAATGTGAAGTACACCAACGTCTACTTTTTCTGCAGACAGTGTGGATCACCTGAGCAGGAGCTGCAAAAGCAGAGAGGCTCCAGGCAATTTTACACCTGCTCTCCATGTCCTGGTGCAAAAGTAGCTTGAGCATTTCAGGCCCTTTAGGGTTCCTCCAAATGGAGGCAGATATTTTAATAACAAATTGTACAGAGTGCTGATGAAGCAGGCATGCAGCAGCCAGGCTCTTTACCTTGTGTTGAACAGCTATAAGGTAATTTAATGATGACGTGGAGGTGTAACAATGCCAGAGCTGACTTTGTAGCTGGGATTGCCCATGCATTTTTTACAAAGGAGAACTACCTGAGGCTCCTAGTAAATAATTAACTAATAAACAAAAAGCAGTTTCTGAAGTAGGAAGGGAAGATATTGTCACACCTTTCAAGAGGAAGCCATTAGGCAGTTGAAAGGAAATAGATTGAGACCAGAAAGGCAGAATATGGGTTTCGACCAAGCCTATTAAGAGATCATTATGATTGTTATGCTAGATAGGGCTCCTGAACTATTTTAGTTGATTGGTATAATATTAAATTCACACTCCTCTCTTTTCTTTTTTCTGTTTTCCTTTTTTTTAACCTAATGTAGCAAAAGATCTGTGCTAGGCTGTCCTAAGGGTCATAAGAGCCTTGTGCCTAAGTCTCCTCTTTCTGAAATTCCTGTCCCAGATCAATCAGATGCTTTTCTTCTGTAAACAAATAATGACTTAATTTGCATCCCCTGGCTGCAGTCCTCATCCTGAAACTCAACTGCCTAAGGTTACACCTGGAGCCAAATGTTTTGGAGAAGGCTATATAAGGCTGATTTCATTTGCTAATGAAATACTGACTGTGAAGGAGAAGTGGTATCTGAGAAAGGCATAGAGCAGACTGCTACTGCTCAGGCTTTGCCATTCCCTGCAGCCTGGAACCTACCCATGGCACAAGCTGCCCCTTTTTCAACCTGTTTTGTCTTTGTCCTTCCTGAAATAAATTAAGGGATGAGGTTTGCTTGATCAAACATGTAAACATGCACTCTGGTGTCTGTGTGTTGCCTCTCCTCCTGGTTCCTCCTGGCCAGCCATGTCATGCTCCAGAGGGTACTCAAGCCCAGGGCAAAGACCAATAATTGCTGGGTTTGGTTAAGTTACTCCACTGAACCACTCTGCTCTCGGCCAAGGTGAGCACTGTCACTCTCGGGCGCTCGGCTCTTCTGGAGTGTTTCTTCTCCCTTCTCCATTTGAACTGGAAATGCTTTTCTGTGACTGATATCCTGAAGAAATTTAGCTAAAATGTGTGTGTTCCAACAGAAATTCTGGTTTGATACACTGACATTTTCCAGTTTAAAAAAGTGCCATCATCATTTATGGTGAGGAGAGAACTTCTTAAATGCAAGTATGGGCCAGACAAATGGCCCATGTTGTAATGTGCGAGGTAAACTCACTTCTCTGGTCTTTCTTGGCATTTGTACTATCGCTTGATCCTGACTGTGGATTTGAGGCTCTGCCGGGATCCATATAAACTCTGTTCTCTGGCTTGAACATAGTTTTCTTGCCTCAGGGCTATCATTGTCTTTAGGCAGATGACAGTTTTGACTGTACTTAAAATGGGGCTAGACTACGTTGTTTTTCAGCAGGGTTGGTCACTTGGAGGAAGTGTGTGGTACATTTTACAGCAGTACTGTGCTTCTTTTGCATCCTATCTCATTAACTGACTTGTCTGCGGGTTTTGAAAGGCTTTTACCCTCAGAAACACCTACAATTAAAATGCCAGCTTTTGTGCTTGTTTTTAATAGTGCTTTCTAATCTGACCCACATAGATGCAAATACTTCTGCCCTCACTGACCATGGCTGGCTCTCATCTTCTTCCTTGGGAGAATTTAGGTGCTCAAGAAAACAACCATGCAATTCCTGCAATTTATAGCAGAAGTTAATGTCCCCGGCATACCCTGTGAGAGTGTAGCCTGTTATTAAGAGATTATAAAAATGAGAAATGTTCCTGATACATTCAAGCTGCCTTCAGTAATGGCCTGAGACCTTGAAAAGCCTATGATCTGCACTCAGAGCTTGCAGGGAGGCAGCACAGCATCTATGTCCTGTGGTGACACTTCTTTCGTTTGCCTTCTTTGGAATTTATGTGGTTTATATTTACTTACTTTCCCTTTTTTTTTCCTTCTGCTACAAATGTTTAGTGAGCAGAAATTGCAGTTGCCTTCTTCTACCCTTCATTTAAACAACTGTGATATTAGTTGTCTATATCTCAAATCAACCTACCAGACCAGTGTGAAACAATACATACGCTGGATAATTTTTCTTTCCTATGATAACACGAAATCTTTTAAAGAAAGAGCTCTCTTTCTTATTTCTTTCCCTCTCTGTGCAGAGAAGACACAGAGGAGCAAAGACTGGGCAGTCTAAGGCCTAACGCCACTAAAATTTGTGTGTATAATTTGAAGTTACTTACAGAGCAATCTTACAGAAGCACAGGAGCAGGGAAGTCTACCCTGGGTATGAAGTCCTGTGCCTGGCTACAGGAGCCACCACCATCATATCATCCCCAACAAAAGCACCAGGACCCCTATTTAGTGCAGTTCAGTGTTTCTCTGTACTATTTCCACACAAAGCTGTTCCACCCGGGTTACCCCCTTATCATTACTTAGCTGGTTTATACATACATGTCCTTGTGTCAATATTGGCCTTTTGTTTAAAGGCTTAAGGGGATTATTTCTAAGATTTGGTCAGTCCCTCAGCTTTCTTTGAAAATATCCGACTGTGAAAGTCTTATAAAAATCAGCCTAGATCAATAGCATGATTATCTTTTAAAACACACAAGGAAGGAGACTTTCCTTCATCAATGATAAATTCTTACATAGCTGCTAAAGTGTTTCTGAGACCACATTTGAGGTCAAGTCAGACTACACCCTAGTATACGAAGTTAAGATTTTGTGTAAACCTATGCAAGGTCAGTATTTCAGTTATTATATGACAGAGTGCCTTTTCTTCCTCTTCCTCCCTTTCAAAACAAGTCAGTGGCATAGAAAGGAGGAAGGGCATCAAGATATTTCCCCTGTGCCGCTCTATAAACAGACAGTCTTATAGGACAGGCTCAGGTTTCCTGATACCACCACACTGATGCCTCGTATCGCTGGAGCCGTGTGATGCAGCCATGATTTGCTATTGCATCATCCCATGTCACCAGTGTCTGCATTTACACCAGTGGGCCCAATGTGTCCCGGGCACTGGCTCAGGCAGTGCCACGTATGCATATCAGGCTTCACACTTTGGCTTGGTCTCATGGTGACCAGCCTCTCCCAGAAAAGGCATGGACACATTTTTGGGAGACAGCACAAGACACAGGCTGTTCCAAATAGGTAATTTAGACCTGGACAACCTGTTTAAGGATAGAAAAGTTCAGCCATGTGGCCCCAAGCCATGTTTAATTCACCTTCAAACTATAGCTACTACATTCAACTAAGTTAAGATCTATTGCATCAGCTAAGAAAGCCATTCTTTTCTCATTTATGACCTGATTTTTGAACACAGCTGCCTGACTCAACAGCTGCAACTGCCTATGATTGCCATAAACATGTTTGTTGCATGGACACATCGCTTTTGCAACCATCTGAGTTTTGCAAAGTATGAAAATACCCTGAAAGGTTAATTTGTGGTTACCGGTGTCTAATTGCAGGCAGAGCTGTGGAACATTAATTTGCAAAGCTATATTCAGAGGTTACTCTGTAGTGTGCTGCCTTTTTGTACTGTGTAAACCTGCAAAAAAAACCAAAGCAGGCCATGTTACAGCACTGAGGCTGCAACGATGAAGAGAGGTCAGAGGCAAATTTAAAATGTGGTTAACATCCTCAGCCAAAATTATTCTTCACATCACTGCAGACAGCATAAAATCACTCTCCATTCTTCTCTTTCTACATAATAACACTCATGCTTTTTTAAAGTGTATATATTAAGAGAAACTCATCTGAAATATGATTGCAAATTGTTGGCTCTGTTCTTCTGTTCCACTTTATTTAGAACCACTCAAGGCTTATCAAATTATGGCTGAAATTCTCAGCTGCTGTTCATTGCATCACATATTTCATGTGCATGAATTTGCAGCACATAGCCTTAGTGGTCTAGATTTTTTCTGCTTTATATTCACATCTTTTCCCATTGATCCCTTCAGATGCTGAATTTTGCTGCCACTTGCACACAGCAATATCTTGTGCTTGTCCTAGTGAAATCAGTCATTCTGCAGTTTCAACTGTTTTCCCCTAGCTGTAGAAAGATCTTTATTTAAGAGATGAATGTTTTTTGAAGAAAACCTCTTTAACTCTTCTCATTTAGAGAATAGTCAAAGTAAGCTAGAAGCTCAAAAAGTCAATCACCACCTTGTAATCTACCTATCTGAAATATTACTGCTGATATCTACATGGGCCCCAATCACAGCTGCATTTAAGATTCTTGCAAACTTTGATGTGCAACATCTCAACTTTTGGGAAGGTATTATCCTTCCCGTTTTAGAAAGAAAATGCCCTGAGGCATGGTCACCGTGTCTGGCCGGCAGGAGAAGCTTCACTGTGTCCACACTACAAACCAGAATGGTGCTGCGCAGTTGCATGAATATAGCTCCAGGCTGAGGTTTAATAACCTGTCGTTCAGCAGGGATGTGAACCGTTCGGGGTGCCCTCAGCAGCATCCTATCTGCACCTCTGCAGCTTCAGGTTTAGGGAGGCTTCCACCGCCCAGAAAAGACCCCTTGTAAACGTACTTTCTGTGCTCTTTTAAGCTCAGGGCTGTCATTATGGACCGAGACCGTAGCACAGAGGAGCAGAGGGAAGTTAGGGTCAGCCAAGGCCGTGGCAGGAGGCAGCTACTCCGTTTGTGCATAGCTAGGGATAACGCTGGCTGCAGATGGCCAGAATATCAAAGCAGAGCTTGGTGTATGCAGTCATCCAGAAATGGATGTTTCCTGTGTGTCAACAAAGTGGAAAGCATGTGAGTATCGTGGGAGCAGACCTGTGAGTTAAAATGACAACAGATCCTGTCGGCTGGAAATAGCACCCAGGAGCGAAGTTGTGCCGTAGCTCAGCTCAGAAACCCACAGCAGCGTCTCCGCTTGCTGGGAGCGGAGCACACCTTGGAGGCTGGGAAGGACCTGATGGTCCTGTTCCTCACTGTCCCTTCCCCTCAGGTCCCTGTCCCTGCTGCAGTGAAGCCCACCCTGGCCTGGGCAAAGGCTTGAGCCAGTGCCCTGCAGAGTGCAGAGCGAAGCACACCTGCACATAGAGCTCATGCACAAAAGACAGGCGCTCGGCGCTGCTTGCTTTGTCGGTGAGATGCTGAGGATCCCAAGCACTTAATGGCCATCTAAAAGTCAGTCTTTAAAATGAGTATTGTTTATTTAACTGTAATTTTCAGGCATACAGATTTTAACATAGCTTTTACACCCAAGACTACTCACTGTTGAATTTCCACAGGGAGAAATTCTCACTGTGAGTTGCCTGCAGCTCACTTAATTTCTGCCAGCTCAGCCACACTACACCCTTCAGAGCCATCAGCTCAGCTACAGGAACAACCACCACTGACTGCTGGGAAGGCATCTACAGATGCACTCTGTTCACAGACTACCAGTGAGAAAACCAGAGTAAAAGCTCATAATTTCTGGTGAGGCAGAATGTGGTTTACAGCAGTTTAAAAGAAGAGCCCTGGTTATTGCTGTTGCTGGAGAAGGCAGCAAGATCATTGGCTTTGCATCGGCTTAGCATGGAATGGGCTTGGGCATGCTCTTCCCACCTTAATTTAAAAAAAAATGTGAGAGGTGGTGAGTATTCCTGCTAATCCCATTTATCCCATTCTGTACAGAGGTTTATGGGCTGCAGTCACTGGTGCAGATAACAGCAGGGGCTGGAATTTCAAAGGGCAATGAAAGGTGAGATGGCAGCTCCTAGACATCTCTCCCTCAGTCCAGGAATCAGCCCTTGAGCTATGGGTGATACCCTTTTGGAGAAGAAGTGCCAGCCTGCTTCATATGTTGATTTCCTGATTGTCAGAATACCCAAAATATGTTTCACTTTCCTGTTCTTTTAAGAGAGATGAAAAAGCTGAGACAAAGGGAAAACTATAACAGGATCAATTTTAAAACTGAACTGGGAGAAGTTTTTTTACCACTAACATAAAAGTCTAAGGTTATAACATAACTTTGTTTTCTGTCTTGTCCATGAAGTACATTCCCCCTAACAAGAGAATCTGAACCGATCCATTCAAAATCTCACTCATGAGAAAACAGAGGGGTGCCGACTGGCACTGCTACTGCATGGTACTAATAGTAACTATAAAGAGGGTCTTACGAAAAAGGCAGTAAACATTTGAAAGACGTCCATTTCAGAGAGGGCTCAGATATTTCAATAGGAGGTAGTCTCCCTCCTACTTGCGCTAAAGTGGTGTTTACTTCAGCTAATGGAAATAGTCTAGCTATGCAGCCTTTTCTTATGCTGGGTGGCGAGTGTGCGGAGCAACTGGGTCAGGGTGTGCCTCATGCCTTTTCCATGAAATGTGTCTTTTGTTTATATTGTATTGCCAAATTATGTCACGGAAGTTACATGTACGTGTCTGACATCGATCGGGACAGCCCCCTCCCAAAGTGGTCCTCTGCAAAGAAAAAGAATTCTCTTATAGGTCAGGGCTACAACCACAAGGCAACCTGGCAGCACAGGGACAGCCCCAGAGGTAGCTGTTCTCCTCCTCGTTCAACATCACCTGAACCATATGATTTAAGAATATGTGTATAAATATGTCGATGTCACTGCTAAAAGTGGGCGGAGGCTGAGATTTCCAAAGTCAATTCAGGTGCTCAGGGGCCTTTGAAACATGCAGGAATCATGTGACAGGATTCCAGGGAGCTATGAAGTGCCATCAGTTTGACTCCCGGTCAAACATCAAACGTCCTCCCATAGGTGTTAACAAGTGGATGCTGATGCTTGTTGGTACTCACCGTCTTGCACGTGGAAGTGAAATGCCCACACAGCCACGCAATGAAAGTAACTGCTGTGAAAGCAATGTCAAACTTGTGATCAAATTATCAGGTCTAGTCACTCTGCAAACAAGTGGACATCTGCGTGCTCTTTCCCGAGGGTACTTGTACTCATTACATCTGCAAACTTTGTGTGATTGTTGCAATGATGGTATAAAGAGCAGCCCTTTCTGTGGTATTTCAATCCTCAGCTTTAGTCAGTGCTGGAGGAGAGAGGAGGGTGGAGTGCAGGGAGGTGCCTCACCTCCTGGGAGACTAGAAGAGTTGTTTTCACTGAGGGTTCATGTTGAGGTTTGGGGTGGGAATGGGGAGGAAAGAATTTCTTATCTACACCTAAAGAGATAACTTAGATGAAGAAACCTCTTTTCACATCTTTAGTGTGTAACTTCCAAGTTAGTTTCTAATTTACTTTTTGAAGCTTCTTCATCCAACAGATACAGTGGCAGCCTCAGTATTTGAATGAGTAATGCAACCTCCATACAAATTGAAACTGTAGACTTTTCTATAAAAACCTTCAGGGTAGTAACTCTTGTACTGCCCTGCAGAACTCCAGGATGCTCTTCCTGCTGTGTAGCTCTTCAGCAGCTTCTTCCCTGAACCCCCTGCAAGGAGGACGCCCCAGCCTCACCCGGGCTTCTTGCTGAAAAGGGCTTGGGCACGCATGATTTTTCCCAAACGTCTGAACAGAAAACCCAGGCTTGCTGGCTCCAGGGAGTTACAGCACACTCCAGCCAGACCAAGATATAGATAAAGGACTAAGACAGACACACAGTCTAGATATAGTCAGAGACAAGTTTATGCATATCTCCATCTCACCTGCACTGAAAATGAGAACGGGGGGATGGGGGGGAGCCTCATTATCAGCAAGCAGGGGAGAGCTTTCCCCATCTAGTTCCGGGAGCTATGTTAACACAAGATAAAATCCATAGGTGAACATTTTTTTCTTGCTCAATGCACAACCTATTTAATATTAATACCCTGGGTCTCCTTCTTGTGACTTTCAGTTCTCCATTTGTGTCTCATTTTATTACTTATGCAGATAATGCTGAGATTTATCTCCTTTTTTCCAGTGATTAATTTTCAGCGGTATAGTATGCCAGCTGTAAACTTTTTCATGCCATAGAAAGTTTTAAATGCTGACCTTTCTGTTTTCAGAATTATAACAACAGGTCTAACCTCCAAAACACGTTGTTCTGAATGTACTTATTGAGTTCAGCTAATGTAAGCCAGTGGGAACCTTTAAGGAAAAAAAAGTATTTGAGGGGATAACTTCATCAGCTGATGAGCATAGCCATATGTATGTTCAGCTCTGTGAGGAAACGTTCTCCGTAAAATAGGTGTGCAGCCTGCTGGCACATGAAGCTGAACACATTCGATGTACGTTTGCTGGTTTGTATGGCCATATGCCCCAAATTTGAGACCTTGTGTATGAAAGAAAAGGACATATAAGCTTATAAAGATATTCAGTTAAGCCTCAGCAAGGCCTCACATTTGGTCATGCTCTTACTTCAAGAGTCTTGTTCAGCCTAGCTTTCACTGCTTCTTGTGTTTAACATCAGCTAAAATCCTGTCCGATATCAGATCGCTGATATACCATCTACGCCTCTGATACAATTGTACCTAGAACACAGCTGAGAAAGAACTCATTTTACAAATGGAGAAGAAATGAGGCACCGGAGCAGATCCTGAAGGAGTCTGATAAGTGTGGGTTCAGTCTCTAGCTCTAAATCCTGTGATAAGACATTACTTACTGAACTATCTCCCAATTATTTCTTGGTTAAACAAATGAGCATCTAAATGGTATTCTTCTGAAAACTAAATCCATTTAAAGTAACGTGTTTAACTCTCCCAGTGTTAGGATTATCCTCTCATCTACAAATATGATTTTTAATGCAAACTTCTCCTTGCTAGACCAGGACTAAGAAACAGAATTACTTCAAAACAAGAGACAACAGAAATTATCATATGCTTCTGTCAGAAAAACGCACTGGCTCACTGCTGTGAAAGAGCAGGTCTACAAAAAGTAACTTTGATGCCTTAAATCAACATCTCTGTTGGATCTGGCTTTAGACATCTGCTCAGGTGCTGTATGACCAGTTGACACCTGAACACCCCTAAACAACCAAGATTTTGTCCACGGACATGGCCAAGTTACATTCTGACACAGCCAAGCTGTGCAGAGACTAGACGAATGCCTAAGGCCTGGGGGGATGCTCAGACTGTACCTTCCCTTCTCTGTTGCTTGAAGGATGTGTTCTACCTCATCTTATCAGAGGACTCCTAATATCAAAGCACCTGGGGAGGGGTTCACTGTTTTCCCTCTTTAGCTTAGGATGCTCTCCTGCAATCTAGGAGACCCGGCGTTAAAGCCCTATTTTACCTTGCTCAGAAAGGGGCCAGCAGCCAGATTTGGTGGGAGACACAACGTTTAGGCTGTGGGAATTCAGAGGTGAGCTCTTCCTTTGAAGTAAGTCCACTCTTCAAGAACAAATAAACATTAATGAGATCAGAAAACTGTGACTTCATAGCACAGTGGTTAAAGCACTTAGCAGAGATGCAACAGGCCATGCCAAGTACCTTCACTGAATCTTGAGTTACACAAACTGGAAACGGGTTCAGTCAGGAGGACATGGTATCCAACAGTGCAGAAGGGAGGGTACTCCCTGTGGACCAGCAAAATCTGGACTCAAGGTCCTAATTCAAACTGGGTGGAATGAGGCATTCCTGCACAGCTCAGGTCCTTGTGAAGGAGAGCTCTCACCCTACAACAGGGTTGTCTCTTCTCCTTTTGAATCCTTTTCTGGAACTGCGGGTTGGGGAATTGCTGGTGGAAGCAGCAGGTGCCTCCCCCATACTACCTTCTTGACAAACCTTCCTGCCTACCGTTGCAGGTCCTTGCCAGCTTGCTGGGGTCTCAGGGTAGGACTTCCTGCTCTGATACAGAAACCTCTGGCAGACTGTGGGGAGCAATAGTAGTCAAGCTACAGCACTCAGCAGAGGACGAAAAACAATAAAATACCCTTCGTTTAGACAAGATGCTTATTCTGTCTACGTAAAGCTGCTCGGCAGGCAGGCTGAAGCCAGCACAGGTGAGTGTGTGTGTTGCAGTGGCACGTGCAGTATAGACAGCCCAAATTCTTTTGTAGAGCATACGGAGATGGGCAGGGCTGGGGATTTCCCAGGGTGTCAGGCATGAAGCACCACAGTGTCCCACAGAGCTGTGTGAGCTGGCTGCAAACGCCGATCTTTCCAGCGACAGTGGCTCTGTGTCCAGCTGATTTACCAGCCTGCTCCTCCATGTGGCTATTTGTGCGTGGCGGTGCTGTGTCTCCTTGCCTCCATGACTCTTGCTCGTCTGCATAGAGGGATGTGGAGATGTTCCTGCCACCTCTGCACTGCTACAGACAGCGGGAGCCCTGCAGGCACATTTCCGTTTGTGCATTGAGGATGGGAGGAGCAGAGTGACATCTAACTCGGCAGACAGAAGCATTAGGCAGCAGAGCTTTTGAAAATGAAGTGCTTTACAAGAACTAATCTTCTTCCTAGCTTCTCAGCAAACAAGAGTGAAAAGAAAGGCTGGGGCAATCGTTCCGTGGAGTCAGACAACTCTTCCCAGTCCTGTTAGTAAATGTTGGGTCCTCTGCGCCGGGGTGCAAGTGGCTGTGCAATGCCTGGCCCTCACACAAGCTCTGACACTGCCTAGCAATTACATGAGAGCTTGGGAGCGCCTTCAAGCCCAGAACACAAATTATGAATAAAGGGACTTCAGAGAGACTTCAATCAGCTTTCCTGTACTGACACCCTGGAGACAAACTGGGAGGGTTTGCCTACCTTCACCAGCGATTACAGCCTGAAGTCAATCACTTTTGTCAGCCTTTTTCTGTCAGAGGAGACAACAGCCACAGGCCATAGATTTTAAAATGCCTTGTCTCAGTGATGACTCTGCCCCAGGCCACATTTCCCTCCTGTGCTCCCCCTCTGCCCATGGGACACAAGGCATTCCAGCTGCCTTTCAGTTCAAAGATTAGCTAGAAAACTTAGTTTGGTGAGTCAGTGTTTGGTGATTATTTCTTGTGGTCCATTTTTTGAATACAGTGCTGTGAGGACATGTTTGAACGCCAGCTTCCTTCCCATCCAACCCCAGCCTCAGACACCCATGTGGGATGCTCAGGTGGGCATCTGGCGTGTTTCTGTCCTTCTGACCCAGGTTAGCTTTCTTCGAGCCAGTTCTTAAGTTAGTCCTTGGAGACAAATGTGGGGGATAAAAGAAGAAAAGAAAAAAAAGCCTCTCAGGATTTAATCATCCCCAAGGGTAAAGCAATGTGCAATTGGTAAGAAAGGTCACTGAGGGTCAAGAGGATTCAGGGAGGAAAGTGCCTTTCATGAGGAATTGCAAATGTTTACTTTAAACAAGTATTTAAAAAGTCAAGATCCTGAAAGAAGCCATATGTTTCGATTTTGAGACCAATTAGTCTGCCTCATCTGCAGTTTGTTCTCTGGACTTTTGGCCTTTCACTTCTTCTGAGGGCAAGGAGGCTTATGTGCCCAACACAACCCCTGAGAGGCAAGGGAAAGCCAGGGCAGCTGCCTGAAATGATTTTTTAGAGATGCACTTGAGAATGCTTTTCAGAAATGATACAAAGATTGACTGCGCAAAGAAGAATTTGACTATACCTCTTTGGTGAAGGAGAGCTCTGGCAGTCGGCACACCACAGCGCTGATCCCTTTGTGTTTTGTAATGCTCTGATAACGGGAGGGAGTCCTTAAGAATTTGTTAGGGCTTTGTTTGCATATCTAATCATTCTGCTTTCCCCCTTGCCTTTCCACAAGGATTATTTGAAATTTTTGAACTTCAGGAAGGTGTTTTTCAGCATGCAGAATTTAACGAGGAAATGAAAACATGTCATGAGTAACTGATGTCACTCCATAAATCCCTCTAGCAGCATTTTATTTGGTATTTGGCCCCTGTCAGAGCACGTAGCCTCTAAAAACAACAAAACAGAAAAGAAAGCCAATATGAAACCGTTCCCCTTTTCATGTATAGATAGTCTTACTGCACTCTTCACCTGGGGCATAGTTCATGCGTACCACAGTCAATGCTAAACACCACGGGAGGAGGGACCAGGGCCAAAAACTTCCTATTGCACTTCACCAGTCCAACAATATAGATATCGGTTGATTTGCACAGCAGGAGTGGAAAATGCCACAGCACCAGGCACTTAAGCATACTGCACCATCTCCATTTCTGCAGCCAAACATTCTAGGATTGAGTGGCAGTTTTGGCTACAAGCCTCCTGAGTCCAGGTGCCTGAGTTCAACCTCAGCCATCTTAATTCATCACAACCCTTTCCACAAATTCAGATGAAACTTAGCGTTGAGAGCAGGAGTAAAGGTCTGGTCCCACTCAAATCAACAACAAAACGAGGTACAGCCTCACCCGAGTTTCATTCGGCATCCCACTTTCCTGACTGCCAATCCTGTATCATAAATCAGGTTGCACTTTACCACTCAGAGCAATCACTAGAGCAGGGACAAAATTCATAGCAGGGTCTGAAAGCTCATCTTATAACGGGCTCGCTGATGTTAGAGGAAGTAAATATGAATCACTCATTTAGGGGAGAAAACCTGTGAAAGGTCTAGCCTTCCCATTGTTTGGAATTGAATATCTGAAACCTTACCAAAATTCATAGAAAAAATTGGAATGTGCTTTATAGGGAAATAAAGGGTGGTTTCTGCCTGAAATATTACAATTCTCATTAAGCAGGAATCCACATAAACTGCAAGAAAAACCCATCTCTTTTCATCATATTAAAAATGAAAAAAATCCTTGATTTTTCAGTGCCCAGCAAATATATCAGACTTGCTGGCTTTTCCATTGAGAATTATTCTGCTGTTTTTTCACTTGAGGAGTCCTAAACTCACCAAAGCTTAAAATCTCATATGTCTATAAATTACTAGATAAAAGGAGTCTTCCTGTAAACCAGATATTTATTGCCTGTATAGAGACAGGAAAATGGAACTGAATTAAAGAAACACCTCCCTTACAGTAATGTTAAAGAAGTGAAGTTCAACTTAATACTTTACAGAGTCTGACAGTATTGAGAACTGAAACAAAACAGAAAAAAGTATGTATTTATTAACGTTCCAGAGACCTAGGTAAAATAGTACAATGTCACTTAGCCATAAGTGTTCTGTGAAAATAGGGAGAGATAGTCTGGAAAGGGCAGGAGTCTTCCAAGATCTCCTGGCAATGATGTATTACTTTTAATTACAGTATCTATGTCATCGTATATTCTCTCATCTTGCTTCTGAGAGCAACAGCATGTCTGAAAGTGGAAAAAAGCCACCATCTCTTTTAGCAAAAAAAACTCACCTGGAAATCTTTCTTCAAAAGCGGATGCTGACTTAAGGTATTCATTCATTAAGTCAAAATTGGATGAATGATTTTCAGCTTAATTGAAAAATTAAACCAACTTAATGCAGAAAGAAACTAAGTTAATTCGTAATTCATTCATTTAATAAATCAAGAATGAGAGGTTATTTTTCTCCCCAAGTCACTTTAAAATATCTTCTGAAGTTTGCCCATTTCATGCAATTGTGTCATAAATCCAGCAACTGAGACTTCTGGTTGGAGGAAATGCTATTGTATAAGCACTAAACACGATGGCACTGGATAGTGCATGACAGCTTCCAAAAGCAAAATACCTTAAGGGCTCATCTGTTTGCCATGGACTCTGAGGAGACCTGATGAAGTTCCTGAATGGGAGACTGTATTTTGGAACACTTTCATTAACACAGATGTTTCCTATCTTGATTTGAACCATTTGGCAAATGTTTCCAAATGCCTAGCTTTAGTTTTGCAATATTTGTGTGTGTCCCCGCAGGTGGGCACCATGGGTCCAATCCTGCAAGTTGTCCAGAGCGGATCTCAGTAGCCCTTCCACAGTCAGAGGAGGTTTTCCTAAGCTAAGGTCTAGCTCTCTAATGCTCCCAACGGGACTAACAAACCTTCACACGAGGATGTTAAAGGGGCAGTTATGACTGTGAACTCTTATGATATAAAAAAGTACAGGAGAAAAGAATGGGAAACATTGGATGAGTTTAAAAACTCTATAAATTAATATAAAATAATATGAATTCAAATGAGTACAAATATCTTAGGGCTTGAACTGTGATCACAATTCGTGGCTACATTTCTGTTGACTGAGGTTGCAGACCAGACTGCTTTCTTCCCTTTCCTGAGCCTTTCTGCTAGGTGAAGAGAGGACAGTCGAGAAGAGATGAGCCAAGCAGGCCTTTATCTCTGCAGCAGCTCCTGTCTCTCCCTTTCATACCCGTCAGCATCAGCAAGTTCAGGAGTGATGGATCTGCATCCTGTGGCAGCTGAGTGGTACACACCCAACCTGACACAGCCTGGAACAGAGCAACTTCATGTCTTGCTGGCTGTGATCATCAATCCAGGTCTGCTGGATGTCCATCAGCCATGATAGCCAGATGTCAGGGGATCTGGCAGATTATCAAAATGGAGGGGCAGTGGGTTTTCACTAAGAGCAAGTGGTAGCTGGCAGACCTGCGCAGATAGCTCTGTTAGTAGCGATGCCAAGCTCCCTCTGTGGCCAAAGCTAGTTGCTTAAGGTGAACAGCAATGACCCAAGCGCCAAGTGCTTGTTGCCTCCCATCTGATATGGCTTTGCTGTAACCATCTGCAGTCAGAAAGAAGGAGCCGAGGTCATGAGTGTGAAGGCATGCACTGGAACATGCCAGGTGCCATAGCCCAGTGGGTACTTTTGCTGCTCATCTGCTCTGGAGTACTCATGCACGTGCACTGATTTGCTCTTTACACAGATGCTTGAAGTTAACAATACTGTCAGCTCTTATAGAGCACTCTTCTGACCCGTAGCTCAAACTGCTTTACAGATAAAACAGTGTTATCCCATTTTACTGAATTAGGCATGTAAGGTATGAGGAGGTGAAATGATCTATTCCCATCACTGGCAGGGAGGAAATCAGCCCTTCTCCAGAGCTGTAAGCCCTTCACTTTCTCTGCTAGACCCTACTACCCCAGCTGTACTTCTCACAGCACTGCAGTGCTCAGGTTCCAGCTACAAAGCAGTAAAGCACGTAAAATGGATGAAAGCTAACATGACCACTTCACTAATGACTGTCGAAGCCACTGATGAATTACAGACACTATCCGTAAGGTCTAAAGGAAGAGACAAACTTTTGTCACACACTCATGTTGTCATGGCATATGTGTGACTTGCTGCAGTGAGTTGAAATCATTGCCCACTGCTCTGCTTTGAATTCTAATAGTATGATGTCCCCAAACCTTAGAGAAGCTATGCATAGATAATCTTTGGAGAACATCAATATCTTGCTCTTGGTTTTGAATCTGTCCCAATGCTAAGATGTATTACTATGCTGGCTCCCCTCTTCCTTGCTTCCCTTGCTTCCCTACTTGCCACTACAACCCTCATCACAGACCTCATCTGCCACTTCTCTTGTGTAGCTCTGGGTAAATCCAGCAGTGGTTTACACCAGCTTTTCTTCCTCTAGTATGAGAAGGCGCAGGGCTCACTCTTGCTTCTCCACCCCATACTGCATGGACTTGCCCATCATGGTTGTATTTCTACCCTCCAGCCTCTATTTGCTTCTCCAGTCGCTTCTGAAAGATGGACCTACTTTACATGCTTTCCTCAGCTGAAGAAAGGTCAACTACTTGGAGTGGTAAATCTGTTTCACTGCTTCTGCTTCCAACCCTCCCCCAGGCACAGAGACATGCTAGGCACTTCTTCATTTTTCCCCACTCTTCTGTTAGCCACATCTTCCCCACCCCAGTGTTATTTATACAATAAACTCACAGCCAAGTGTTTCCTTGGCAACACACATGCCTTCCTGCTATCTGTTTTACAAGCAGGCTTGAATTGTCCCACAATAGCTTAGAGGCAGCAATTTAACACAGCTGGTGGCACAATACTTCTATTCTGAGTACATGTTTCCTTCACCAGAGGTAACTCCTGTGCTGATAACTGAGCTTTCATACATCTGTAGTGGCAAGTGAAAGGAACACATTACGGTGAAAACAGAAGTAACGCGAAAGCATGATGGGAGCAGTCAGAACAAAGCATCCCAGGAGCTGCACTTATTTTATATTGCAAACTAATCAGTTACTGAACAGCAATAACTGAGGTACCTAAGTACCCTGTAATAGACACCACTGAAGTCTGAATATGAATATCTATTTTATCTATCTTCTAATCACTGGAGCAGAGAATAAATTGAGGGGTTCGTGATTCATGGATGCATGTACAAGCTATATACCGAATATTCCTGTACCTCAGAGTATTCCTTCCCCAAAGTGGAGGGAGATTTTGATTATAAGCAAGCCACACATCTTCACCATACCCCACATTAGCTCTTTTCCTATTTTTGTCTCCATTTCTCTTGAATTCAGCAGTTCTGAAAGAACTAAGAAAGCTTTATCGGACTGCTAATGCTGTATTTGCAATAACTGCTTTAACAATTGTAGATTCTTCCCCTAACAGATTGTCTGAAAAGAGCCTCTATTGCTTGTGTGTGGAAATCCATAATACATTACTTGAGTACCTTTTCATGCAGAACAAGTTCAGTCAATAATTTGCAAGCAAGCTCTTCAGTGATTTTCACTGTGTCCAGCATCTGGTGTTGCTGGGTTGTTGAAGCCGAGTAAATTTTGCTGCCAAACTTTTTAGGGCTATTGTCTGCAGTGTTTCCTGTGGCCAGGAGTGAGCGAGGGCTGCCAGTGCTGAGGGCTGAGCAGAAGCTTTGAAACGCCGATAGAACAGCGAGCCAGGGCTGGAAAGCCTTGCTGTGATACTGGACATCTTCAGTCAGGCTCAGCTAATGTGCCGAGTTGAAGTCTGCATGGAGCAAGCTGATATTTGGCCACAAAATACCAAGCACTTTTATAAACAAAAGACTTCAGCTGGTCAACTACTGTCAAGTGTGTCCACACAAGTGCTTGCAATGCTTCTAAAAGTCTTGGAAGGACTGGGAGCACGTGGTCACATTTTTCATGAGCAGATATGTCCTTGTCTATCTGTTCTCAGGACTGCCAGGTCTGTGAAACTGGGGCTTCTACTTGCTTTTTTGAATAAAGTCTTGGGACTAGTCACCTGAAGAAGTACTTGGCACTGTGTTTTTTTGGTGACCATCTGCTATTGTAACAAACATAACCTATTCCTGTAAGTGGAAAGGGAACAAAAGTTGTTGCAAGTACCATCAATGCAGATTCACTCACTTGTAAAAACACTCCCTGATGGGCAGCTTCTGACCTGTGAACACTGAGTATTCTCACCAAAACCAATTGTAAAACAAAGAATTGGTATAATACAACATAAGGCAGAAGAATATGCCAAAATTCGTTACCCAGAAATATCACCTCTGGATTCTTAAGTATGAAATGAACCCTAAAACAAACTGTAATATGCTTTAATATTGAATCAACTTGCAGGAGAGATCCAAATAATGACTGAAAAGATGAAAGAAAATGAAAGATGTTTTGTTTCCCGTCTACCCTTTTCGGAAGCATTGAATTTATAATACCTACCTACCTTGACAACAGCAGTGCATGGAGATTTATTGGTAGCAATTAAAGCCCATGATTTTTATTTCAATTGTCTCCAGACAGATAGGAAATTCAAACAGAGGTCTGTTTACTTAAGAGCCATGTACGCTTTCTAGCAGCATATTCAGCTGGGCAGGTTTTCTCCCCCTTAAAATGATAAATCTGGTGGATGATGGAGTCATCTCTCACTGGTATCAAACACCACTTATAAGCAACAGATGTGCTGATCTGAGCTCCAAAGGTGGGATACTAATAGTTTGCAGATGAGCTTTTGTGCTGGAGAGAAGATTGATAAAAGTGAGAGCTGAATATTAATAAAAGACTAGCATAGTACTTTTAGAACTTGGATCTACATAAAAGCCTGGAAAAAGTGTTCTCTTCAGCCGAGTTAGTTCAAAAAGTCATTCCTTACAGATTTCTGCTTTCAAATCAGAAAAAGGATTGTTTGTTAGGAAATGGAGAACATGCAAGTATTTGAGAATGTTCTTGCCTCAGGGCAGTTGGGATTAAGAATGTACAATAAATCTGCAGCAGTAGCATCAGTGGGAATTTTGCCATTATCAGGAACCAGAAAAAAAAGATTGTCAGACACATTTCAGCGATCCCTATGAGTCTGTCTGGACAGAGCTATCAGCTTGAAGAAAGGCTCCCGTTTGCAAAAGGTGAAAATGAAAAGAGAAGAGATACCACAAGACATGGCATCGTGTGTGTGTGTGTGTGTGTGTGTGTGTGTGTGTGTGTCAAAAGCTTCAGCCATCCCCTTTCTGCAGTGGAAACAAGCAGCGAACACTTACAGTGCCCGAGAGATAAGCCCAGGAGTGGCGGAGGGCACCCTCTCCACCCACGCGTACTGCAGCCCTCCATCCTGCGCAGAGCTTACCGCTTACTGCTATGCTGTCTTTCGAGGTCTGCCCTCAAAGAGACACTTGGGCTATGCTGATGCTAGTAAATTAAACAGTGCCAGGGGACATTCCTGAGTAATGTAATTCAACTGTTCATAGTGTTAAACTGTTAGAGCAGTCCTCAGGCTCTGTGTGAACTGAAAAGAGCAGTAGGGCTCTATTGCCAATGTTTCTTAAAACAAAACAGGGAGGCTATCCAGTGCCCAGCAAAGAAGAGGCACATAACAGCTAGGAAAAATCACCTGGCCACTTGGGTTGTTCATTCAGTGCTACAGGTGTTTTATTTTCACCAGGCAAGGGCTGTTAAGGCACATGAAGAGGACACCTTTCTCTGTCAGCAATGACACTATGCAAGACTGGCATCATTCTGGTGTTTGGAAGGGTTAGTGCTGAACACTAATGCACTTCATGTGTGCTCTCAACAGGCCAGGTAGGTAGTGTAAAGGTAAAAGGCTTATTTGTATTCTAAGTACATTGAAACTCTCAGGATTAAAAAGTGCAATATGTAAGTACTGATTTTAGCACTTTGTTCAAAAATTATCTTGTGATGAATCCTCATTAGAGGCATGAGATGAAACTGGGTCACTGTGAACCATGTGTAAGCTTAATTCTCCCTCATTACGGTTACTGCCCTGGAAGGTACTCTAGGAATGAGCAACGTAAGCAGTGTTTCATGCCAGCACTTTACCGTAGTACTTTCATTTCTGAAAATGAAACTCAAGTGACAAGAAGCTGTTTGCCTCTTTCTTGTCTAAGTGTTGCTATTTAAATTGTTCAATCCCAGTCACAAAAGGTCACAGAAGTTACTTTCTTCTGTAACCCTGAGTGCAGAACAGATCCACGTCCGTGCACTTGGGAAGCAAAGTCCCTCCATACACACACCTGGTTGTTCTTCGTGTGGCTTTGGTGCATATCCGTAGTGCAAGCAAGACTACATCAGCATCCCTCAACTTCTGAATTTACATTGTGTGATGTGAAAATCCAAGCAGAAGGGAATGGAGGAATAAAAACTCCCTTTTTCATCACAGCATGTCTCTGGTATGACTGGTTTATCTGAGCCATAGCCAGGGATCTCCTTGGGGAAGGTGCTTGTCTAGGGATGGAGGAGATCCCTGGCTTCAACTTCTGCATGCCAAGAAGCTGGAAAGGGAGAAGTCTGGCTGGATGGTCAATGTGAACCAAGATCAGGAAGTGCAGGTTTGATTCCTGTCTGTACTGTAAACTTTGTTCTTTGCCGATAGCATGAAATGGGAATGCAGGTATTGCCCTACTCCAGCACATGAGCTAGATCATATTTTTATTGCCATATATATTCAGAGGCATGTATCCTGAGGCTCCGATCTCGTTTGAAGCTTAAGTGTTCCTTCATGTAAGAATAAAGTCTGGCATGTAAATATGGGGAGAAAACCATGTATTTGCATAGGTAACAACTGACTAATAGCAATTCAGTCTTGCAAGAGACCAAGTATCAAACTGACATGGTTTGCCCTTTTGTTTTCTTGTTCTGACTATGTTTTAATCAGTTTTCTCACATCAACATCTGACTCACCTTGTTTTTCAGAATCAAAAGTCTTGCTTTTTGAAAATCGCTAATTGTGAATGATGAACAAGTTTATGTGGTAGACTCTAAAAATAAATACCAGTCCAGCACTCAGCAGTTCATTCTTCATGCACCATCCACATCAAACTCTGGGCAGAAACTGTCAGCTATCAAAGAAGTTGTTTAGAAATCAATACACCTTTGAACAAGAAGGAACAGGTATACTATTTTCTAGCATCTTGTCAGCAGACTGTGAAGGTCTAATCTAAAACACAAAAAATGTGTAATAATCATCCAGAAAATAAACACTGTGGTAGCAGAAGAAACAACACCATCAACTGATGCCCATTCCACATGGAAAACAGTGTTCAAGGCACATCTCAATAACCTTCTTCCATCAGACCAGCTGCAGGTTTAAAGTTTGTGTTGCAGGCTTTTTTGGTCTTTTTCATAACATTTTTCTTGCAGCGAAGTCTGACTGAGTTCTGAGAAACGTTGCCTGGTTTGTGATGATCAAATTAATTCAAGCTTTCCCAGAGAGGTACGTTAGAGCAATACAGTAAACTATCCCTCACGTTTTTGCTTGCGGAAAATGTGAAAGAGAATTCTCATAAGGAACAGTGAATGAAATCTAGCCAAATACACCTGGCTGGAATTTACAGAACACGCTGATGTATTTTTAAAGTCAAATCTCATATATTAGATTTTTCAGTGACAGGCTGTATCCCTCAGGGTTAAACAAACACATTAAACAAAAGGCAAAGGCTCATAACGAGTAACGTTCTTCCCTACAAGCCTCCTCACTAAGTGTACAAGTCCTGCCTACTCCTGACAATAAGTAAAACCCAGCCTATGGGACAGGTTTACCCAGCCCAGTCCTGACCTGGTAGAGACACAAGCTTGCAGTCAGGAAGCAGATAACTAGTCACTGCCCTGGTCACCTCACCCAGATGGCATAACTCTACTGCTTCAGACCACAGCTTCATTTCTAGCCGTCACTGCGTAGAGGTCCTTCTTCAACGAGGAGAAAGAACACAAAACTTCTGTAAAACCCAACGGTTTAAGGGGACTGTATCATCTGAAATTGTGGTTCTTCTGTTCACCTCTTTTTGACACAACACCAAACATCAGAGGATGAGTCTGCTTCTGTCGTGCTAGTCAGCAGCTATATCTTTGGAAAAAATGAAGTTTTGCCTGTTTTATACACTATGCTACAGTCCTTCTTGGTGCAGAGTACTGAAATATTAACCTACCTTCTGTGAGTTACAGGTATAGAGGATTTCTAAGTTGGGTAGTATTCTCAGTTGTGATTAACTTTAAAATGACTCAGTAAAAAAAGGCTTGGTCTCAAGAATTTGGGGGTGGGGGGAGGTGTTAGAGAGTTTGTCTTATGAAAGATTCTAGACTGACAGCCCTAAAAACAGTTTTTCTTCTCTCTTCTAGGCGTGGGAGGGGTGAGGACTCAGACAAGCTGTGGACTTGCAAGACTGTTACTGGTGTAATGCAGCCTTGGTCTGGGAGAGCTAATCCTGGAGACAGAGGGGTGGCAGACCAACTGGGGAGCTTGCAAGGACTACAGTTGCCCTCAGGTCATTTCATACCATTTGGTATTGCAGCAGTTAAGGGGTCGTCAGTAGGCACCGATCTGCACAGCCTTCTCCTATATATCGTCCAACCAAGGTGGCTGCAGAGGATCTAACTGATTGGCCAGGCATCACTTCAGAAATTAGGGAGAGCAAAGAACTGGTCCGGTGTCTCCACAGTGAACTGGTTTAGCATGGATCCTTCCTCTTTCTCAGACCCTACGGTTGAAGGCTCTTAAAATGCTTTACAAATGCTAACACTGCCTGGCTCACTCCTATGTCTGGGGCTTCAGGTCTGCTGCTGGGTATGAGGCAGGTTTCCAAGATGACTTCGGGCAGACTATTTCCATGTGTTTGTCCCTCATCCTGCATGTATGCAATAGGGATAATACTGGCTCACAGGTTGTACCATGAGGCAAAAATAACTGAAGGTAGTGATGTGTTTTGAGAAAGTACCCCTGCAAGATAGAAAGACACTTGGATCTGCTCAGGAATAAAGGGAGGAAGTGTAAATGAAGCAAGATAATGATGGAATTGAAAACCCTCCAAACAGGCAAACTTCCTTAACTCTCAAGTACCCTTTGAATGTGTAAAGTACATAGCTACATAAAAAGGCAAATTATCAGGTGTAAAAGAGTGATAAAGCTGTTAAGTGAGTTGCATGCCTATAGGCCAGCTAAGCCCTTGGCTCAAGGGCTTCTGTGTGCTGCAAACTCTCACTTCCAGTTTATAACTCCAGTTTGTCACCTTGGTTTTAATCATAGCATTCCATATAGTCCAAATAGTTTTTATTTCCCATAACATTCCAGGTGAGAAATGAGAGTTTTCCAAGGCTACAAAGGCACTGAACCTTCTTACTGCTTAGTTTTAACTATTTGTAATACTTTAAACACTAGTTCTTTGAAAAGGACCTTACTTTAAACTGTCTTTTACTGTTGTTTGAGCATCAGACACTGAATTAACTTTGCTGAAAAGTCTACGTAAACCTTAACAATAATATAGCAGCTAGCTTGCTGATCTCATTTAGTAAATTCACCAGAAATTACTTGTTGGTTTTGCTTCTCTATTGTTACTTACCTACAAGTTAGGCGGACTTCTCTTTTCACAAGATGCTGCCTCTGTCTCCAGGGCACAGCAGTGAGCACAAGGGTGTTCTTTCTGGTCTCCCTTAGGAGCTTTCAGCCTAGAAAAGGAGTTTTCAGCCTAGAAAAGGCTCTTATGGGCCATGAGAGAGGGTTAGAAGCCCTATAGATGTAAGGCCTCCATTCGCACCTGGCTACCACCATACCAACACCCGGAAAGAATGAAAAATGGCGTGGTGAGCGTGTCTGAGGCAGAGCCACAGCTCCTTAGGAGAAAAACCTGTTTCCAAACATCTGCTCTGCGCCTTCCTATGTTACTATTCACAGTTTTGTTCTGATTAAGTGGAAGTTGGAGTGGATTATAAAAAATTAAGTGTTAGACAAGAGAGAATACACTGTATCCTGTAAGTACTGTGGCAGCTGAGAAGTTCATGACAGCAGCACAAGCCCATTACTTTTTCTCCACCAAAGGAAGACAAAGTGAAGAAAATCAGAGGTTACTGGTGACACACATTCGTGGCACTTGCTGTGCTCTCATGGGCCACAGCATTACCTTATCTGCACCCTCCTCCTGCTGCCTTCCTGCTAACAGACTCCTCTCAGGTTTTCGTCTGAAACAGACTGAAGGTTTCACCTGGGGCACAGCTACTGCTGTCCCCTGCCCTGAGCCAGTGGGCACGGAGCAGCCTGGGTCTGTGTCACTCGGCACAGGGGCTGCAACCGAGCCGCACGGCTGGCACCATCCCCGGCCCCACGCTAGTGCCTGAACTGTGCCTGGGAACAAGTGTTGGCTGGCACAGCCCAAAACCACCCTTGGACCCTTTTAAGGCTGTGTCGGCTGAGACGATCAAGCTGCAGGGACCAGACCACTCCTGGTCTTTAGTGACTGGGAGGGACACAGCCCTGGAGGAAGATATGGAAGAGAAGTGGGGACAGGATCAGAGGTTGTAATCACTGCCGCTGACCCAAGCTGCATATCTGTCAGAGGTCAATCAATCTGTCCTACCTACAAACATTTCAGTCCAATTTGTGGGCTGCCAGGAATGGCTGCACGATTGGCCATGGCTGTTGTGTTACTGTCACGTGTGATACAGCCCCTTAAGTACAGGTGCAACAGCAGTTATAACCTCGTTATAAGGTCAGTTACAACTTCCAGCACAATTCACAATTGGTATCTCCACTGAAATACTTGCAGAAGAAACATTTTAAAAAACTTTATTCCTTTGAAAACATGGCTACAGATTCAGTAAGGAACCTGATTTCACAGGTATTTTGACAAACCAGAAATTAATTCCAGCATCAGACACAGATCCGATAAAACTACAAAAGTCTACAGAGGGTTTTAGATGAAGCAGTTTCAGATGTTTTATTGTACTGAATAATCTTTTCGTTGAGGACTTAATTCCTTTCAACAATAAGTATGTTTAGTTTCTGGTTCTCTTTTTTTTATCCTTTGATCTCAGAGATGTGCACAGATAGGAAACACTTGTGCGTTCACAGAGCATGTGTGCTTGTGTCTGGAGATGACTAAGCACATCGTGTTTCTACTGTAGCATCTATACTGTAGAAAGTGCAGGAATAATCATGATCTTTTATCTGTAAATATGGAAGAATCTGATAAGACATGCTCAAATAATGCCCTCAACACATACTATAACTTTTCCTGTTCAACACTTACGATTTTAATAAAGGTTAGTAAGGGCTTCATCTTGATTTAATTAGGCATTTGGTCAGGTTTGGCACGGACATAATGGGAACATACTTGCAGCCCATTTTATACACAGAAATACAATATATACACAACTCCAGCCCTTGTCAATGCAGAGCGTGATCTAGCCTCTCCTGGAAACTGGCTTACTTACTTGATTTGATAAATTCAAACTTCTCAGGAAATGTTCTGCCAGTTGCGTTTCTGTAGC
Source organism: Ibidorhyncha struthersii (assembly GCA_013398815.1). Lineage (NCBI taxonomy): Eukaryota > Metazoa > Chordata > Aves > Charadriiformes > Charadriidae > Ibidorhyncha > Ibidorhyncha struthersii. Next base: position 361,285 of record VZSZ01003182.1, on the reverse strand, counting down.
TGGCCGAGAAGACGATTTCATTGACATCCTTGTCCTGGTCTAATCAGGCTAGGAATTCAATTGGCTCTAGTTGTGTACAGAAAGCAAGAATTGACTCAATGTTTGGAAAATATTAACTTGTTACCGTACTCTACACTGAAACAGGGTACTGCATATCAAAAGTTGATGAGTATGATCTCGACAATGGCAACCAAGGAGGAAGTAAAATCGCTAATTAGCAGCTACTATACTGACAGGCAACACTGGATGCCCTGCTTTGCAAAGCAGCCAAATAATTAATTGAATAAATGGTATCAGCAGAAGACATTTAAGACTTCTTTTCAGGTTTCTTTTAACAGACTGCTGGTCTAATGAATGTCTCAGATATCTGCCAAACCTACTTTGAAAGGACCTTTGTCTCAGATTAGTTTTAAGACTAATTTAGTCTTTTATTGAATTTATTTTTAGCATATGTTTCACTGGAAGGCTCACAACAGTAATCTTAACTGTTTGGATTGTTTCATTCCTCCCGCTGAGAAAGTGTATTTATCCTCTCATTTTTATCTTGCCACCCAATTTCATTATAGAACAAGTAATGTACTTTCAGATCAGAAATTTGAGAAATAATCTGATACTTAAGACACAAAATTTATAATTTAGTTCATTACTGATTACTTAATTTTTTTTTAATTCCTGATATGTTTATACATAATCGTCTCTATCCAGGGGTTCTTCAGCAATCTCTCACGTGCTTCAGCTGTTGCTTGTAGATTTAGGAAGCATCAATGAATTGACTAGGAAACCAATACAAAATATTACTTCTCAAAAGTGAGGAACGACTGTTCCACTCACTGGTGGGGGTGACTCCAGAGGCAATGGCACTGTGGAAAGGTTGTTTTTAAATGAAGCTTCCTACAAAGCTGGAGAAGCTCATTTCAGAAGCAGGATATGTTTCTGCAACAGAGCTACAAACTCTAATAACCTGACCTGTATAAGAACCTTAAAACTAAAAAATAAATAATTTGGAATACAGCTGCTTTTTTCAAGTGCATGTGCCTTTTTTTTTTTTTCCTTCTGCTTTGCATGTCAATAGTGAGGTTACCATCTGAATTTGGACATAGTGAAAAACTAGTCCTATTGTACTACTTAACCTTGTTTCCAGTGGCAGAATTTCACTGAAATACCTCACAAATAAGTTGTTTCTCTAAAATTACCTTTCCTTCTTTTCAATTTATTTATTCACAGCAGGGATGCTGTGACCAACATACAGAATAATTGTGGTGATTGTTTCTCAACCCACTGTAAATAAGAAATGAAATAACTACGAGCCATGTACTTTAAAATATGGTCTACTCACTTTTGAAGAGATTAAGAGCACCCAAAGTATTGCACGACTGTATTGATTTCATTGTACCAGATGACTCAGTGTTTCTTCCCACATCATCTGTATTGCAAAGAGTAACATCGCAGCCATGATGGTCTAAAGATACGAGTCAAAGTCTGAAGTTTGCGGCAAATACTTTGTTCTAGATGTTTCCTAGCCCTGCAAACTTTACTTTGCTTAAGATTATCTTCTCTCCTTTCAAGACACCTGCGGCCTTTTTTCACTGCTTCCCGTCAGGAGCTTTTACAAATCACGGGTTACCGTCACCATCAACTCTGCCTTCCTAAGATGTGTACTGTGGTGTTAAGGCAAAACACAGCACTTGGATGGTAGAGTTTGCTAAGCGTTTGAAGTTTTGCTTTTTTTGTGGATTTAAAAGGTAGTCCCAAAGCCCCTGGCTAATTGTCCATTAGTATGCTCTTTTAAACATTAAACAAAAACCTTTATTTACCTTCCCTGTTGCCTGATGGTCCTCAAGAGGCAAAGCTGCTTCTGCCTTAGCTACTTGAACCTATGTGACCTGAATAGTCAGTTGAGATGTTAATTCACTGAAGAATGAAGCTGAACAATGATGGATCGAAGATTTTCCCCCACCCAGAAGAAAACATTGCTGCATAAGCTTTGTGTATTGATCAGCTAGGTTCAGCTTAATTCTCTCCAGAGCCTCAGTGCTAGCCAGTTTCTAACACAAAAGGAAATTGTAATGTCTGGTATTTTAAGAAAGAACTATTGATTTACTGTGATGGTAGTCCAGTTTAGAGTCTTTTCCTTGGAAGTGTTGCCAGAAGAGCCAGACCCCTGTGCCTGGTACCTTTAACTCAGAAAAATAATTTAGTCTTCTTTTGGGTTACAGAATTCTACTGATTTTCCCCATAATGACTTTTCTGTCATCATGACAAGGTCAAAACACACCAAACGCCAAACTTCAATTTTTCTGCTCCCTGCAGGTTTCTTCTAACACTTCTAATATAACGTCAAAGAAACAAAATGTCCCAAGGAAGAAGAAATGGTGCATTGAAAGAAATTCTGTGCTACTTGGCTGCTTTAAAGTCTTCAAGGTGGAATCCCATTGACCTCAACAGCAAAATTCATGTTGTTTTTATTGAATTACAGCCCCACCTTACACCTTCAGCTAGTATAAAACCACATAGGTGGTATCAATTGTCATAACTGTTTAGAAACATGCAGAACTGTCCTAATTTACTGCAGCTCAGCATATGACCCTACCTCCTTTAGTGGTCATTAAAACATTAAAACCCTTCTGAAGTCTGGGAGATGGATCCTGCTCCTCATCACATCCAGAGTCCCTAGTGACAGCTCTGTCGGTGACATCTGAACCTGTCTGGCTGTCTTGCATCTAAATAGGTGTAATGAGGAATGAGGAGATTTGAAAAAAACAATGAATCTGCAGGCAATTATTACTGGATGATGATGCTGTCCTGTGCCATTTGGTAGCTGCAAAGGGCCTTATATACTTTTAAAAGTTCAGTAATAGCCATTTAAAGAAAAGCCTTTTGCTTTTAAAAGCCTGCTTATAAATATCCATAAAGCTGGCTTCAGCTGAAAGCAGTCTGATGATTGCTCAGCGGATAAATCAAAACTGCATTAGGAGAGCGCTCAGAGCTGTGTTCTCGCCTTGGTCCCCGAGGGCAGGGCTCACTTCTCTCTGGAACGTGAGATCTGGAAGGCAGCCCAGGAGAGGGACGGCTTGTGAAGGGAAACATCTAATGTGCTCTCCCTTTCCCTGCTGAGGCTGCAGGGGACACGGCATCTGACACAGCCTCCCCAAGTCCTGGTACTCCTCCTGGCACACTGCACCAGTTAAGCAGCTTCAGAGCAATCTTTCTTCAAAATGATGCATTAGGTGAGGTCTCCAGTAGAAAACTCAGAGGCAGGGAGAGAGAAAGGATGTGGTTCAAGTGCACACCCAACACAACCTCTCAAAACCATGTTTCCTTCAGGAATCCCATAGTGGGCTCTCCATTTGTATTTCAGAAAGCAGGGAAACCACCCTAATTAATGGAAAATAAGTGCATTGCACCTATTTGGGGTTCTCCTGAATTGCAACTACTTTAACTCAATCAAGGGTCAGGGGCTTGCTGGGGTGTGCCAAGGAGTCCTGGGCTGCTGGCCGTTCAGATCTGGGGACAGATTGGAGCATGCTGCTGTCCCCTTGCACCCCAGGCACAGGTCAGAAGGTGTGCTGGGGAGAAGGGAAAGAAGAGGGAGAGGTGAGATATGCCCTGACCTGCCCTAGGAAGGAAGGGGATGTGGCCAGCACTGACCGCCTGCACCTAGACACTAGGTTTGCCAGATTATTTAGTCAGAGCTGTTTACCTCGGTGTAAACCTCTATGCCTTCTCCCCCCATGCCTTCATTACTGTATGATCAGAGCAGAGGAGTATGCACCTCAGTTTATACATGCCCACTCCAGTTTATAAATACCTTAAAATGGTACTTATACTGTGTTGTATTAATTAAAAAACATGATAAAAAGCATAAAGTAATAAATCTTCGTACAGTCCCGGCTGGAAATCCCTCAATTTCAGTGAGCTAGGCAAGCTCTAGCCATGCTATTACTGGCATACAAAGGCTGCTTCTTCCCTTGCTCCGAATGCCAAGGGATGGGGAGGGCAACACATCTCTGGTTCAGCAGCAGGAGTCCAGGGTCCGTCCCTTACACCTCTCTCCCACTCAAACCCATGTAGCTCTGCAGGCGTGCAGCAGTTGAACCTGACCTGAGGCATCAGGCATCTGGTTTGCAGCCTTGGCTTCTGCGAGCCGGGCCACCTTGGGAAAGTCACCTTGCTGCCAGGTCTCTGCCTCCAAAATGGAAATTACAGTCCTCATCTCTATGTATAGCCTCCACCTCTATAAATGAGAGTGGATGATACTATGGTGAAACAAAGAACATCTGATTCTTCTTCTGCAGAGGCATCTCATAACCTTCAAAACCAACAGATGCCTCCTGCTACATTTGGTGCAGGGTGGGCTTGCCTGGACCAGTGGGGAAGAGAAATCACGGAGAAATAGGCAGCTGTAAATAATTTGGGGTCAGTTAGTTTAAAAGCACAAAGCCTTTCTGCCAAGGGAGAGGATGCTTGTCATCCTGGTAAGGCTGAATCAGCTAATAATATTCTATCCCATGTTGTGGTTAGCCTTGTACACGGACCATCCCAGGTCCCTGCCTCTGCAAGGTGGACACGGCCTCGAGCAGCATCGAGGGGAAAACAGGGCGATAACCAGCCTGGGTCAGCAGGGCCAGAACCCTCCAGGCAGCCTTTAATTAGCAGGGAGGACTGCATTGATTTTTTGCACTCCAGGGCTGCCCGGCAGCCTCTGTGAGTCCTTCTGTGATAATGAGCATGGTCCAGCCCAGAGGCTGCAAAATCGGGGTGACGGGGAAGGAGGAGGAGAGGAAAAGGAGCCCAACTCAGCAGAGCTCTGGCTCGGCTGTGTCAGGGAGAGCAGAGAGAGCAGGCAAAGTCCTGTGGGGTCCTGGGGCTGTCTCCACCTCACACCAGGCATGGGCTTTGTCCAGGAGGCTTGCCCAGCTACAGAACTGGCATGGAGGCTGGCAAGTGGAGTGACACCATCCAGAGCAGCCTCTCCTGCCAGGATGCACCAGCCTGTCCACCAAGAAGGGTGGAGAAAGGGTCTCCAAACAGAAACCCACCACAAGAAATACCTGGTCTAATACCGCATGTTCTCATTCCTCTCGAAATCTCTCCACAGACACCTGGGTTGGACTGTAAAATGCAATACAGTCTGTACAGAAATAATGAGTGACACTTTAATTTTAAATTTCTCCGTACATAGAATCAAAGAATCATAGACTCATAGGATCAAAGAAGAGCTTAGGTTGGAAAAAACCTTCAATGTAATCAAATCCAACTGTTAATGGACAGAAAAATACATTTAAGGATGACGACAAGGGCATTTATTTTGTATGCAGGATCTACAAATATATCGGCATCTGCACATAAAACATATATGCACATAAAACACCAGGCAGCAGTGGAGGAAGAACAAAGAAGGGGAAGGAAGGCAGAAAGAACAGCTTTCTGGATTGTCAATGGGAATTTGTAACAATCCATTAATACAAGGTGTTTCTTAATTTCCAAATGACTCATCTTCATCCTGGTGACCTTTATATTAATTTTGTGTCTTCAGAACACATACATTGTTCTGTTTCTCTTTGGAGCTTCTCTGTATTTCTTTTCCTTCTCATTTAATTCTATGTTACTGATGCTAATAACACAGTAGAAATAATGTTCCCATATTAAGTACCATCCAGTCTTTCCAAAATTACCTCTGCCTAGGAAGCAGATGACAGCTTGACTGCCATTCAGACAGCATATTTACTGCAGAGCTTTTGAACATTGATGAGGGTCAATTGCTGCCTTGCATTGTTTCTGAAATAATTAAATAAAAATATAGATCTCCAAGGCTGGAGGGTACCACAGGCCTCTGATTCTTTTAATGGAGGAGAAAAAAAGTGCAATAAAGGTCTATGACAAAATGTGCCCCTCAGTGCAGCTGTAACTATGTATTGTACAAGGATATGAAAAAACTTTACAGTGGAAATAATTTTCCTAACCCTATACAGGGGTTAGCATGGTGGTTAGCTCACGTCTCAGAGTCAGCACTGTTGAAAAAATGCAGTTCTTTCCAAATTTTCATCCATCTATTCTGAGTATTGATGGTACACTTATTTTTCAGTTTGACAGTCTTTCTGAACTATTTGCCTTAACAATATTTTCTGCAGCAAATTCTGCAAGTTCATTACATACTGTGCATGAATAGCTTTTTTTCTATTTCAGAACCGTTAGTCTTTACCAGATTCTTCTGTTCCTTGTACTAAAGCTGTATTAAAAACTGGTGAGAATTCCTTTATTTCTCATGAGCCTCTCAGCTTCTGTCCCCACTTACTAATGTCTTCACTGATCTTTCTTAGTATCTGGAAAGATTTCCTTGTTGGAGATCATATCTGTTGCTCTTTAGGAGGAACCAGTTTTCTTCCCCGGCTACATTTGGATGAGGACTGGCCAACTACAACTGTAAACATTATTAAAAGTGAGGGGGTGATGAGGACTGAGATACGACAGCCTTAAAGCATTCTGCGCCATTCTTGCTGCCCCTTTCTTAATACCACCAAAACCTTTTTGCTTTCATTGGTATTAGGGAGAGGTTTCTTCTGGACCATCTGTAATAACTTGCAAATCTTGCTCTGAAACTGTTATCACTTCATTTAGAATACAGTCCAGTGCTGCAAGGAATTGCATTATTTCTTTTAATACTTATGACTTTGGTTTTGCTTATAGCAAAAAAAAAAGAAAACAAAAAACAGAACACGAATCAAACGCATAATACATTGCCCGATGGCTTGGTTTTGTCATGACTGCATGTCTTAATCCCTGACTATCTACATCACTTAGCATCATCTGCAAATTTTGTTACTTTGCCCTGCCATCAGATTATTAATAAACAGCCTCAGTCCCAGCAGATACATTGCAAAAACTTCACTATTAACCTCATTTCTAGATGAAAGCCAGCTCTTTATCCTTTGCATTTGCTGTCTCCCAGCCCAGTTCCACTGCACAGCAGAACATTACCTTTCACCTTCAAGGTGCCTGGTTTTCTTTAATAGCCTCTTTGAGGGACTTTAAGAAAAATCTGAATAATTATATCTGCCAGTGCTTCCTTACCCACTAATTTTTTGACACTTTAATGAATCCTTAGAGTTGGAAGCAAGGTTTTCCTTTGGCATAAATCAGCGCTGTTTCTGTAATCATCTAATTTTCATCTAGGTGGTTTTATAACAGCTACTTAAAATAGCACACCTCCCACTGAAGGCTCATCAGACTATTACTGCTGCAACTACCCCGCAAATTTCAATTTGAAATTCACTATTCTCCATGCCGGCAGTTTAGCAATTCATTTTAATGTTTGTTTTTTCAGAAGCTTAACAACGCCTTTTACAATATCTGCTGCATTCGTAGACGATTGTATTTCTAGTCACATAAGTTTCAGCTTTTCAGTATAAGAATTTAACTCCTCTCCTGCCTAATGCCCTTTTGTCGTGTGTGCACTGATGTATGTACAGTCCCAGAAAATCCTGTGCATTCAATGCAGAGTCCACGTACAGTCAATTGGAAGCTGAAAAATTGTTCTCAATAACGACTTGAACACCTTCTACCTTAACTACAAGCTTTGTCTGTAACTGTCTGACAGTTACATCCAGTGTCTTTTTCTCTAATTCAGCTCAACTCCCTCTCCAACGCCTCTCAGCGTAGCTCAGCTGATTTCATATTATACATTGCAATGAAGTTACCAAAGCAGCATAGAAACTCCTTTGATGCACTTATAAATGGGTTTATATTTCATGACTGACTATGATAGAAAAGGATAGGAAGTGATGAGCTAAGATATCTGTTCCAGTCTGATATTCAAAGTTTCTGCCACCCTAATGGACATGGTAACATGCTGTTTGTTGCTTACAACAGCACCACATCCAGTCCGTAACCCACAGGCTTCAGTTGGCTTTGGGTCATGACTTTCTTCCCTGGGTCTTAGACAGATTCAGTTTTGACCTCCTTTGACTTTTCCTGAACAAGGATTTGCAGATTTGTCCCTAAACAGTGAACTTCCACATTTTCTCTTTGTCTTTTCCCTACCCTCTACCTTGTAATGACCAGTCAAGCAGCAAAACAAATCAGCTACCCAGATGTTCCCCAAGGTTTTTCACCTCAAAATGCTTCTGCAGGGGCACATGTCCAATTGCTTTTTAACACACATCCCTGTTGCACACCCCTGAGCAGAGACTCTGCCTGAGGACCATCTCTTTTCCTGGTATTGTTTTCCTACCACAGCAGATTCCTCCATCCTCGGTCACCTTCACCGCTGACTGCACACACACACGCACCGTGGGCTTTGCGGTGGCGGCACCTGATGTAACTTTAAGGATGTTTTAGTGCTCACTTCTCTCACGGATGCTTGTATACCCTAACTGGCTTCCCTTTACACACCCCATAGGCTGAGCAAGTTACAACCTCAAAGCCATTATCGCATTCCCTTTTACTCTTACATATCATTATGGCCTTCATCTGAACATTTTCCAAAACCAAGGACTTTAGATGCTGGGGTGAGATAAGACAGTATCCAAGACAGCACACTTATCCATTAATGAAGGCCAAGGGGCTTCATGCATTATAAATGAGCTATTCTTTCTTTAGTTCTAGTAAGCCTTCCTGATCTCTGCAACTGTTTCTCTGCCTGCTCTTCTTTTTTAATGTGAAGTTGACATTGGTTCTCCCAGGGTTGAAAATGGCCCCATTTACTGCTGACCCCACACTTTTCAGGTGAGAATGTAATCAGTGACCAGAGATGACACAAAATTTTAACTTGCTGCTGTTCATATCAGCATCTTATGTGTGTAGAAAAATGGGGTCTTTTGGTCCAGAAAGAATATAAAATTTTTAGTATATAATCTAATTGCTTTCATTTATCTAAGCATAGTTTCTGGAAAAGGGCACTGCATTTAATTCATAGGTATTTTATACTGTAACAAGGAGATTTTTCTCCTGCATCAGTACACATGAACCCATGAATAATATTCTGGTTTTGTCTTTTGGTGATATTTTCTGGCCATTTCATGTGCAAACCCATTGCGATCTCTTTCTGCCAGATCACTTTGCTGAAATTTTGCTCACTGAAATTACATTTCTTCCAAACACCATCAAGTACCCTTAGAGACATGCGGTTCCTAAAAGAAGAGTCTTTGAACACAAATGCTCCGTTACTTGGTAAACTTGTTGAATCCACTCAGGAAGGAGATACTTTGAACTGAAGTACCCATCTTCTAAAATGAGACGTGCTATGTTTCTTTGTCTCGTGTCTGTGAATTTAATCCACAAAGTTAATTTTTTATTCACTAATGGGAATATGGAAAGAAAGGGGTTTAAAAATGTTTCCCATCTTCCTGGCTTACAGAAAAGAGTGAATCAATGTAAGAAAAAGGGTATGCTGAGAGTCTTATAAAACTTTGATTTCTTAATAGTGGCAAGCAAACCTGGAAAATCAATGGATTCACCCTCCTAAGGAAATTAAAATCCTCCCTTATACAGGACTGTGCTACTGGATCTTATTGAACTTAACATGACTGCTTGCGTTCTGTAACAATAGCAATCATCTGTAATGTAAATGTATTCAATATTGCATTATACAAACAGCAATAATTTTAGTTGACATTCTCAGAGTGTCCCCAGCCGTATAGTCTCAGAGAAGCATATGTCTAGGATAAGATTTCAGATTCTGACATCTTTGGCTCTGTTTAGTTTGAGTCTTGACTTTGATATGATTTGGTTTTGTTCTTATGATTTTTTTTTTAAACTCGGTAATAGGCTGTTCAAGGAACTTTATTTAATGACATTTTTTAATTAGTTACTTCATAACATAAATTTATAACCATAAGTATATATGCATATCTATGTCTAACTAGTGTTAGGTGTAAGATATTATGGTACATACACAAAGCCAGAGCAGAATATGACATTATCGATTAAACCTAACTTTAAACAATACCTGTGATGATAACTTAAGACAGGCAAATTATTAAGGAAGAACTAAATAAGAAGATGCCTCTATAGTGGACCAGGTTCCCTGGCTCCTGGGAATTTGTGGGATGAATAGCTCAGGAGGGTGCCAGGAATCAAACCTGGGAGGTTCCTGAGATGAGAATAGCTGGGGGCTGGGCAATAGTAGGGTGCAAACCGCAGATGCTTGTCTTCTTACCTGTGTTCATGGCTCCTGTTGGCTGCACAGGAGATACAGACATCTGATCTGTCCCAGTACTCCTTTTTATGTGATTTTACAGTACCACCCCTATAGCAAGTCTCAGACTTTTCATTCCCTTTGAGTGTCTGCTGAACCATATTGCGGCTCTGCCCATTCCTTTCAAGACCACACTTCTTCCCCTGCAGTCCACTCCTCGTCTGCTGTCACTTTTGTCCCCCACTTCATAAGCCCATGTGGGAGCTTGGGACTGAGGCGGTCTTATACTTTCCAGATCTCTGATGGTTGTTGTGACGTATACTTCATTTCAGCTTTTTTAATTCCAGCTTTCCTACTAAAAACAGTTTTGGAAGCTCAGGCACCTAATCATACTCGTAGTAATGTTGCAGGTCCCTGCTTTGTGACCAGACTCACCACATGCTTTTTTCAATAAGAAATCAGACACAAAATTCACTTTTTGTGATGCCAGATGAAACGGTTGTTGCTTATTCTATTTTATTTTGTCATTTCTGCCCATTTCAATCCCAACAACATTTCTCTAAGAGTTACCATGTAACATTGATACTTGGCTGGACAGGTGGCAGTTATAAAATTAGAGTTGATTTATTCATCTAGGAAAAAAAAACAACCAATAGCAACATGTCACTTCCCATGTAGCTCTTTGCTGCTCATAAGTGCAGTTGCAACTTCAGCAGTACAGAAGAAAATAAAGTTACTCATAAACCCCTTGAGTACATCTTAAGCACCCTGTCAGTCCCCGGTAACCATTCCCGTTTTAAAGTCACCAGCCCAAATACACATTATTTTTGGTCATTCTGTTGAATTGATGGGTGAATTATGATTGGAGATAAGAAGAAAAGGCCTGACACATATAGATGTTCTCCTAGAAACTTTTTCAGCATTCAAATGCCCTTTTTTCAGGGTCCTGTAAGACACTATCCCATGGCCAAATGAGGCTCCACTGTTTCCCAGTTACAGTGCTAACAACTATGGCAGCACAGTCACATCTCTTTTACAGTTAAGACAGGCATTACAAGGGCAAAATTTCCAGAGGCAGTCTAGAAATTTTTGATTAGACCAACTTACCTCATTGGGTAAAACAGGGTTGTGGATCACCTTTTCTTGGTTCTCTCTAATATCTTCCGCGCTGCTGGAGAATATGTCAGAATATAAACTTTCTGCCACATCGACTGGGAGGGAGATACTCAGGCCAGCAACAGAGCCACTCTCAGGGCTGCAAAGTCTTAACTCATGGGCAGGCTGGCCAGGGATCTGCACAGTAAGTGCGAGGGGTGTCAGAACAGGCAGGGAGATGCCTGGGCAATAAAAGTCCTACAAGGTTATACCAGGTGTCCTGGGGTGTTTTATTCATCTTGGTGTGTCTGGTTATGAATTTCAGATTCAGTCTGAATTCTTTTCTCAGTCTACTTTGTGTAGTTCTTCAGTGACTAGTGCAATGGTAATTTTAACGTAACAGGTGAAATAATATACATTAAGAGGAAGAACGTTACACATGAGGGGAGAGAGATCTCCACACCTCCGTCAGGTTGCTTTCCACCAGAGTCCACCGGCGTGATGAGGGAGGGAGCCCTCCATGCCCAAGCAGCACACGTGAGCAGACCTGAGCAAAGTGCTGTGCCAGCCGGCCATGCTTCTGCTGGCTCCTGGAGCAGCAAACCTCGGAGGCGGCTCCCTGGTAGCATCCCAGGAGCTGTCTGGGTGCAGAGCAGATGTGCCAGCGGAAGTGGCACACTTCCAGAGGCATTCTCCACTATTTGTCTTCCCTGCAAGACAGCCGCTGCCTGATCTTAATCTTCAAAGACTGGCCTTAAGTATATTGTCAGCCCTTAGCTCTTAGTTGCTCATGGTGCCTGTCAGGAGCTCAGCTACTATAGCAACCCACAAAAGCATGAATTTTTTTAGTCATATTGAATGGAGGCTCTCCCTCTCGCTGACAAGGCTTTTAGGAACTGCTGGAGTTCCCTGTCTAGGAGCTGTTTCTTCTGTATCAGTGCCTGTCTGCTCTTCTTCCATGCTTATGGTGCTACCCATGTAGATAGGGTAAATTCAGTTCTCCAGTGTATACCCAGGACCGCTCTGCAAGTGAGCCATGCCTTTTTAGGCAGCTCCAGCTGCCCTCTGTAGTTAACAACAGACCTTCTTAAAGGTTGCTGATCTGCCATCCTCTTGCCCTGTTCCAACACCCAGGACCAAATCCTGGCTTAACCCAGAAAAAGACAATGGAGACCTGCTATTATTACTGTGAAACCTTACGCCTGATCTCAAATGTAAGGTGCTTGTTATGACCTATAATGCTCGTCACAGCTGCCTGAAGGAGGTATTGACATATGTGTGTATACAATGGAATACCCTGAACTTGCTCAGGCAAGTCTCAGAAACACAGGCAAGTCCAGCCTTTGAAAGACATGACATTGACTTCAGAAAGTAATTGAATCTTTTGGTGTAAAGGATATCCCTGATGGTGTGTGGATGGATAATGAGCTACATTCTTTTCATACAGATGGATAAAGTATTCATTTTAATACCAGCTGCGTGGTAGAATCGCAACTAACTCTGCTAAAATGTAATTAATGTGGGACGACAGAGAGGCTGGAAACCTGTTCCCATACTCACAGAAACAGTGTCTCTGATCAGTCCTCAGCTGCAATCTGGTTAATAAACAAAAAACTTTGCTGCCATAATACAATGCTGAAAACACACTACTGTTGTGAGAATATAAGTGCACACTGTGAACATGCTGTTTTGTTCGGCATTTTGAAAAAGCTTTTGGGAGTTTTTTCTGGGGAGAAAATTAAGAGACCCTGGCCATGTGAGTGCAGAAGTGTGAAAGTCTTTAGTTTTAAGAGGTGTATAGTGGACATAATAAAGGTAATAAAAATTGAAAATGATTCAGAACCATTTTTACATGTGCTTGCCCTTCATACATAAGACTGAAAGGACTTAATAAACCAGTATGCAAATAGACTGGACTCCCTAGAAGATGTTTACTACAGGTACTCGCTACTTCAAGGCCTCATCGTGTGTCCAAAGCTTTAATAGAGCTTAGAAAAGAATATTAACATTCATAAGGATGAAGTTTGTCTGCATTAGATGGAATAAAATGTATCATGGGGTTAAGGATGTTGCTTTTCACAGCACAGGACAACTGCCACTGATGAGATGTCTTCTAGGACCATACTGTAGCATTTCAGAGATATTTGTTACATGTTGATTCAAACACTGGCCGGAATTGCTGGAATTGCTGTCTGGGTATATATAAATAGGCTCTGTCTAACCAGATTGATTTTACAAAGATTTAAGTGACAGATTTTGAAACGTTTGAAACTTCAGTTAGAACCCTCAGCTTCGGCATGAGACAGAGAAACAAAAGAAGAAGACACCATGAGAAAACAAAACAATTCTGAAACTCATTTACAATTAATTTTGGAAAAATTCAGAACATTTAAAACTTCAGCAAGATTCTCTCTGCTGCTGGGTAGCACTGTCATCCAATAAGCCATACTTAAAAAGGAGTTTACCCCGGGGTTTCAACAGGGACATCCTACACATCACTTGTTCTTTCTGGACAAGGCAAACCCAAAGCCCTTGTTCAAAAGTGTGATGCTCGTTAAGGCCTGGAATATGCAGAAACAGTATCCTTGCAGTTATGTTAAACCCAGCCTTTACAGCCCTGTCTCCATGGGTGGATGCAGGCAGACATGAGCTCACTCTGCCTCTGCTCCAGGCTGGTTGGCCATGAGCCAGCTCTGGTTTGAAAGCCACACAACTGTATTAGCTTCTCAGCAAAGCAAGTCAACTCGGGCACAGCATTAGCACAGCTCCATCCTTTCTGAACCAGACGTAGTCAGAGCAAAGGAACTTGGACCTGTTTGCACCCATCCATTGCGGACCAGTTCTGAAAATCCCAGTGAGTCACCTCTTGTTGTAAATCGTTTCAACTTCCACTCCCTCTGAAAGTACAAAAGACTGTCTCAATTTTTGTGCTTCTGTGCTGTGCCTTTTGAGTTCTCTTTGTGCAAATACAGAATGAAAGACAAAGACCATCATTTACAACAAGTCTCAGCTCTTGCAAGGCCACCCTGGCACCACGTGGGAACTTGAACTGCAGGTCGGAAAGGAGCTAATAAGCTAAGCCTAGACTTGAATAGGCATTTGGAGGCATAAGCCCAGTTCAAATCTCAAAGTGTTTAATTTTGTCTCCTTTTTTCAACTCATACTAAAAATAACATGAGATATATGCGTATACGAGGTATACATGTGTAGAGAAGCTCAGTCAGATGGGAGAGAGGCATCAGCCCCTTCATCTCTCACATGTGCTCATGGGGTGAGTGTCACTGCTATGCATCATCTGGCCTCCTTCAGTAAGGAACCACTGCATTTGTCCCCCCTTTATTCACATTATTACATAGGAAGGAGTAAAACTGCCTTCACCATTACAGTGCCTAAAGGCCCACTCAGCATAAAGATCGCACCACAGAATAGAGCATATCCTTGCTCTGCAGGGCTTAATTCACCAAAACAGAATAAACGCCAGCCTATCTGAGAGCCTGGCATGAAAAAATAGGCAAAGAGATGGAAGAATAACCGCCATGCCTCCCACCTCTGGGCACCCCTGAGCGCATGGAGGGCAGGTGACTGCTTTGGCCTGCTGTTAAGGATTCATTATACTCTCATCACAGATTGAAGCCAGATTGCAATCAATACATCCCTTGCTCTTGGCAGCCTTCTTCTGGGTCTTATATGAGAGAAATCAGCATTAGGTGCCTGAGGTGCCAGTATGTTGTTGCAGTGGCATGGAGAGACAGCAGAGGGTAAAAGAAGTTCTGCAACCACTCAAGGACAAAGTCATTGGTTAAAGCTATCTCCCTTTACACCTGCCCAAGTGTCTCAGGCCATCCAGCACAAGAAAGCACTTGGCTTTTCAAAAACAGCAATTTCATCCAGAGTTCATGCCTAGGAAAGTCACAGCCTTCCAATTCAGGCTCTGTGGCAAAAGTCTGGCTGACAAAACACCCGGAGACTGCAGACACTGGTTAAATATAGCCAAGGGCAGGGCGGCATCACAAAGTGGCCTGGTTTGCACAGTTAGCTGGGTTATTTGAGCATGTGCTCAGTATAGCTCAATGCAGAATAATCATCTCGGAGTAAAGCCCGTAGGCTGACTGGAGTACTCCAGCCTATGTTTTGGAAGGTGCTCACTTGGGAAGGGAAGTTAGGGTCAGAATCAAATGAAAGGGAGCTCTCCTGCAGCTCCCAAATAGAGAGTTGACCATAGGCACAGTAAGTGTGATTGATGCATGTTCTTGCAAGGGAGCTCTAAGAGGCTGCCCGCTAACTCAGGTAAGTCACAGCAAATGAGTGCTGACAGGTGGAATCCTGGTTCCCATCCTCAGCACAGGAATAACATCACTAACAGAGTCAGAAACAGAGACTCCAGCCATGGCAGATTTCATCTCAGGACTTTGATGAACAAGGCACATTGAAAAAATTGACAGTTACTGCATATTACATGCAGCATTCCTCTTTCAAAGATTTTTACTGAGAGATTGGTAAGAAACTGGCTAGAGTAATATTTCATTTAAAAACAAATTCACAGAATTAACTAATTGATTTTACAATCAAAAACACTCCTAGAGAACCTGATTCTGGTGTTGCTATAGGCAGTTTGCATTGCTCTGTGGGTGCGCAGATATGGGGAACTTGTTTTTTTTGCAAATCTGTCTGGCATAGAAGAATGTGTCAAAGAGACAGGACGATGAGTGAGATTTTGAAATCCTTTGTTTTTAAAGTGCTGGTAAATGGAGAAATCCTTAAATGAGCAAACACTAGAGAATCCACTGTTGACAACTGGTCAGTCCATATGACTGTAAGGAGTATGGATGCTGTCTAAAAAGGGGATGTGATTTCTGCAAATAAGCTGTTTCAATACCCTGCAGCTTGCTGCTGCATTCATCTGTTGCCTCCTGGATAAGGTTTGTATTAGAAGCACTTTTAGTAGACACAGATTTTGCCCTGTTTTTTTTTTTATTTTTCTTCAGGGCTAAACAAAAATAGGGCTCTGGTCTCCCATTGCTACTGTAATACAAAGAAACATCACGAAATATCAAAGGATGTTTAGAAGCCACTTTCTGTAATTGTGAGTGACTGACCAAACACATTGATATTTGTACTGTTTTACTTTTTTCATGAGAGTTAAAGATTGTCTTATTAGATAAAAATCAAGCAGAACAGAAACTTTCCTTTTACTACCTTTAATTATGACTTTGTTCTGTTGATCTTGGTTAGGTGACAAGGTGAAAGAAAGGCAAAGTATCAGGGAAAAAAAACTCTGTTATCATCTTCTGAGTAGGAGTGTCAGTAACGAAGAGACTATTGTATAGTTTTCTTTTTTTTACCACATACATCAAACACTCAGCGCTCAACTGTGTGAACAATTGACATCAATTCAATGCCAAATACTAATAACAGCAAAAAATAGTGTCTGAAGCGTTTCAGTAATGCAGCTGGGATTCTTTTAACTGATGTATTCTGTCATAGCAAAGTAGGTTATTATACTTTAAGCAGTATCTTTGTTAGATAATCCTTTTAAAAAGGAAATAGTCTGGATAACAATACCTAGGACTTACGCGTTGCTGTCATTTTTTACTTTACTTGCTCCATTTACCGCACCCCTGATTACTAGTTAAGCACTGCCCCTTCTTTTATGGTTTGGTTTTTTTTTTTGTTCTCAACCATTTTTGCTGTTCATCTTCATGTACCAACAAAGGTTAAGCAAATGAACCCCGAAATAGCAAGGGCTAGGCTATAAAAGTCCTGAATTGCCATCTCTGCCTTTACCACTGACCTGATCTTATTTCTTCCTAGGGAGTGGGAAAGGCAGCCAAGTAGGCACTGAGACAGCCTTTGCCAGTATGCACATGGGTTCATCCCCGAACACGGGACTCGTAGAACTGTCTCTCTCCTTTTTGAAGCAGTCTGTTGCTGCTAGATCCAAAGTGACATTTGCTTTGTGCAAACTCTTACACAAGCAAGTATGCCTCCGGTGATAGTAGTTATCCAGCTGGTCATTTCACCTCCCTGACTCAGGATTTCCTATTGCAAAGCTGGGGAAGAAAACAGGAGAGAACTATCAATCATTTGCTGTGTGCCTCCAGCCTTAACTGGCATCTCATCCCTGACAAGGGTCTCCTGGACTCCCCCACCCCATGTGCGTACACTACACTAATCTGTAAATGCACAGACCACAAGTCTGGCAGGCTTAATTAAGTTTTTATTCTGACCTCCTGCTTAGTAAAGGCCATTCATTTTTATGCAGTCACTGCATATAAAGCAAAATAAACATAACCTGTCCAATCTAGCTTTGAACAAATGAGAATAATACAGATCACGGGTGTTATTTCATCCATAGAACCTGTTAAGCACTGGAGCCTATCCCAGAGCCTGTGAAAGTTAATAGGAGTCTTTCCAATGTCCACTGCATGCTTAACAATGGCTTTCAACAGTAGATTAATGAGATTAAAATAAACAGAAATATGACTAATTATTTATATACAGCATGCTGCTTGTTTCAAAGGATCTCAATCGATATCTTTTAATTTATATGACAGTCTTTCCTTTGATGTCTAATTACAGAACAGGAGGAAAGTCTATGACTCTGAAGAATACTAAGAAATTTCCTACTGAAAACTAATTTTTGGCAGTAGATGCATTTTCCTTTGCAAAGGCTCTCAGACAGTAATTCCTGGCCAAGTGTACTTTCTGCACCACTTAAATTCCATGTGTTAAATAGAGCATAAGTGGTTGTCAGCACAGGGGATAGCTGTGTCCTTCCTGAACTGTAAGCTGTTACTGCTCTGTCCATTTTGTTTATGAAATAAAAGGCAGAAATTTAACAGCACTGTTCAATCATTAATTTTTTGATAAATACTTTGTTCTCAATTTGTCTGTAACACCAGAGAGATTCTCCTCTTTTTTCTAGTTGTTATGGTGTGTTATTGACGTTTTGTACGCATTTGTAATAAATAGACATTACGCCTCGTCTTGCTGCAGACAATTCTGAGCAGGATCCTGTCTTACTTATTAAAAATTGCAGATCAAACAATGCTGCTATGAGAGTCATCATGATACTTCTAATGCCACAGTTAGCACTATGCTGGCATGGCATTTCTCAGAATAAAGTAGCTGTCTCCCAAAACCTGGTTGGTGTTTTAGACCCACATTTGAAGAGAAGAGAGAATTTTCAATCCAAGGCACAAGTGGAGACATTCCTGCCACAATGGCATCTGTCAATGGTGCACTTATCTGTCACCAGGGCTCTACACCAAAGAGTCTGGCCATCGATGCACCACTCATCCCAGGCACCACGGTGAGCTGTTTGCCTGGGAGAGCTGCTCTGGGCACAGTCGCTGCTTGTGTGCCCTCCTCTGACTGATGTCTCCAGCTTGCATGGATTTTACACTCCAAGTCTGTGTGTTCAGCGGCCAGCTACAGGTTAAAGCCATCTGCACTTCCTAAAACACTTTGCTGAAGATGCAGCTTTTTGAGCCACTTGGGCGCTACTGTGCTTCTGACGTCTTTTTGCCCTGGTGGTAAAGAGGTTTGGAACAAAGAGGCAGTATTTCAAGGGCTGTGTGATAAGGATGAAGGTGGAAGCCACTCAAAAGCAATGTTGGTTAGCTGTCTCCTAAAAGTAGTTGACTCATTAAAACTTCACAGCACAGAAAGGAAGTGAGCAGAGCAGGGATTTTGGTGAATCCCGGTGGTGCTTGTGATCACGAGCAAAGGGGTAGGTGAGGCAAAGCTGCACAGGACTGAATCTGTCAGCAAACCTAATCCAGCCCCTTGGGGACTGAGGGACCAACATTTCTTAAACTACCTATTTTCTCCCTTGGTGCAAGTTACTTAAATGACTAAATAAGTGTTTGCAGTCAGATAACCTCACTATTTGAGATACTGGAGGTATTTCCTACAGTAAATATAGGGAAGTGCTGAACAAGGGCATACTGAAGGTACTGAGGAAACGCTATCTTTTTATCTTAGGTTCAAATGCTTGAAAGACACCACTCTGCTCCAGCCACTTCCGCTCAACATGTCACTCCAAAGATAGGGCACAATTGCTTCTCCAGCCAAACTGCTTTACCCTCACATCGTTTTTACAATCAGTTTTCCCTGCTCTCACAGGCATTTTGTCCCCTCTCTCCCCTAAATCCATTTACCCTTTCCCTTATTGCTCACGGCCCAGAGGGCGAGTGGTTGCCTACCCCCATGGTGAGGGGGGGGGGGTTGCCTCGGCGTCAGCGCTGTGGTCCCCAGCCCTGCCTGCTGTCCTGTCCCTCCTCCTGCCTCCCCATCCAGTCCACCCATCAGCGTGGGATTTCCCTCCCCAGCCGAAGCAGCCCTGTGCTCTGTCTGCCCAGCGTTTGGAGATGGGTGGAGGTCTATCGCAGTGCCCTGTTACTTCAAGGGTCGCCAGTGAAAACCATGGCTAATTTAAACAAGCTGTTCCTTCCAGAGGACACCAGCTGGCAAGGACACAAACACAATGCATGGCTTGTCTCCCTGCATCTCCTGGTGTGTCACATTTTATAGCACTGAATGGTGACCCCCGACGCCACATTGCCTTTGTCCCAGAAACTCCCCACAGCTTGTCCTGTTTTGATGAACACCCTCCGGCCCCCTCTCCTGGAGGAGACCCCCATCCCCGGCAGCAGCAGAGGGCAGGGGAGGCCGCTCCTTACCGCTCAGTCTGCCCCTCTGACACTTCCACAAAGAGAAAAGCCAAAAAAAAAAGGGTTTCAGGGCAAATCGCAAAGGGCAGGATGAACCTCCAGTCAAAGGCAGGGACCCTCACACCCTCCTGGCTCCCCAGCCCCCCTAGTTCTGACTCTGCCATGGGGAGATCAGCCAGAAGCTGTGGCAAGAGGCTGGTGACACGATGCCTGCTGCCTCCCCTGCTTCTTGCCCTCAGAGATATACAGCTGTTTGATCAGCTGGTGATTGCAGTACCATGCGTCAGGGGATCCCGACACCAGTGAGGCCCTTTATTTTCCCTGCTATTGCAGTGACCCGCTGAGCTGTTTCAGCCCTCTGGGATGGCTGTTTGGCGGAGGTTCGAGAAAAAGCAGGGTCAGGGCATTGGAAGGGTGGCTGGTATAAGCAGCCTGGAGGCAAACAGGAGCAGGACGATGCCTGTGCAGTGTCGTTCCTGCTGCAGTCGTTCCTGCTGCAGAGCCCTGGTGAAAGGGAAGGGTCCCAGCTACAAGAGCACCCACAGCCATGAAGTTAGCTGGGCCCTGCAAACTGGTACGGCTGATGGAAAGAGAAAGCACTTTATTTGGCTGGGAGGGACACGGGACACTGAATTCTCTGCTGGTCAGACACTAGAAATGCAGAAATGTACTGCCTTGAATGCACTGAGTCTCTGGGTAGTTCTAGAAATGGGGTAGTATCTCCTGCTTGGAGAGAGAAAAGTACAGTTAAGAGCAGTTCAAGCTGCCGCCTTCCTATCTCTCCACTGCACCTCCAGAGACCACGTCCAAGGCTTAGACTGTGGGCTCATTTAAATGTTGGACTCTTATATTAAAAATGTATTATCACTAAATAATGCTGCCTCCCTTCTTCCTTTGCACTCATCACACTGTTGCACCGAAACACCACCGCTATTATGTTGCCTTTAAACCAGCTTCATTGATCCTGGCAGGTGCCTTCTGTCCCTCCCCTGCCCATACAGAGATGCAGGGTACGCCTGTACCCCCATCGCTGCCAACCTCCGTTTCTGCCTGGGTGGCAGCCAGGCTGCAGAGCTCTGCAGCGGCTTTGGACTCAGGGTTTTGATTGCTGGCTAACCTATCTCTTTTTCTGCTCATGAAAAAAGCCAAGCATCTCCTACGTGCTGCCATAACACAAATAAGGAGGAGGAAGAGGAGCAGTGAGAGAGCTGCGCTGAGGACTCATGAAACTCCATCCACAAACTGCCACTTTTCAGTGTCTATGCTTCAGCGGCAGGGCTGTTTAATCAGGCTTAGATGGCATCTGCCACCCCTCTAGAGGCTTTCTCCAGCTGTGGATTTCTTACTCTGCACCACTCCCTCCGCCGTCCCAGCACAAGTATTCATACAGCTTTACGCCAAATTCAGCAGGGACCAGGGACAGCCTATGGCCAAAGCGTTGGCCTTCAACACCCCTGCTTAGATGCAGTCAAAATCTGAAAGCCTCTGGGATCTCTGGGTGCCAAGCTAATTTGTCAGTGGACTTATCCTGGATGTTTTTAGGCAGCACAGGCATTTTGGCCTGGAATCAGCACTTCTGTCTCTCCAGATATGGACCCCTTCAATTGACTGTAGGCACACTGAAGATGCAAATAAGCATTTTTTGTCCTACGGCCTGATGAATGCAATTACAAAGCATAAAGTAAGGCAGGCTTCTTCATACATGAAGCTGAAGGGTTTGTTAATCTTTGGGATTATTCCTAAACCTGGAGCAATGCAGAGCCCATGGTGGGCATCCATCCACAGAGCAGTGCTTCAGGAGAGTGAAGACTAGGACATTTTAGGTTACCTTCAGAGACTGGCTGCTTGGTGACGTGGGCCTTCATGCTTGGGCAACACAGATCTTCTTATTAGAAATGTGTCAACCATTTTCAGATGCAGTACTGCTTAAGTTGTACAAAAGAAAAGCTATTGAGCATTTTCTCACCTGTTTACAGGCGGAAAGGCAGTTAACTAAGACATTTAAATGCTTATGTAAAGGCAAAGGAAAAGAATGGGCTTCTTTGTGACTCAAGTGCATGGTGTGGAAAGGAAAAGATAAGTAAAAATATCTTTGTAATGTGGGAGATGTTAATAACGGTGTATGCTAGGAGCAGCAATTCAGGATCCTGTCTAAGCAATTATTCATTAGGCCTCATACATCACAGTGCCTTTCTTCTTTATCACAATGCTCAATAATACAGAAACAGGCAGCGGAGTGAGGACACCTATTGTCTTTAAGTAGTGATCCTGGGCTACGCCACAGCTCATATACTGTGTTATGGATGTCAGAAGCACTTAAGTTGAGAGGAAGTTTAGAAACAGGGAATGACTTAAGGAACACAGTTCGGGAGAGAAGTCAATGAAGTGAAATTAAAACATCTGAAAGGATTGAAGGCAACTCATGAAAAGTGATGATAGGAGTTAAATATGTTTAGCATGGCTAAATGAGAAAGAAAGAGGATAATAAAACTCTATGTCTTTTCAGAGCATAAAAGATCCAAGGGATTATTCAGTGTGGAGCATAGCTAGCAGCACTGGGTTGAAGTAGCAAAAAGAAAACATTGGCTCAATGTCAACTGGAAAAAAACGGAAGGGTCAGATCTATTAGACTGTGGAATAGCCTCTTGAGGGAAATGTGGGAAGTCCATTGCCTGTTCATTTTAAATAGTCGGGACAATGTGCTGAAAGGTGCACACTGGGGAAAAAAATCTTGCCTCAGCAGAAAGCACCGAAAAAAAAAGAAAAAAAAAAAAAAAACCCAAAACCCTCACTAACATCTCATCATTTGTGGTGATTTTCTCTAACCAAGTTCAATTCTAAGTGGTACAGAGTGGCTTGCTGAACTTTCCCAAATTATTTTGGATTAATTGCCTGGAGCAAGGCTGGAAGTTAGCTGCAAGGAGTTCAGCAGTTCCTCAGCCACTGAGCAGGCAGTGAGTGAGCAACAGCAAACAGTCTTTAAAGTTATGGCAAAATATACTGCTCTTCATCAGCACTCCTCTACAGCATGTAAATGCAGGAGAGGCGAATACACACTTAACATCTCATTTAGCTTCTCATTGTGGTGCCTCACATGAATACAGCTACCCAGTGTTATACAGCTATGGGCAGTGATTGTGTCCTGCCTCTGTGTTACCTCAGTATTTCTTCTGCCCCATATAAAGTCGCTTCTCCAGAGTCCCCCGTTCAACAGATAATTTCAGCATGTCTCCAAACTCCACTGAAATCAAGTTCAATTTAGGGGTCTAAGTTCCATGTCCAAGTGCTTCACTGAGCTGGGAAGCTCCTTCAGAAAGGGAAAGAAAAAAACTAGATAAAACTTAGCCCTTTTGACACGAGCAAGAATGAACCTCATGAATGTATGAACTGCTCTGCCATCCAGGAAACACGTTAGTTGCTTGTATCATTAATGAAGAAAAACTTTCAAAAAACCCACAAGTAAGACTTTGGGGTTTTTTAACCTTAAGTTTGAGATTGCCAGTAATCAGCAATATCTATTTTTATTTTTTAAAGAGTACGTATCTGTCTCTGAAGACCAGTTCAGGTAGTTCTGATGCTTTTTCACCACTACGTATCACATTTAAATTCTCTTTGGCACAATGTTTAGGGGGTTAGTTTTTGGATATGTTCACATATCTCCAGGTTATTGCTAGGCACAGTATATTGAGCATATTTGTGAATGATGTAAACTTGGAACCACTAGAATAGTGCCTTTAAGTCTTACGTTATAAACACAGGGTAAAAACTCTGGTCTTTCATGTCAAACACATTCACCATGGAAAAGCTAGGAACTATCTCCTAGGAGTGGACTAATCTATTGTAATTGTAGGAAAAATATAATCTGAGCCTTCCAACTCTCCCCACCTTTCCAGGGCTTTAATCTGTGAGAGATCACATGCCAAATCAGAAGGGTTATTCCTAGCTACTGATTTAGCCTGTCTTCCAGTCTTGTAAATGGGACTGACGCCTCATGACGCCTCGTGATTTGACATTTTTTTGTACTTGCTTAAGAGGTTCAGCAACATTCAGTATTTACATCCTAGCCTGCAGTTTCTATCCCACTTTGGCAGCTTTGTGGGTGCAACGCCCATGTGAGGCAACAGTCGTCTGAGGGAAGAGACCCCATTTCCCACCGCAGGGAGTGAACAGAAATTAGGCCTTTTCTGTTCCCTGCAATCAAACTGCAGTGCAAAATTTATTCCTCTCCAGGGCCCCAGCAGAAAATTAATTACCTGTGAAGCTCAGAAGGAAATACCTAATCCCACCTTTCGTGCAGGCACAGCAGGCACCGGAGGTGCAGACAAGCAGTACTGATGACTCTCCCGTGGGGACTCACCGTTGACTTTGGCTGATGGGTGGGATCAGCTATGCACATGCTAACGTAGACCTGCAAGACAAACTCATCCTCCCAAAACCAGTTTCTGTGGAGCTCTTGCGTTTTGTTTGCTGCTTTTTTACTTATGCAAGAGCCTTTACCCTCAAGTCCTTTTCCACAGTACACTAATTTCACTGCTTTCTCATCCTTCCATGTTTTGGGGGTGTAAGGTGGCCCTGCACTGGTCTTGTCACCTATTGTATAGAGGAAGGACAAAACCCAGGAGCATACGATTCTCAAGACTTTGCTTGTGTTCCTTCTGTGCATAGATCCCCACATACATTGGTGGTTGTCCATCACAGTGTCCGTCATACCCATAGCTAACTATAGCCTCCAGCTGTATCATTTTACCATTCTAAGCTTGTGATCTTTTCAGATTTAACAAAGTACATAAGGTCAGGGAGGGCGGAAAGCCTAGGGAACATCAGAGGTAGACTATCCCAGATAAATGAAGTCTTTGGTCTTTTAATTGAGAGCTGAACACAAAAAAAACCCACAACTCTGTGGGAGGAATGTCTTACAGTAATGCAATATAAAACCTTGAGAGGATTTTTAAAAGAAAAAAAAATGTTTGGGACAATCCAAGACATTCTGTTTGACTAAACTTAGTTCAATTTCAGGCTATTGAACCTCCTTGTAATATTTCATAACTTTTATTCTAACTAATATTTGCTCGAGTTTAGTTGAAAAGTACAATTTTAAAATTAAAATCTGAACTTTCATTGTTAAGATACTGATGCAATCTGTTTAAGTATCTTTAAATTCAAACACTCTAAATAAAGATGTTGACATTTTAAAGAAAGTTCACTACATTTTCAGCAGCATTTAAAACCAATTCTGCAACAGCTGCTCCAATACAAGCCCCAGGATAAGGAGTATGTAGGGGAATGTCCAAGCCTTGACTTAAACATGTCTAGAATGCATTTGAAGCTGTGGAAACATCCACAGCTTTTGTGGAAACATCCAAGGTGCCTGCAATAAAGAGAGTGGAGAGCAAGAGCTGCAGAAGCTGTCTGTAACAACAGCATGCAGCTATTCCCTATAGCCTACAAACCAACTTTCTGTACAGAGAAAGTAGGCAGGGCCCATTTGCAAACCTATTTCTGGTACTGATCATAATTTCACCCCACAACCTATTAATCTATGGGTGGTGGGTGGTTAGTTTGTCTCCAGTGATTTAATCTGTAAAATACATTATTTTTTCATAGTAATACAGAAGATGCTAAATAGACTCCAGATTGTGAGAATCCATGCAATGTCTGACACCTTCACAGTAATCAATTACTCTGATCTAAAACCTATCAGGCTACGTAATGAACACAGCAGTCAAAACATGTGTCTGCTCTGTAGTATTACTGCACAGACAGTTTTACCTATCTAGGAACTTTCTACCCCGTGTCAGAGAAGTTATTAAATCCAGATAATGACACTATCACTATTGTACCCCCTTTATCCTCTTCCTCAGTGACTACTAGTGAAAACCAATCAGTTTAACACTGTCTGCTTTCTAAATCTGTGCTGTAATGTTTGTTGCATAAATACAGATCTACTTTAAGTGTACTCTGTGAAGGAAGATGGGATGGGATGTGCAATCAGATTATGTCAGATTTAGGTATTGGCTTACAAAACATCCAGTATGCATTTCATGTACACAGTCACCATATACATTCAAGGTAAAGATCCATGCTACATAATTAGGTCAGCCATTATTTTAAGAAACGGCTTCACAAGCAGCAGCAGCAGACCACTCAGGCAGCAGATTAGTCAGACCATGCGTGCAGACAGCAAGCCAGATGAACTAGGAGAGCAGCAAAGCCAGGTTCACAGGGCTGGAGTCAGTATGCTTGATGGATTCCCTTTTTTCTGGGTTATTTTACTCATCCACTCTTTTTTTTAATTGGCACTTGACTGCATTTGTATATGTATTCAGGATTCAAATTCAGTTTTATTTTTAGGTATCTCATTTCTACAGAACATCCCCTACTCTCAGGTACGTGATCTGCCCTATCCCTCAGTTTCCCTGTCTAAATGATTGCTCAGTTCTGAGTGACCAACCTAAACCAGGCGCAGTCCCTTTTGCTGTAATTGAATGACATTTTTAGTTCAAATAATTTTTAAACAAACATTTTAAAGAATTTTGATCAGACAGATGTTATTTTGACCTTTGCTCAAATCGGTTTTGCTGCCTTTGGTTACCTTTCAGATAAAGATTCATGCTCTTAAATTCCATGACTACTAACTTTTGCTGAACACAAAGTGCAAAATCCACTATGTAAATATGTGCAAAAGCAGATTTTAAAATGTGTATTTTTTTAAAAAATAAATACTGGCTTAAATATTGAATACTGTCTTCCAAATCACAAAAATATTTCAAGCAATGTATTTGGAATCTGATTTCTTTTTGTTTCTAACATTTTACAGGTCTTTTTAAAAAAAAATTCTCCACAGCTGGGAGAACTGCAGGTTTTTACTGAAGGAAAAGATCTTACAATCATGTGATTTCTTCAACTGAAGATTTATGCAAATCACTTAATGACGAGGTTCACAGTAGCATCTTGACATTGGTGGCACTGGAGTATGAATGTTCACTACAGATAATTGATCCATGGAAATGTATTGAGTGAATAATAAATACACTCAAGGGAGTCATCAACATACACTCCAAGATATGTCATTAAAATAATGGCCAAAACTGTCCAAAGTTCTGATGCAAAAATTTTTTGCCCAACTCAAATGTTTTCCCACCACCATTAAAAATTTGTAAAAGACACAGAGTGTATTAGGTGAAAGAGGTTGTTGAAAACTATTTATCAGTTATTTTCCTTCAGTAATGATTAAAGCAAAATACCAATATTGGTTGGTTATCAGTTTTTCTCATCTCATGACTGGTCACTATTTTGCGAGCTCTTTCAGTCACTCCATCCTCCTACCCCCCAGCTATGCCTTTTATCTTCTTGGATCCCTATGTGGACTTCACTCACATCCCTCACCTCTTAAGACCAGGTCTTTCATTCTCTCTAGCCAGGCCTTAGGTCAGTTGCCCTCAGATTCCCTTTGTCACCCATCTGGGTCTCTGTGTGACCTCTCCAATGAGTGCCCTTGGTGTGTCCTTATATTTCTTCCAGCTACATCTTTATTCTTCTGTAGCCTCTTCTCTGAGCTCACCGTGTCCACGTACCATGTCAGTCCTTGGTGTCCCAGCTGTCTAATCTTTAATATTTGGGTTGCTTTGAAATGTCCCCACTCCTTCCTACTACCCTTTCTACTCTTTTTCCTTCCCACTCGGGTTCATGCCCACTTCAAGCAAGACTGGGAGTGGGAAGAAAAAGAGTGGCAGGGCTGAACGCCACTTCAGTCACCATTGCTGTATTAAAAACCTTGGAACAACAGAGCTGGTTGGCTGACACACAACCTGTACACTAGTTGAGTGTAGAGATGCATTTTTTTTAATGTTTAACCAGATCTGCTTGATAATGTTTTCTTGGACAATGATCCATCACATCCAAAACGTGCCATGCATATTCCTGCAACACCCAAACACTGACACCCACATGTGGTCTACTGTATATACTATTTCTCACTGGTTCACCAATATAGGCTACATATTTTTCCTCCTAATGTTTGTTACAAGAAGCAATTATCTGACTCTAAGCTGACTGTTAGGCCTCTGACAGGAAGGAGGTGTGGATATCATCTGTGGATCCAGGAGGGCTTTCCTCAACCAGTATAAAGTTAGTAACGTTGGTGAGTCTGTTTGTCCTCAGACAGTGGTATGACAGGTACTACTGCGATGGCCTGTAATAGGCAGAGATTTCTCAGGCTCTTGAGCAGAGGTCACTGACATCCTCTGAGTGAGACAAGTGAATGGTCACTTCATTTCTCAGGACACACATGGCAGCCATGCTGACTTGATAAACAGAAAACTTCTGTCAACCTATATTCCTCCATTGTATGGATAGGCTAATCTTTTCCGAGAGCAAAAATTATTCTATCAGCTACTCGGTGCACTGAGAGGAATGAGGGGCTGGGGAGTAGGCGGCGGATCTCTGGAGAAGCAGTGCCAGATCTGGAAGGTGTTCCAAATCCCAAGCATGCACAGGAAGGCATCAGTCACTACTCAGCTCAGTTCAGACAGGCACCCACAGCAAGAACCAAAGGCCATACCTATATTATTAAATTAAATGTGTCCAGAAAGCATAAGCCAGACACAAATCGGCTCCACACCCTCACACACCTCCCACAGGATCAACCTCTTCAGGGGACAACTTCTTGCATTACCTTTTGGTTACAGCTGATCACGTGAGCCCAGTCTCAGATGTTTCCCTGAATTTTCAACATCCTCAGGACCTGTGATAGCCAGTCTTTGGGTTAATATACGCGTATGGGTTAATACGTAACTCACTGCAGCTCCTCCAGTTACGCCTGTTTCTACAGTCCTGCTTTCAACAGAAATTGTTCTTTTATTGTTTCCTTATCTTCTCCACCCCTGTCTCTAGTCCCATAACACCAGCTCTCTGTC
This sequence comes from Ibidorhyncha struthersii, assembly GCA_013398815.1. NCBI lineage: Eukaryota > Metazoa > Chordata > Aves > Charadriiformes > Charadriidae > Ibidorhyncha > Ibidorhyncha struthersii. The sequence goes on along the minus strand of VZSZ01003182.1, from coordinate 332,465 downwards.
CAGCCCCTGTGTAACATCAGCCCTCAGAAACTTAGACTTCCAAGCACTCTGGGCAGGGACTGATTCTTCTTACTTAAGCAGTCCCTCAAAAAAAAGAGTACTGATTCATGGTTGGGGATTCAAAGTCCTGCTACACCAGAAACAATAGATAATTAGCCAAAAAGTACAATCACACAAATGATTAATTTAGCTGTAGCTCCTTTTTGTGAATACAAAGAACAAACTGTAATAAGAAGTATTCAATTTAACAAATTGGTCTAACTTTTTAAAAAATTTGAATTGTCCATTTGCTCACAAATTATTTTCTGTACATATTCCTTTCAGCACTGGATAGTCACAATTCACTCCCTTATGTGCCTGGTGGTTCACTTATGCTACATACAAAATTTAATATGTTTGAAATTGCAGAGTTAAAATTTTATTTAATGTGTGTTTTCTATCAATTTTCAGTTTCAAGAGAAGAAAATTTAAACTCTGGCTTGCAAACACAATTCTAATGTCTTGATTTTCATTCCATTCTTTTTTTTTTGTTTGAAAGATGAGATTTGTAAAAGTTAAACAAATCTGCTTTGAGATCCTAAAATGTACTTTCAGTAAACATTTATATGAACAATATAGCAAAATAAGGCTCAGACACAGCTTAGGCAAAATTCAGTTTTGAATACCAGTGAGAATTTTTATCCTCTATCCTCACATCTAGTGTACATTTCAGTGTCTCGGGAAATAAAGGTGAACAGAAGCATGGCTGCAGCAAAGCAAATAAACTTTTTTTTTTTTTTTCAGCAAAGCAAATAAACAGTTTTTTTTAAAGCAAAAAATGTTGAGCCTATTTGTTTTGAAATTTTCTCTGAACACAGTATGCTGGACCAGACTTCTGCAGTCCTCAGCTGTCACCTATCAAAAAGCTGCCCCTGGTCTCATTTACTTGTTTGTTGAGCCTGTTCTTACTGTACTGTATTCTTACCATGTTAAAGGAGAAGCTGCTGCCTGAGCACCCACACACCATTCATGGTGTAGCACACGCACGCACGCTTACTTCCGAGCACGCTTCCCTCCTTCTTCAGGCTCGACCCTAGATTTCCCACGGCAGAGTCTCAGGCATCAGAGTTCATAAAATAATTAATTTAATTGGAAGGTACAGCAGCAAGCACAGCCCGGGCTGGCTGCCTCCAAAGAGAGGGACCCTGAACAAAGAAATCCCTAGGCAATTTTACCCTTGTGATCCACACACACTCCCTCACACGCTGTCCATGCGTCTTTTGGTCCAATGGTGGTTTTTGGTCTGGGATCTTCTAACATCTAATTGGATTCTTTTTCTGTGTCCAGGCAGGCAGGCTCCTATCTTGTTGATGTGCAATTTCAGCTGAGGGTTGGAACCTCTGTATCTTCTGGTTTACGTTCCCTGTGCACCTGCCCTTGTTGGCAGAACATGAGGAACCAAAGAGTCCTGGACTTGAGAGAAACACTACCAAAACATCAGTGTGATATCCAGCACTTTCCTGTGTTAAAAGACTAAACAACACTGTACCATCTGCTAGGAAAATTACGAAGAAGAATAGCTTTCTCACCACCTAAAGGTTTCAGCAAATCTAGCTACTTATGCTAAGTAGAGCTAAGCAAGCAGCACAAATCACACCAAATTATAATCCTAAATAATTTATTCTACTTAAAATTTACTTATTTATGCTAAACTATTAAAATCCCTCAACAGCTGTATTCTTCAAATATAATAATGTGTAGAAAATATTTTTTCTGCTTATTTAATGTTTTGGTTAAATTCAAAGCATAAATTCTCAGTTCAGTTTTCCTCTGAAGTGTCTTTTGTTTTTAAAAGGACTGGATTTGCCACCAGATCTTAGTACTTCAACCAATATTGAACCCATGTAATCATTTAACTGTATGTTCACAACATCACTTCTAGGCTACAAGTCACCATTTTTTACAGCTCTTTGGCATTAGCAGTGACCACGGTCACGGTTTTGGTCAGGGTATGGGGTTATGGTTGACCACAGCATAAATTTCTCAGCATCCATTTGGAAAGAGAAGGAAAAACAAGCACCGGCTTCTTTTCACGATGAGATACCTTGTGCCAATCCCTCACTGCCAGACGAATTGCGCAGGGCAGATCTCCAGCTCAGTTGCCTCATTTGTTTTCCTGCAGCACTGATCCTGAACACCAGGTTTACCTGATAAATTGGCCTCTCTCCCTGCCTGAGGAATGATCCAGGGCTTTTAGATGCTCTTGTCATAAAAACGCAGCAGCCCTGCTGAATGGCCCGGCTGCTGTCAGCAGATGCAGCCCCGAGGCTCTGCCCGCGGCTCTGAACCCACCGGGCGGCTCGGCTCTCAGCTCTCTCGTTACACTCATGAGCCTGACCATCACGTACAGCTCCTCAGCTGGTGTGCTGGTGGGACTGGAAGGTTATGGTGACAGCATGGGTGAAATTAATGAGCATCTAACACTAAGTTTGTATTTAGAAGTCTATATAAGTGGTATAGCTCTTTCGCTGTGCTGAACACTCATTGAAGAGACAATTATACTGACATGGGAGCTAGCATTTCCTTGGGGGCTCTCCAATAAGGTCAACAGCATCTCAGCTGCCTTTATCAAGTCTGGAGAAAGAGAAGGCAGTGGAGCCCAGTCAAGATGGGGAACTCCTGTACGAACTCAGTGTTAAATATTGACTTTTATGTTGGCATTTCCAAGCCCTTAAAGAGTAAAGGAAATGATATTATGTCAATATTGGAGTGTAGAGACAATGGGTACTTTCATTGCTGGGTACGTTAAACAGATCTTCCGGCCCATCTGGATCTTCAGTAGAAAAATGCTGATTCATTTCAGGTTCATCTTTCATTACTCATTAGTGATGGATCTTTTCTCTTTGTAGAAAAACATACATGCAGAAGGAAACAGTGACTTTTTTATTTGTACCAACCAACACTTTCTCTTCTCAGAATGGCTTCAGGCCTTTATAAAAAAAAGCTTTTGCAACTCAAAAAAAAAAAAAAGAGAGAGAGGTTAAAGAATAGCTTCATTCTTTAAAGAAGTACCCTTTCAAGCTCTGATGAACAATACATGCCCTCTAAAATTTTCATACTGGGGAAAGAAGTACAGCAGATGCCTCCTCTTACAACCAGTGTGCCTTGCAAAAGTGTGGGATTCTTCATAATATATCAAATTATTGCTCCACTAAACCTAGTACACTGCTTCCTGCAGTTATCTCCAGAAGGTTTGAAATCCGCTAATGGAGCAGATATACAGGAAGCTGAGGGACAGGAACAGTCACACCGAATAAGATTAATGAACCATCTAATGCTGCAACCTGTTGTAGGTGACCCTGCTCTGGCGGGGGGGTTGGACTAGATGATCTCCAGAGGTCCCTTCCAACCCTGACTATTCTGTGATTCTGTGATTCTGTATTTTGGTTTCAGAATGAATCATATCAGGTGCTGCAGAGAGATGCGCTCTCCTAATAGGGAATTGGACCAGCCAGTCTGAGTGGTTTCTTCACAGAACAAAGCAGCCTGGTTCTGACTTGTGTCATGGGGCTGGAGACTGGAGACCGGAGACCGGCTCCCTTTTCCTCCACCCCACACAGGTCAATTATGTCTTATAAGTTGGATTTTTTGCTATTATTGATATGTTTGCTTTTTGGTTTTGTTTTTTTTTTTTTTTTAACAGAGGTCAATACTTCAATACTTTAATGGATGGACAATACTTCATGATGGTGACATCAGTAGAACTGCTTGTGCTGAAAATAAGCTGTCAGCTGGGTTGTCAATGACCCACATCCAGTAGCCTTCAGCTCTGCCTGCAGGCACCCGAGCAGCCCCTCAGCCAGGTCCCCCCACCTGTCCCCCAGCACTCAGGGCTCCAGCCATGGCGGCAGCCGCACAGTGGGACCAGTCATGGGCTGGGGCTGGGCAAGGAGCAGCGTCCTGGCCCCACTGCAGCCAGCTAGGGTCCCCTGACAAAGCCTCTTCCACAAATACATGGTGGGGGGGATACGAGACAAATACTGTTGACAAAACCCTGTGCAGACAAACCAAATCTTTGCTGGGGCACCATTTCACCAAGCCTGTGTTTTTAATAAAATCTCTGCGAATGAGGTATCTTGGAGACTCCCTTTGGAACTAGACAGTAAACTCAAATGCTGTTGTGGCAAAAAGCTCTGACAAATCTTTGGACAGATGGGACAAATGGGCAAGCAGACAAGCCTTGTGAAAATCAGACAAGTCCAGCATGAAAAAAAAATTAGTCCGTTTTTGATAACTGTTGCACTTTCAGCTGCTTAACAGCACTGGGTTAAAAGTGATCATATCTGGAGTTGTGCTGGAAAAAAGTGTCTGAACAATTAAGCTGGAATAGTTTCTGTGTAGACAAGCCCTGGACCATGTATGTCCACCATGCAACTTACCATCCCGATTTTTAGGTTTTTGTTTGCATCTTACAAAATGATTGCATTGAGGCAGAGCTGAACAAACAGCTAATCAGGGCCAAGATTTCTGCAGACCTGTCAGTTTTTGCTTCAACGCCACTCCTATTTTTCAAATACATGAGTAAATTTGGGAGCCTGAGTTCCTCATAGATCAGGCTGCATTAACATTTCCTCCCTCTGCTATTATAGTCTTCCACTTCTAAGGGACAATTCTTTCCCTGGAGTTGCAAAACATTTTTCCCACAACTTGCAGCTGCAAGCTTCTTCAGGACAAGAGATACAGCATTTGCCAAGTATCCTATGCTTTTATAGCATTGTCCAAGGGATTTGCATGTCTAATAAACAGTTTGCCTGGCTTGTGGTGCTGCAATTTATAAGCCTTTCAGAATTTGTAATCTAATAGCACACTCATTCCTGCTCAGTTCACTATTCATCATTATAAATGTGCCTTCGCAAAGCCTGCGGTAAGATCAGGACACTCTCCCCCGACTGAGTCTCTCCTGCTACCCAAAACTCAGAAAATCTGACCCAGAGGTGACCATTAATTACACCAAGGGGGGGACAAGTACATGGGTGTGATGAACAGTCAAGTGTCAGTTGGGCTGCCTCCTAGTCTGTTCTTTCCAATTTGATGCTATTGTGCCTGGAAACTGTTGGTTTTCAGACTGTCAGCCCCAAGAGGACATATATGATGTGCTTCCCTGCTCAGCCTTGCCATCAGTTCCCTGCTTGCTCTGGAGCTACTACTTTTTAAAGTGTACAAGGGAATAGCTCAATCTCTGTCATAGGCATCCATTCAGAGACTGCTAAAAAAGGTACTGGATTTGGAGATGCTTTGTATGAGGCAGGCTAAGCATTTTAATGGATCTTAACCAACTGAAGAAGATGGAGCACTGACTACTCCTCAAGTCTTGGCAAATTTGTAAATGAAACTACAGGCTTGAAAAGCACACACTAGCACCACCCTGTGCAAAGCCCAGTGACGGGACTTCCAAAACATGCAGCGTTTCATAATCCCGTCCCTCCTGCCGAGCTTCTCCCTGGGTGAAGGAGTGGAAACATCACGGAAGCAGCTCGCCCCAAGATGACACGCTGCCAAGCAGCTTTCTTTTACAATTACTCCATACTAAGACACATTGTAAGATAATTATTTCATTAGCTGGATTGCATGTTGGGACAGGGCAATCTTTGCCCTCTCCTTTTCATCTCCTGTTAGGAACAACATGGGAAGAGCCACAGAGGGAAGGGAAAGCCTTTGAACACCCATGTGTTTACTTCTCTTTAATAGCTCTGAATCCAGAGAAAGTTAGGGAGTTCACTGGCAAGAGTTAAACATTCAACAGGCCCGGCCAAGAAATTCGCAAACCTTACATGATTTATCTTATTCTGTGCGATAAAAGCACAAGGAGAGTTAAATATACCAGCCTCCTTGACCAGCTGTGATCAGGCATAGCAGTTTCATTAATTCTGAGGGTTATCCATTATAACCCCACTCTGAAAGGCAGGGAGGTGATCCCTCTCCTTCGCCATCACTCATAACGGAGGGAGTTAATCAAACACATTGAAACATTTAATATAAGCAAGGCCAAGGCACTAATCAGGACAAGATTCAAACCTTTCAGAGAAATGGATTGCTGCTCTCTGATCAGTGGTCTGGAAGAACTTCCTAGTTAAACAAATGGGGCTGGGGAATACAGATCTTGACTGTAAAGAATGGGATCACAAAAACGCTGGCAGTTTTATATCTATCATCTAGAAAACAAGACCCTGAAATAAATATGTGGGTTTGAAAATGAAAGGATCTTTCTCATGAAAAGTTGCATCAGTCATTTGTTCAGCACACCTAAGTGTGAAGAAAGCCACATTTTGGAAAGGAAGGCCTTGCTGAGTTTTGTCCATAGAAGAGGTGTAGCGAGAGTTGCAGCAGGGTCACAGGAAGAGTTGAGGGCTGCAATAAGTCTTGTTTACACAGATGGTGCCAGCCCCCTCAGTGTGCCCCCATATGCCCTTCTGGTGCATGCAGTGGGCTGGTCCAGCACCACAACCCGTCAGGGTCGGCTTACCTGAGTTTTATTAACACGCAGACTGCTAGCTAGTCTTCGGTCATGTGCCTTTTCCACTTGCATATATATCTTTTAAAATGAACTCCTACAGCTACTTCTTCCTCTGCCACAGTTATGTTATTTTTATCACTATAAAGAGCAATTGGCTCAGTGGGTATTGATTTGCAACACTCATGCATATGGAGAGGCTTGATTGCTAATTGAAGAAGGGTAAATCCAGTGAGCTGTGCAAGATTTGCAGTGTAATGGGAAAAACTTATTAAAGGGAAAATATCATCTTGATAAATAGTACATTTAGAGTTCCTTTCCTCTTGGCCCATTAAAGCAACTGCAACTGGTTGGTGATCAGCAGAGGTGGCTGTTACAGAGATAAAAATTGGATCAAATGGGAAAAAGAAAAAAAACAAACGTGTCTTAGAATGGTTTCATTTTCAATATTCAGACAAGTCATCTGAATGGTTGTCACCAAGTCAATAGACCCACAATTAAGTATACAGTCACACAGTACGGAGACTAAAAGCAGTGAGATCTAGAGGGATCAATATGTGGGCTTTCTTGTTCCAGCTGTTATTGAAATGCAGACATATAGCTGGTGTTCCTGCTGTATACTGTGTGCAAATATCATTCTTAGGATAATGCCACTGAGAAATGGATTGGACCCAGTGATTAATGTGACCCTGTATGTCCCACAGCATGCACGTACTTGCATCTGCACACACAGGCATGAAATCAAAATGCCTTTGATTATTTGATATAAAATGAAAATTAATCTGTGGTGAAACTGCTTCAGAGAATGAACATGTTTCACAGCACCACACCCCTCCCTCAGTTGATTGTTTCTCTTCTCCTGAGCTGTATAGCCATTACAAAGTGTGCACAACAGCCACCTTCCTCTAATCAAAAGTGGGGGGTGGTTTACTTTCCAGAACAAAACCGAAGAAGAGGTAGGGAGAGAAGAAAAAGAGGCAAAGGACGGATTCAAGGACCCTGCAGGTGTGCGTGCCCTACCAAATGGGATTTCCACACTTCATCCTGCTGCTCTGCAATGGCCTGATCCCAGCCCAGCAAAGTCAAACTTCCCAGCAGCCTGCCTTCTTCCAAGAAGAGCTAGTCTCATGCTGCAGCCTGCCATCCCTAGCCACCAGAAAGACCAAAGCCATACTGCTTAGCTCACATAAGGGCTTGTTGCAAGCCCACATGAGAGGAAGGAAGAGCTCAGGCTCAACAGTATAGACCACAGCGCGGCCTGTGTGCCCACCAATCAATGGAAGTTGCAGCACCCTGAGAGGCACCAATTTTGCTGCAGCAAATTTATCAAGTTGTTTAAGCAAAACTAAAGGAAATTAAGTGAGATAGACATAAAGTGCTAAATTAATTCCTGGTACAATGATTAGCAGGAGCTGCTTTTAAAATAGACCTGGCCCATAAACCATCATGTGACATTATAAATATACATGGGCATACATATATAAATAAACATAGGCATAAATGATTTGGTTTAGATGTTAAAATGAAGTTTTAAGATGAGGGATGTGGTTCACACTGATAGTTTGTTTTGGCAGAACCAATATGTGCTCATTCTCTTTCTAAAAATCCCATCACACCCCTGAGCATACTATTCTGCCCTCCTGTGCTCCTGCCTGGCCCTGGGACAGTCAGCTCTGGGACCTCTGATCAAGCCACTCGGAGAGGAGCTGTGTAAGGGAGGGCTGTGAGGAGGCTTCTCAGGGCTTTTCCCCACTTGCTTTGGAGTTGATTTTAGTTCACTTGACTCTTGGTTCTTCCTGAGCTATGCTGCAAACGTACTTATGTCTGGCTGACATCTGACTTGCCACCTGAACCTTAGCTCTGCCCCGTCATCATCATAGATATGCTGATGCTCAGGACCACTGGCTGCCCTGCGGCTGCTGGGACAGTGGGACAAGCACTGGCTGACAGGTCCTGGCCCTCGCTGCTCCTGGACAAATCCTGCCATCCAGATTTGTAATTTCCAAGATGAAAAATCTGTGCATCTTGCTTTGAGCATTAACACAACCACCACATGCCAGCATCATCACATTTTAGTCCATGCCCTCACAGGACACTCAATTCTTTGTAGTAAAAATATTAGATTTGGATCAAGGTGCTACACAGGATTGACAAATTCCCTTCCAATCTCCCTCAAAGGCTTTCAGCTTAGGAGTGAAACTGGGTTACTTGCCACTATTCAGCTTGTGTATATCATCCTGTTACTGCAAACTATTCCCAATGCCAGTTCTCAACTCTCAGTTCCCTGCCAGGCACATAGCCAACTGAACAAAAGTGCAGTTGCAGTGGTGCAAGAAAAACAAAATCTTCCTAAATCTTGCAGGCATCACACATTTCCCTGGTGCTTTTTAAATCTTGACATTCCGTTACCTAAATAAAAAATGCGTTGCAATGCAGATGGTGGAGTTTTTTTAATAGACTAGCAAGTTTTAAGGACCAAAGGCAAGTTTGGTGTAACACTACCAAATCCGCTTAAAACTGTGCCTTGGTTTCACTTATCCTAATGTTTAGTCTTAACTTCAAGGGCAAATTTTGATCTCCAGTAAATGAGTGGAATCAGGATTTGCCCCTGTTAACATCAACAGCAACCCTAAACACCTCACGGGGGCTCTTCTCCTACAGGCATTCAGTATTAACAGCATTGGGGCTGTAAGAAAAATGACAGAGTGTGGATCCAGCTGGCTTCCTGCTGACTTCATCTCTTTGTGGGAGTCGTCATGCTCAGATGGTGAACATCATCATGCTTGCACCGGTGGTATCTTTGCTGAAACAAATTAGCTGGTGCAAACTGAAGCCATGCTGTGGTTCTTTCCACTAATTTCCAGGTATGGCTACTGACTCCTGATTTTGATCAGAGATGTCCATGCTCATTGCATTTGTAGTGCATATATGCATTTATTGCATACTCACCTGTCTAATTAGCTGCCCACATGATCCCACCATGGCTCATTCATCTTATTTCTCCTTTTGTCCCCCAGTTTTGGTGATCTTGTCCATTGCCTCCTGTTCCAAATTACATTGTGAACCCATAGGGTGGAGAGAGCCTTCTCCTGCTGCCCACGCAGCACTTGGCACAGCATGGGACCTGGTCTGTCACCAGGGCAAGTCAGCACTTTCACAACAGGGGGTAATAAATAACAGAAAGAAAGTGCATCAGAATGCAAACTTCCTTCTGGTTATGGGATTTTGGCTATTAAAGCTTTGAGATAAGACTCTCTGGCTTGTGAGCTGAGGGAAAAACATGAAACACCTGCAGCTTTTGAATAAATCAATATTATTCATAAAATAAGATAGGGACTTATTAGTCCCCAGACCCTTTAAAAACCTTTGGGTTTGGTGAGTGACCCAGAAAATGCTTTTTTGGTATCAGATTTTCTGGCAGTTCCTTCCTAAGTAAAAGCACCACGTTTCAAAACCTTAGTGTCTTGTGATGGCCTGTTTGTTTTGGTTGCAAGGGATTGAGTTTCATCCTGTTCAGTACACAGGAGTTGCTGTTGGAGTGATGGTATCTTTTTTAAGTTGCCTATAATTAAAGCTGTTTTATAATAATGCATGCGCTCCCAGTTAGGATGGAAGTGATGTTTACAGGTTTAGTCTCTTTCACACAAATTTCCGCTCCGGTGCATATCCTGCCTAGAGCTAACAAAAGAAAATCTTTGAGTAGAAATGAACCGGTAAGAGTAAACGGTAATTAATTAAACAGCCCCATGGGAAGGCCAGAGTGTGATTATGCACTGTTGCTTCTTTCTTCCAGTAGCTTTTACGTTTAGGGTTTTTTTTCCACTTGTACTCTTTTTTCTAAAAAAATTCTTCTTATGACTCCTCTTAAAAGCTGTTGTTCCTTGCTTAGAAAAAAAGGGAAAAAGTGAGGAAATATTCAAAATACTTTTTTAATGACATAAGTATCTGAGCATCTGTGTGAGGCTTTCTGCTGTACTCCCAGGAACAGAAACGTAACCACCCAGAAAGAGGAGAGAAACAGTGGTTTTCCACATCTACCATCATGTCTCATGGATTTGGGATATCTCCAGAGGATGACATGAACAGGGAATAAACCACCCAATCCAAGCACTGCAGATCTTGTTTGCAGATTATCTATAAACACAGCAGCATCAGAGGGCTCCCAAAGCTGAGAACACCATGAACGCAGCCCTGCCCATCTCTGGCATGCCCTTGTTGTCAGGGCTTGAAAGTGGATCAATACAAAACAGATTGTGATGGCCTGATTAGTTTCTGTGCCACATCTCCATTACTCTTTTGACAGCCCATGACTGTCAGTGAAACAGAGAGGACTTTCCTATCTCTGCCAGAGCTAAGATCCTTACCCTGCCTGTCCAGTGCCTTCCAGAAGCATGACATGGCCAACTCCAGGGACTTACCACCCTTCAACATACAGCAGGCTGTTAGACAACCCTATGAGAGAGAAAAACCCATCTGTACTAGTCAGTGCTATAGTTTCTATTGTAATTTCCAGTGTGTGCACATCCATAAAGCAAGTGCCATCATTTGAGGTAGAAGTTACAGCAGGGCAGAAACAAACCACCTAAGAAGTCTCACATGTACCTGTGGAGAAGATTAAGATGTCTATATTTAATGAAGGGGCACAAAGTAACACCGTGAAAAACTAATAGTTGTATATATTCACAGCAATATTCTACCTCTCAGCACTAGGGTCTTTATCCAGCAATGTCTTTATCCAGGCACTAGACTGGACAAAGACCTAGAGAAACATCATTAAGACCTGACAACAGGAGACATGCCAGCATGGAAAAGGACCTGGTAACATGCAAGGTAATTTCTGTCTTATATCTGTGATTCACTACAGAAAGTAGTAGATATCAGCAAATATTGTCTGTTTTGTAACATATGGTGATGTTATTTCAATAATATTGTTTTGAAACTTCTACAGACTTGATTCTGCTTCACAGAAACTTCACACATGTCCTTGAAAACAGAGGGAAAGAAGCCACCAATTACCATATGGGCTCCAAAGCTAGGATCTCGTAGAATTACACAGTGTCTTTCAGACTCCTGAGGCCATTTATTATTGAGACATCATGTATAAACTTGACATGCAAATTAGCATATCACCTAGACATGCTGGAGGAAATTTTCAGACTGAAGTGTCTTTCCATGTGTCAGGTTCCCATGTACCTAAAAATGGACAGAGCAATCACTTAAATCAATCACTTAAAGCGACTATTCTTCAAAGACAGGATTCAAGGATGTACGGATAAATGAGCTGTAGAAGCAAACACAACATTGCCTAACTCAGTGTCCTATAATTACCACATATTCTTGTAATAAGGAGCACCCCAATAAAGAGGATGAACTTTTGTAATCAATTACTTATCAAGTCTCTGTTCAGATAGTCAATGTCTCCTCTTTGGGCAAAACTCTGGCTTCTCCAGCTCTTCTTTTCCATACCCCACACTGTGAGATGGCCACAGAGCACTGAGTTTAATATTTCTTCCAGTATGTCTGAAGTCCTGTTTCCAAGGAAGCAACTGTGGGAAAACTCAGTTTTGAACAGAATACGTGAAATCCTTCCTCCTTTCACTCTATAAATTCTTTTATGCCTTGAAATGAAATCATACTCTGCACTTCTACAGCATCTTCTTCTTTCAGTGGCACAGTACTACAGTTAAGAGAACTAGGCTGTGGTGGGGCTAAATGATTTCCACTACCTTCTCGAGAGTGGGGATCAGGCCTGACAGCACAAAAACTGTGAGTCCCAGACTAACGCCTCCACTACAGGATATCATAGAATCATAGAATTGTCTAGGTTGGAAGAGACCCTTGGGATCATCGAGTCCAACCATCTACCCTACTCTACAAAGTTCTCCCCTACACCATATCCGCCAACACCACATCTAAACGTCTCTTAAACACGTCCAGGGATGGTGACTCAACCACCTCCCTGGGCAGTCTATTCCAATGCCCAACCACCCTTTCTGTGAAAAATTCTTTCCTAATGTTCAGTCTAAACCTACCCTGTTGGAGCTTGAAGCCATTCCCTCTTGTTCTGTCATTAATTACCTGTGAGAAGAGACCAGCATCAGCCTCTCTACAGTGTCCTTTCAAATAGTTGTAGAGAGTGATGAGGTCTCCCCTCAGCCTTCTCGTCCTCAAACTAAACAGTCCCAGCTCCTTCAACCGCTCTTCATATGATTTGTCTGCTAGGCCCTTCACCAGTTTCGTTGCCCTCCTCTGCACTCGCTCCAGCACCTCGATATCTCTCTTGTATTGCGGTGCCCAAAACTGGACACAATACTCGAGGTGTGGCCTCACCAGTGCTGAGTACAGGGGCACAATCACCTCCCTACTTCTGCTGGCCACGCTATTTCTAATACAAGCCAGGATGCCGTTGGCTTTCTTGGCCACCTGGGCACACTGCCGGCTCATATTCAGCCGCTTGTCAATTAGAACCCCCAGGTCTCTTTCTGCCAGGCAGCTTTCCAGCCACACCTCCCCAAGCCTGTAGCGCTGCATGGGGTTATTGTGGCCCAAGTGCAGAATCTGGCACTTGCCCTTGTTGAAACTCATACCATTGATGTTGGCCCAGTGATCCAACCTATCTAAGTCTCTCTGTAGAGCTTCCCTATCCTCCTGGGAATCAACACTCCTGCTTAACTTGGTGTCATCTGCAAACTTGCTGATGATACACCCTATGTCCTTATCAAGATCATCAATAAAGACGTTGAACAGAAATGGTCCCAACACTGAGCCCTGAGGCACACCACTTGTGACCGGCCGCCAGCTGGATTTAAATTCATTGAGCACCACTCTTTGGGACCTTCCAGTCAGCCAGTGCTTGATCCAGTGGATTGTATGCTCATTCAGGCCGTGCGAAGCCAGTTTTTCCACAAGAATTGTATGGGGGACAGTATCGAATGCTTTTTGAAAGTCCAGGTATACAATATCAACAGCCTTTCCCTCATCCAATATTCTGGTTATCCTTTACATTTGTTTGAAATTGTTTGCTGCCATTCTGAAAGTCTGGGCTGAAGCCCAAGATAATAATTTCACTGATTTCAATGGGTCTTGGGCTAAACTCTAAAGCTGAGGGTTTTTTTCAACATGGATTATACCTGCCATCTTTACAGTATGCTTGAGGTTTTCAAAAATATGTGCTAGCGAGACTTCTGTTTAGGTATTTTGCTCACAGACAACATGGTTTGAGGGGGTATTTTTCCCCCTTAATAATGGGATTTCTCTGTCACATTTGTGATATTAGCATTTTCTCTCTTTCCTCTGAATGTAACTCTTTTCTATTCATTAATTTGCTTAAAGAAATTCTCCTCAGGAATTACAGATAAAAGTCCTTATCGGTGCAAGAAGCTTTATCTCACTGAGCAAATTATAGTACAGTGAAACTCCCAAAATGGTCAGAACATTTATAGATGAAAACAGTGTTACATAAAATGCAGAAATTCAGGGCAACAGTCCAAAAAAGTTCACCAGTGGCCACAGGTAATATACATATATGTTTACATTAAATATATATGCACATACAAAACCACCTTTGTAACCAAGAAGCAGTCAGGAAATATAGCAATTTGATCTTCACAATTGCCTGCACTCATACATAACAAGCCAAAGGAAAACACAAGGGCTGCATTTCTGAGTCAGGCTTTAATACAAGGTCTGCATTGAGTATGTCCTTAGAGAGCTGCACTAGCACAGAACCCACAGTGGCACTTATTGTTCAACAGCGTAGACTTGGGAAGGAAGCCATATAACCATTGGGTACAAAAATTCGTTAAGGAGGGTTCTCAACAGCCCTGTTCTCCCTGGCCAAATACCCCTGCCTCAAAGAAAGCAAGGAGGGCTACCTAGCTTTCATTACCCACCTGATTCATCCTCCTCCATCCTCCTGCAGTGCCACATTCCCCTCACACAGAAGAAAACCAAAGCGAAAGGAATGAAACATCTCCCTCCCTGACTTCCAGTGAGGGAGCCTAGGCTAGCTGGGAGAAAAGAAAGTTATCCTGTTCCCAAGCATGGCCTGGCATGGTTCAGTAGAGGGTTCTAGCACAAAGGATGACTTACAGCTTCTGTCTATCCAATCACCAGCACACACTCCCACTTTCTTCTGGTTTTCTGAGGTCTTCTGACCTCACCATGTCATGGAACGCGGGACTTGTGTTCTCTCAGCTCTCTGAGAGAAGGCCCTGGTGATGCGGCATGAGCCCCACCATTCTTTGCGTGGAAGAATAAACCCCAGGATCTGAAGGAGTTACTCCAAAAGATACCTATGCTGAGATTTGTGTTGTCCACTTCAAAATCAACGGTGTTCCCCCATCTCTGACAGTTTTCAATTTCAAAAACTATCAGAGTGAGCAAAAATGACTCACAGAGCTTTCATTTATGTAACAAATGAGGATGTGGTTTCAAAAGGGTCATGCACTGACCTAGCCCTACTCCCACTGCAATCTATGGCAGAGCTCCAATTGACGCCAGCGGGAGTAGAATTAGAGTGGTGGGAAATTATTTTGAAAATCAGATGGAAAAAATCTGTGAACCACATCTGCTTTCCCTTTTCCCCCTCTCTTCACACATCCACACCCTTCTCTTGGTCCCACTAGCTGTGGTGAAATGATGCACTAATTGGTTCTGCATGGACAAGATCACATTGAGGGAGATGTGTTGCCATAATCTAATCTAATTAAAACAATTCTCAGGTCTGAGTGAGCATTTAAATAACAAAATAAAGCAGCCCTTGACAATTACGCTTGTTGTGAAAATGACTGAGCAATGAGTAATTTCAATCCAAGCTGAGTTCCTAGCTCATTTACCTTTCCATCTGCATATCTTTTAAATCCTAATTATAGGTAATCAACAGTATAAGCAACATGATTCTTCTTGTAGTTGACAAATTCGTGGGTTCATTTTGCATACTTTCAGATACGTACATACCAATGAATATATACACTCTTTCTACCTGATAGAATTTTACATCAGGTAATTAGAACTTAGCTCAAATAAAAATGCTCTCAAAACAAGTATAGCATCTTTTAGTTCCACAAAGGTAATTTAAGAAGCCAGTGGGCATGATTAGGTCAGCCCAACAATGAAGGCTGGCTGGGAATTAAAAGGAAGGCCACACATGCATGATTTTATTTTTGGCTGGCCTTTCCCAGCAGGGTGTTTCAAGATTACATCAAAAATAATAATCCATCTGGGTGCAGAATAAGGCAGATCAGCCCTTTTTCAGTGACCAGAAAGGCTGTATTGCATCATCCACATGGAGCCACCAAAAACAGGGCCTGATTTTTAGGGTTTCTGAGTATCCACCCTTCTAATCCACCCCACTCTTTGGGAGGAGCCCAGCACACCCGAGAGGAGATGACTTTCCTGGAAGGATTATCTGCACTGCCAGGAATAGAGACCAAGGCAGACCATACACCTACCATACTGGTGACCGATGGATCCAATAAACTGCCATTTGTGTTGCTCATCTTTCTCGTGTCTGTCAGGCAGCAGGACTTTTAGTGCAGAGCAGGCAAGCCAGGAATGGCAGCAACCTGGTGTCGGCCATGCCCTCACCCACAGGGACCACCCCCTGGCGAATGAACATGGTGGCAGAGTCGGGGCTGGTAACAGGACCCATGGGCAGCCCCAGGCACAGTGAGGGGATGGGCCAGGTCCAGGGTCCAGCCAGGGAGCCCAGCTGGGAGCAACAGGATATGGGCCCAGAGACAGGTCCTTCCTTTTGCTGCTGCCAAGCAGTCCAGGGGATGCCTACCCAAAGCTCATAGCAACATTTTGATTCAGATTAAAAAACCTCAACACCTGATCAGTGCAGCGCATCCATGAAATCAAGTTTCATTTTTTTGGTGACCTTTCAAATGCGCAGGTTAAAAGACAAACCTCAACCAACTCTCAGGGCATTTTCCTGCTGTTTCCAAGCTATTTTCACAGGCACAGGTGAAGGTGAACAACTATTACCAGCTCCAATGTTCTTTCAATGCTCTTGGCAAACCAATTTTAGTCATAAGAGTCATAATTAACCATCTGCATTTATGACAGTATTTTACATGTTGTAACGGAGATGAAGACAAGAACAGATCTTCATAGCACCCCTTGCCTCTCAAGTACTGTGATCCTGATTCTACAGGTGAAGAAACTGGGCATATTTATCCCAGCAGTCAATATGACTTCAGACAGTGAGCCAGACACCACCTTGTTAACCACATATGGGTCTTTGTCTACATCAGGGTCACGGTACAGTGGGAGAACCTCAGGGAGGACATAAGTCAGGAAGCCAATTATTGTCCCATTTTTATAATATGGACCTTTTAAAAAGGCAACCTCAGCTTGTCACCTATAAAAGGGAATAAAATCACAATGTTTGATTACCCTGTGAATCACATAAAGTACAAAGTATAAGGTTTGTGAGATCAGTTCTCTCCTCATACTCTAGACAGTTCTTGCTGATTCTTCTCCTTTATGGTGATATCTCATCTGGTTTTTAATATTTTTTAAATAAAGCTAAAGAATTTATAAGTGATGAAGTTACATCCTGGCACAATGTACAAAATATGTACCTGTCATAATCTAATAGTGTAATTAAAAAAAACATGTATGTCTGAATGTACCATGAATAGAATATATGACCATGTTGAAGACAAATGTAGATGATATTTAGTTCATACTTCAACTCAAATTTCCCTTCAGACGAAACTCTGCTGTTTATGAAGCGTGAAAAATAAAAACTTTGCAGTGGGTGTTATGAAAGTCTGGTTCTCATTTCTGCATGTCAGCTTTTCCGCATTAATCAATTGTCCAGACTTGTTTCCACTGCACTTCCTTGGAGGATTCTTCCAATTCTGGGCTTGCCTCCACTTCTGATTAGCACATATATGACTGAAACAACTGACTTCTTTTTAAGTATCTCAGTTCAGACTGAGGAGAGTAACTGTAGGCATCTGAGTTTGAAAAAGATTGGCCTAAAGGCTGAAGCATTTCTGGGTTTGTTTAAGGAAATCAGTATGTTCACTATGCAGACAGCTGCAGAAAACCTGTCTGATCACTTCAGGAGTGCTGAAACAGAGTTTCTCCCAGACTGGGCCAAAGAAGGCAACAAAGAGATTCCTAGACCCTTCCCATTCTGTGTAAGGAATTATCTAGTTAATTTATTTACCCTAACAGGTAATTAAGTTGAAACTTTCCTTGTGCATGGACTGTGCACCGGGGCTGGTACTCACACCAGCCCAGGGTAGCACAGCTTGATGCAGAGTCCCCACTTTGCCCCAAAGACCTGGCAGGGACACCACAGTGGTCACTGAAGCTCTGGAGGACAGCCAGAGACCTGTTTATCTGTCACCCCCCTCCTGTTGCCCTCTTCACTTCCATAATCTCAGCATCGTTCAAACTCCCGCTGAAACACCCTGAGTAGTGGCTATAGCACCATGGGAAGGTGAGACATAGGATTAATGGATCCAGAAAGCAGCTCAAGTCCCCTAGTCCTACCATGTCCCCCTTTGCTTGTTATCCATTATAGGTTGCCTCTGAAAGAGAGAAGCTGAGCTGAAGTATCTGGTACTAAGCCCATCTGTCAGAACGTATTTCTACTGTTCAGTCATGCCTAGATCTGAATGTCAGGAAGGTAAAAACACCAAGGCATTTACTACTCATGAAATCTTAAGGCTGTGTGATTAAGCAAAGAATAAACTTGACCCAGTCAGAACAGTCTCCACTAAAAAAGTTGGTCAATAATAGTGAAAATGTTTAATATTGCCACCAATATGCCATCTGCCAGAACACTTTTTGCAATGGGCTGTAAAATCAAAGTTCACAGCACCAGTCCAACGCAGTAGCCATGAGACTGTAGCATACTAAATGTTGCACTGTCACAAAGGAAACACTACAGGCATGGTAGTCTGCTGGCTGAAAGTGCTTGAGGGAGAGTGTAGGACTTCTAGGCTCTTCCCCACAAGAAAAGAGTATCCAGTGTGTGAGAAGGAGACCAGTGTGAGCAAAGTATTACCCGCTTTGTTAGGGTCAGCCATGGCCTGAGCAAAGTGCCCAGACTCTGGAACAATGCAGTGGGTTCTCCTGTTACTCATAACTTACATTAACCTGTCCATATCCTTGACTGCATCCTGTTTGGACCTGGTTCTGAATATTTATTGTGAATCAAACTAATATCAGTGGTAACAGGTAAGCTGTTCCTATAACTATTATGAAGACGCTGTATGCTTGTGACTTGGGAGAAGGATCCTGAAACCACATCTCTGGTAAACAATGAAGACCCTTCGTGGTAAATGATAGATAATATTTTGGGAACAGAGTAAGCAAATAAGTAAAGAGAAAAATTATTATGAACCCAATCTTACTTCTGTTCCACAAGCAGCTCAACTTTCTGATATGAAGTCAAGCATCATCTTAGCTAGAGGGCACCACAGAGTCTGGTTCTCTGTGCCATTTCTGGAGCTGCAGCCTGGCTTGTGCAGCCCTTACAGTTAGTACTGACAACGAACTGCTATATATCTGCCTATACATAATACTAATGTGATAATCTGGGTCATGCCTGGAGGAACTAGTCATGATCACAGGCTCCCTTTACTAAGCTCTGTACAGGTGCGCACTATATATTAGCCATTTCCACACAGATTTTCCTTACTAAGAAATACATCTATGGTACTTTATTACCTTCCTCTCAAGCAAATGTGCTTAACACAGTTACTGTGTTTACTTACCTCAGCAGACTCTGTGTGTGTGCATTCAAATAATCCTGCATGGATGAGGGTCATGTCTGTGAATGATTGACATCCTCTTTAATCTTATTTTGGGAGGGATGATGGAGAATTTGGATGGTTCCTGGGATTTGTGTGGTCACACAGTAAAGTGAAAAATTTCACTCTAAAGGAATTATCTGGTATTATTTACACAGTTTATTCAGTGAATCCATTTATCCTAAATATGCATGCAGCACGCTTTATCTAATGCAGATAAGTAAGAGCTTTAAAAGTGTTTTCAGTTATTTTTGAAGACTAGTTTTGGTTTGCATATTTGCAATTCACCATGTCAGTTAGCCATAAAAGTCCTCATTTTTGTACTTGATTTGTTTGTATTATTGGAGTTTATTTTGTCTCTTGTGACCTTGCTCTTTCCTATAAGAGTATCTGCTTTGGTTAGAGTAATGGCACTTCCTTGTCTATTTTCCACTGTGTGCTTAATATTTTTCCTCTTTATTCTTTTTCTTCTCTATCCGTGGCTCACTGTCAATGTGAAAAAAAATACAGTACTTGCATGACATCAGTCTGAGCTACAATTTTTTCTCATGAACAGTGAGTCCCTCACATCTGGGTGCGGGTGCTCCCAACACTCCTTCAGTGACGTCTTGACACTACAGTTCTGTTTTTCAGTTTTGTTTCTTTTATGACCACTCTCACCACCACCATCACCACCATTCTGATATCAACAGATATCAAATAAAATGGGGCAACAGTTGCCTTTTTCCGAGGAGTAATTTATTCTGATTACAAAAAATAATGGCTGTAAGCAGAAAAGCTTTCCCACCCCCAGCAGCTGCTGTTTCCCTTCACTTAGGCAGGGGTTAGGTCCTCTTTAGTTTCTTTCAAAAGTGATCTTCATTTCAACAAGCTTGTTTTTTTCATTCCCATCCTGCTCTAAATCCTCGTGGTTCAACCAGGAATCCATAAATCTTTATTACCTCAGGCACTTCTCTTTCTGCTTTCATCAAGTGTTTATTTCTATGATAATACTTCAATACCTTAAATCACTGCTAAGTCATTTATCATAATAAATGGCATTTCTTTAATGTTATATCCCTGTTCTCCCACCTTATCTCCAGTTTGTTTGTTCAGATTGCAAGCTCTTAGATATTGCAGCCAGAATTTCCAAGAGGGATCAGTTATTTTTGTGCTTTTTAACCTGAAGAGGGCTTAGCATACAGGTTTCCAATGGGCTATAGGACAGCCCTATAATTATGCCACATCAGGCTGTGTGAAAAGCAGTTTAAAAAACAGAAGTGCTGCCATAAGGCTGCAGCTTCTCCCCCTCTCCTCCTACAGAGGAAGGCAGAGTGACCAAGAAAGTCTTATGAATGATCTGTATCATACTCTCACTTTCCAGGACAGTATCAGCAAAAGCATACTGGTTCTACCAGGTGTTGTCAGTAACTGCCAGGGATAGGTGCAAAGCGATGAGAGATCCTTCCGAAAACTAACCAACATTACTGAACTTTCCTCTCTTGCTTCCCTATTTGAAATATTTGATGACGAACTGCCTTGCCTGGGACCACTGACAGTGATGCTCCCCTGAATAGAAGGGAATGGCACAGGGAGAAGATTATTAGGAAATATGGGAAGTTCGTGATCATTTGGAAAAAATATAGCAACAACCTACCTACAGCAGGAACAAAATACTTTTTTTCCCTTCCCCTTCCTCTGCATTTGCAGCCACTACAAACATCTCCCTCCCTGCCCACTGGTGCAAGCATCTCACCAACAAATATGCCTCTATCACATCACCTTCCCTATCCACTAAATCTTCTCACAGTTTGTCATCAGTGGGTGGTGCTTTCCCAGACCCTAAGGAGCACGTGGGCAGGGCTGTGCTCAGTCTCTGGAGAGGCTCCCTGGTCCTACTCTTCAACTCCACCACTTAATTCAGCTATGGATACTTCAACTTAATGAGTGACATTACTAGTAAGAGGTTGGCAAGAGCTGATTCACCATTGCTGCCAATCTCTGCCATTCTGTCAGTTCCACTTGTCCCCAAAGACCTTGTCTATACCAGCATTGAAAGCTGTGGCTGAGGTGACGTCTGCTTAGACAAGTGCCTTGCTCTGGCTGCGACCATCCTGACTATGATGGCAAAGATCATTTGTGGGCTTTGTCCCCTTCCATAGCCAAATGTACGGGCCTGGAGAGCCACCACTGGAAAGGGCCAGAGTGAGAACCATAATGGGTAACAGTGGTACAGTCATGAGCCACAGTCTGACATGACAGCAGAGCTGTTATACCTCTCTCACAGATGTGAGTTTTGGGGGAGGGAAGGAAGGGATGATGGAGGGACACAGAAAGCCTCCAGCAAAGTGCTCAGCCTCAGCAGTGGCACCTTATCACTCTTACCTGAGACCCTTTTTTCAACCACTGGGCTTCGTCAGCTAGTCAGTTTGGCACTGAGGGAGTAGTTCCAGTTGACTTCATGTACATTGTGACAGAAATGCAGGAGAGCATCCACAAATGGATCCCCTTGGTCCTTACCTGTGCTTCTGCTCACTCCCTTGATGGGACAGAGAGATCTCCCCCCTCAGGAGCTGCATGACACAAGGCTTACCTATTTGCATGTTTTTTCTGCACTTTAGCGTGAGAGTTTGTTTGCTATATAATAAAGATAGAGTTGATTAAAGCATGTCTGGACCTGGATTAGTACGTCATTGCAACCCCTTGGAACTGGCAGCATTAAACAATCCTCCACACCCCAGCTGGATCTTCTCTTATTGGCCTAATTATACCTACCTTGCTATCCACTGCACTGACATGAATCACAAATGTATTTATGGGCATACCTGCTGATCTACTCTGTAATTGCATAGACACTGCTCCTCACAGGCCAGATTTTCCCTGGTGAACAGTGCTGGCAGCTCCTGCTGCTAGCAGAGAAAGCAAAACATGGCAGTCTTGCTCTGCTGCAGTGAGGGACATCAAGTAGGCAATGGCACTGCTGTCACTTATGTGCTGCGTGAGGAGAGGCCATTCAGATGGCCACATCCCACCCTCTCCTGCAGGAATGATTTTATCTTGAAAAATGGATAGGGTTTCAAGATGTTAGACCCCTAATTTCAGCCCTGTGGCATATGAAAGGGGGCCAATGGGCAACCCTTTAAGACACTTCCAAGCACCTAAAGAAACTTCAACTACTGCTGGTTGGCAAATGTCAACATGGTTATCCTGCAACCAGTAAATATTCATACTTCACTGGCCAGGAAGAGCCCACACATGTACATATGGCTTGTGTGTCTCCCTAGAAGACTTGAAAATAAAGCAAAGACCAGGTCTTCTGGATGTAAAATAGTAGCACTGGCCTTAGATGCATGGAGGGAATGAGACGTGCAGCCATAATGGGTCTGAAGCTGCTTCCCAGCCAGTGGTTCATGGAGGGATGCACAAATGAGAGGTAATCACCACCATGGAGCACACACCAGGTTTCCTGTGCACAGGACCAGTAACCATCAGCTCTAGGTCATAAGGGACCTGCCTCTGTCTCCACTGAAGCAAGGCAGGGGGACAAATGCCCTCCAGAGAGAAAGAGCTTGGTGGGAGGTCCACCACCCTCCTTCCTTCCATCTCCTTGTAGCAGAGTCCTTGTCATGCAGAGAAATTACCAACAGGAACAGCAACCTCCTGAGACTCAAATCCACTCGGTGAACATGCCCAAAGGGCCAAAACAGCAGAACAGCTCTTCTATAGGCTAAGACCCTGAAGACAGTGCTGCCCCTCATCCTTCCTGAGCAGCTAGACCATATAACCACACGGTTTAGCAACTGGATCTCTTACTGTCTTTAAGGGGGTGGAGGAAGATAACTAGTGTATATCATTTGTCAAAGGCTTATGTTTCAAGATCCAGAGATACTGTGGTTGAAGTCCAGCCTTGGGGGACACAAAGGAAAGGGACTCATTACATGAAAATTGCAGTATTTCAGGAGACTGAGAGTTACAAACACCAGCACTTTTCTCTGTCACTCAAAATTTGGATTCTCAGCAGTGGTTTCAAGGTGAAAATATCTGGGGCCTATTACTTATTTCCTGAACATCCAATACCTCTTTATAAACACTGTGATTCAGTACGGTTCCCACATGTGAATATCCAGCAAAGCCCGGGATGCAAAGAACTGTGTCCACCTGAATAAGCGTAGACATTTATGTGTAGAGAAGAGTCTCTAAAAAGCCCAGCCCCAGGGGTTTCCAGAAACAGGGAAATGAATGCAACCACTAAAAGAAAAGAAGATGCAAGTGTACTTTCCAAAATCTTAAAATACTTAAATTTGCTCTCTATTGATTTATCCAGCTGGCTTATAAAGACAGAAATTAATGAGACTTTTTTACAAGAAGTATTTTAAACAAAGTTTTAAAAATCTATCTTTCTTTTCTCCTCTCCCTCTTTGACATAAATATTACCTTCATAAATCTAGCCTGCAATAAAATCCTCTCCTAATTTATAGGATCAAGTCCCCAGAAGACACCGTCGCCTGTGAAGTTGTGCCAACTATCCATCTAAGCCTTGTACTGTGAGCATTTCACACCACTTCTTGTGGATTGCTCCATTCCTAAATGAGTTTTAAAGTGTTGAGCCTCTGGTGGTTTTTCATGGGCCTTCCTCAGGCACAGCTTCCACATGGTTTCATTAAAAAAATAAAAAGGCATTTGGTGCTGCTTATGTAGAAACAATTTACCAGCTTCTGAAGAGAGGCATTTCCCATAACATCCTGCCCCATTTAACCAACCTCTTTATCACCTTGATATTGAAAGCAAACAGGGGGATGTATGATGGGAATAATTTTTAACAAGCTGTCCTTACCAGTAAGTGAGTTTGACTCAAACCTACAATTCTTCTGCGCTTGCACTGCTGACAAGCCTGGAATCTGAACCCTGAGACTAATAAATATTGCAATATGATTCCCAGATCCAAAGACCCTAGGCCATACAGACTTTGGGAATGAGTTCCACCACAAGCAACATATAAATTCTGCACTCCACTTTCCTCAGAAGGCAGGCTACTTCCTAATTTCCCTTGATCATTTCAAATTTCTGTCATTTAAACATGCCTTTAAAAATTACATGGTTCTTATTGTTAAATTATGAATAAATAATATGACTTCTCCTGCCCTTTACAAAATCTTTTCCCACGGTGTAACTCGCTTAAAAGAGCATTGACTTATTATGGAAAAAAAAGGTACTGAGAATTTATAGTCAATTTGAGTCTGATCATTACCTATAAATCTTCTGACCTGTTTCCTGTATAATACTCTCCCATTAGTTCAGCCAAGGCTCCAAGTAGCCTGGCTGATCAGGCTACTTCAGATTTCACATCTGGGGTTTTTTCTCTTTCTGCTTCTTTTTTGCCATACATCTCAACTTTGTACTATCAGTGTATAGTCCCTAATCAGTATGATGAATAACGTTCGCTGAAGGCCTAGTGTCCCTTTACACATCTGCAGACTCATCCACATTCCCCTACAGACCTCCCAGCTCACCTGAACTGCAGTCCTTTGGTAACTAGAAGCTTCCTAACTTTCAAAGATCTTTACTTCAGACAGCACATATCCAGCCTCTGAAAACATCCTGGATGATGCTGCCTGATGTGTCCCTCTGAAAAGCAGACAAAGCAACATTTGTTGCATTATTCCCCCAGCTGGTTATTGAGTTGAAAGGGATGGAAAGAAATCTTGGAAAGCTCTACAGGTGGATTTTCCCCATGTGTTATCTGTTCCCACTTTAATGGAGTTAAATCAGAAATGAACTGGCAGCAATACTGTGTTCAGATTCAGAATTTACTGTGTTCAGTTTTCGGTCCCTCACTACAAGAAAGACATTGAGGTTCTGGAATGTATCCATAGAAGGGCAAGGAAGCTGGTGAAGGATCTAGAGCACAAATGTTATTAGGAGCAGCTGAGGGAACTGGGGTTGTTTAGCCTGGAGAAAAGGAGGCTGAGGGGAGACCTTCTCATTCTCTACAACTACCTGGAAGGAGGTTGTAGAGAGGCAGGGATCAGTCTCTTCTCCCAGGTAACAAGAGGAAACAGCCTCAAGCTGAGCCAGGGGAGGATTCCTCAGGTCTGATTTTTTCCCTACTGAAGCCAACAGTAGCAAAACTCCTATTGATTTCAGCTGAAAGGACAATGTACTCGCATGGCCAATGAGTGCACTGCTCGTCTCAAACTTCCAACATTATCACTACTTGCACCTCTGTCACAAATCTCAGTATATTTAGGAAAGAAAGTTAAAGTTCTTAGACTCATGATCAGAAGAGGAGATTGGGTGTTGTTTAAAAATTAAACAGAAAAGTAAGCTTGGATTTCCAACTTGCAGAGGAAAGCTTGAAAGTATGAAACACCAAACTTGGTGACAAAAGTCTTAAAATGTCTTATGCTTCAGGTGTCTTGATTTTTAGCTCAGTATCATTAAGAGCCCACACGTAGAAATACAAAACTGTGTTCTTAATGAATATGCGTGTGGCAGACACTCAGTGAATAGTTTTCCCGATAAAAAGCAGATTTTGGAAGCATGACAAGAGCACCCTAATCACTGCTACCCAATGCAGTTTGAGTGGTGGCCGAGCACTCCAGCACGACTGAAAATTCAGGCAGACCTTAGGAGGGTTGGGATGTTAGTTAGCAGCAATTACACAACATATCTGGATACAGTCAGTCTGTGTTCATTATACAGAAATGATTTTAATTCCCTAAGATCCCACTGCCTTTATAAAATATTGAGCACTTAGGGGTAGGAAAACTGTTCCTATTAACTTCTTTGTCCAGTCTGATTTTTACTGCCCTTTTATGCTAAGCCCTCTTTAGACAACTTTGGCAATAAACATACTCCTAAAGACTTTTTATACTGCCACTGGAAGTGTAAAGAAGTCTGGCTGTAAATGAGAATCAGGTCCAGTGAGTCCAAACAGACATGCAAAAAGAAACCAAATACTTTTAAGGTTTAATCACCTTTACCATACATCTACCCCATACAGGAACAATAACAGCATGTTTCCAGCTCTCCAATGCTGGATTGTTTCTCCAATTGTCCCCTTTAATTAGCCTTTCTGTCCCCTGGTGCTCTTGGTTTATTACTTCAGTTGTAAACAGGACATTATTCAAGACTGTTTCAGGCTAATTGCACTACAAATATTAAGAGTCCAGCTGTTAAGTGGTCATAAATGAGTCTTTGTAACTACTGGATGGTTAGTAAAAATAATGAAATGCAATTGTTTCATGTAAATACAAGTGACCAGTGTAATATTTTATAAATGATTACTATTTAATTGAAATCTGCGTCCAATATTTCTGGATTTCTGAAAATTTTGCCATATTTGTAGCAACTGGCCTTTGGAAGCCAATTCTCTGTTTTTCTTGCTCCCCAAGGAATTCTTTGTTATATTTAACCCCAGGTACACAAACTGAATGCACCTAGACCACCAGTTGCCTTGAGAAACACAGTTTTGGCTCCTCGGCATAAGCAACTTCCTTGGGTGAACCTGGGACTCAAAGGTAACGACCACCCTCAGAAGCTGTAAGCTCTGCAGTTACTTAGCATCTCTAAAAAGGGCTAAACCTACACTATGATACAAAAGTATCTCCTAGCCTTCTGCCAGGGCCAAACTAGATCAAGGTACAATACTCCAGAGAAGTTTCTGAGTAAGCTCTGGGGCAGGACAAGAAGAAATCCTGAGCCTGAACTAATCCTGTGACCTCTGGGATAGTCCAGCGTGTTGGCATGGTGCAGATATGGCCAGGTTTGCTTAACACAGCTCCATCAGCTTTCATCTCATCATTCTTTGCAATATGGTTATATGGCCAACATAGGCTATGCTTTTTCACAGAAGAATTTGGTGTGTTATGCAGTAAAGCAGCGCAGGATAGACAGACAGCTGTGTCACCGATATTGTAGGCATCAACATAAATATCCAGAGCCACAGAGGAATGAGGATGCTGTGGTTTATAAAGTTCATTAGCACGTGCTCCAAGGAAAAACATAAATGCCAGCAGTGGGATAATGCAAGCAGTAAAATACACATTTCGGTGACTATCAGTAGTGAAAATTTTCTTCATGTGACCCTGCCTTAGAACAAACTAGTTGACAACTAATTATGTAGCGACAGCTCTTGAGCTCATATAATCCCTGTCAAATTGCACCAAGTGTGGAGTGAGGACCTGTCCCACAAGTCATTATACAAACAAACAATTTAACATGTTCTATTGTATTTAACCCAATGCTGTCGCAAGCAGAGTATTTCAGTGAGTAAACCCAAGTATTTTAAACCAGAAACAAGATAGCTCGAAGGGCTAGATAAAGCCCCAACACAAACTTTTCTATTTGTGTCTTCATCTGTGAAGTGACTTGTTATAATGCTGACTAATTGGTTTGCAAATTTTGCTGTGGGTTCTTTTTCTTATCTCACCTACATTTTGTTGGCAAAATCCAAACAAGCATTAAGCTCCTAATGTCATCAACTAGTTGCTACAAGAAGCTGTGACCCTTTAAACTCCATAATCATCAGGGGAGTAGCAAACTCCTCTGCTGCATTAGCTCGTAAGGCCTCTTTTTTAATTAGAAATGTATTGAATGGACTGAAAAATCCTGATCTCAGCTTCCAGTTACCATTCCCATTGATTCCCATATCAGGAAGGGCACAGGAGCTACAGAAAAGAACGTGGCCCATTCCTTCTGCCCGGAGGAGGGTGTTTGCTTGACACCTGGCCGAAGGTCTGATATCCAGCAGGGTGCAAAGCTAAGCCCATTCCCACAAGCTACTACAAAGTGAAACAAAGTGTGCTCATGAAGCCCCAAGTGCATGTGTCACATTTCTTTCAGGACTTCTTAAATAATCACTGAGCAATTCTTCAGATAGCTATCCTCACAAACCCTCCCGAAAGCAGAAATTGTCAGAGAGAGAGATGAAGCATCAAATCACTAGAGGTTCCTGACTTGCATGATTTTCCACAGGAGTAAAATGAAACACCTCTAATCATCTGGGTCCAAGTGACTTGATCGCAAAAGGAGGTTTTGTCAGGAGTGGGAATTATGGCCACTCCTCTCCAGTCCCAAGCTAATGGCATAACCCACTGGACTGTCTTTCCGTATCCAGAGCTTGCCATTGAATTCAAGCTTTGGTATTGCTGTTGCAAATACAGTTAATAACTTTAAAATAAATTAATAAAGAACAGGATCTCCTACAGAATTCTCGTCCCTAATAAAGTGGTGGCAAAGGAAGCATGTAGTGCAATAAGAAATAATTGAAACAAAGGACCTTTCTTTTTTATCAAGCTACTTCGCATTTTGGCATCCTTCCAAATACATTTCCTATAATTGGAAACATTAAATTGCCTGATTTAAATCTGCAGCCCCCTCAAGCACACGGTCACATTGAAGGATGTGGCATTGTTCATGAGTCAGGCTCTAACAGGAGACCAAGTTGGAAGAATATGACACTGTTATGTTCTACTGAAAGAGCTAGGTGGAGGCTTTTGGCAGATAATAGTTTCCTGAAAAATATTGGTTTGGGGATATCCATACATAACATAAGCAAAACAAAGAAAGAGGGGGGGCCAAGAACAACTGGGAAAAAATCTGAACAATTTATCTTGACCTATCCATTTCAAAGGTGTAAAGCCATATTTTATACAGAATAGGAAAAGTATTTTCCTTTGTACCCTTTAACCTCCAAGCCTAAACACTATACAAAATGTATTATTTAGGAATTAAAGAAATATGTTGGTCCTACCTGTGTAATTTCCTTTCGCTTCCTTTTCAATTCCCCAAGAAGACTAAGCATGTTTTATTTCAAGTAAATACAAACTGTTTTTCTCTTTTTTTGTTCAGTCAGCTCAGATAAACAAAAAAGTCAATTACTATCCAGTTCTAAAACAGATACTAATAAGAAACCCTTCTACTAATGCTTCAGGTGCAGTAATACACTAAAAGGTTTTTGTGTAAACATGGAGCCATGGTACATGAGGGGATGTCTCCAGTGTCCGTTCAGTCACTGACTATCTATATTTAGTGCCTTATTCCTTTGAGTCATCTTTTAAGGTTTGTATCATGTACCACAATTCCTTTGGCTTTCTTTTCCAGGGGTAACAACAAACCTGACCTCCCAACCAATTTCACCCCTCTGCACTCTCATGGACTGATCACAGAATAGGGCAGGATCAGATGTGCCATTGCCATAAGATGTGGAGAAAAATCTCCTAGGAAGAGATGAAATGGAGGGCGACAACAGCCAAAGCTGAAAAAGAAAGATATTGAGGATTAATAGAGACAGGCTATAAGTGCCAGCCATATGAAGAGCTAAAAAGAAGGCAGGGAAGTGTTTGTAAGTAAATATGGAAAGAGGAGTGGGAAGAGTGAGGACAGAAGCAGCAAGAAGAAAGGCATGCACCCTTTCAGACAGATGGCCAGAGCTTTGGCGAGTGAAACTTCAAGGTGGATATTACCTGCACTGAAAGAGAAAGAGGAGAGTCCCACAAGCGACACACACACTCCCTGTTTCTCTAGAATGTCCCAGTGGTTGTGGCCTCCCCAACGCATTGCAAATGCTGCTTATTTGATGAACATTTTTCAGGAAAATGAAGAGGTATTCCTGTGAATGTGCATGGCAAGAAGCTGTCTTTCTAGCTAAATTGTGGACTGTATTGAGGAGAATTACACTGTTTGTCCAAAAGTTTGGTTTAAATGCTTATGAAATGTTGCCAGGTTTTAACACTGTCAAGTCATCTAAAAGCACCTTTTAATGATTACTTATTGTATCTCAAACAAATAGAAAAGTCCCAAAATCTCCTGTATTTCTTATGAGATGGGGAAGCACAGCAGGAAATAGATCTGTGAAGGAAGCACTGAGGGAAGAGATATGGGCTTCTGTACATAAGCAAGTTAGGCCAGATGGAGGTTTGGGCGTAAATTAAATTTAGAGTAAAGAAAAATTAACTATTTTCCTATAGAAAATCTTTGCAGGCTGCCATCAAAAAAAAACAGTAAAAATACTCTTCACTTGGGAAAGGAGGAAGAAAGTTGCTTTGTGGTTGTACTCACTAGTCAGCTTCAGGGATTACTTTCTCCAAGACCTATTCTGCTTCCTTTTACACATACATTTGTTTTCTGAAAAGGATTTTCATTTTAAAACATTCGTTGAGTAGCATTACTTGCTCAAAATATTAAGACGTTTTAAGTAGCCCCTTGAGTAAAACACTGAGAATGTATTGCTTTGGATCCTGAAAGTCAAGGTCTGCAGTATGACTTTGCTCCCCTGATGTTTTTCTGCAGAAATTCATTATCTGAATTTTCATCTGATTGGACAAGAAAAGGTTATAATTCTTAAGAACTACAAAACACAGGAGGACCAGAGCCTGGGTTTCTCAGGAGACAGCTGATTGCTCACTGAGCTTTTCACCTCTAACCCTGGTTATCTGCCGCTGGAGATTATTAAAAATAATAACCCAGTAATAACTTCAGTAAATC
This sequence comes from Ibidorhyncha struthersii, assembly GCA_013398815.1. Lineage (NCBI taxonomy): Eukaryota > Metazoa > Chordata > Aves > Charadriiformes > Charadriidae > Ibidorhyncha > Ibidorhyncha struthersii. Next base: position 301,730 of record VZSZ01003182.1, on the reverse strand, counting down.
TATCTGTCTTACCCCTCCATCTCCTCCCAAAGGAGGAGTTGGCTCTCCTTTCTCAATTCTCAGCATCCTAGATCCAACTCACGGGCTCTCCCTGACTCATATATCAGCTATTCTTCCATGGCACCTAAGAGAAGGATGCCATACGACTTGGTAGGTAAGGATTGCTGCGTGGACGTCTTCCCAAGGTCCCCTGTCCCTTCCAGCTGGGCTCATAAGTAAGTCTGGGAAGAAACATTAAACAGATTCACACCACCACAACACGCAACTACTGGGTAATTGGTAATCCGTTAAGAGATTTGTTAAAAGCAAAAACGCTGCTACCTAGAGATACATCTGCTGAGTTTGTAAGACCCTGACTCCCCACTTGAGAGTGAGGGCATTACCAGGAGCGCTGCACAGGAACCAAACTCCCCTGCTTCAGCACCCAGTGCTTTTTGTCTAAGTGAGGAGCCTGCTTCTCCGTGAGATTTTTAACATGCCACCTTGGAATCTCTGCAATATTTAGAAACAACTGTTATGAAACGATATAGTCTACAGCTGAAGACAAAAAGGTGCTTTATTTACCATTACCCTTGCGTTCATCTTCCTACGTTGTGTTAAAATAAAAAGCGTACAAGCACACATATGTCAGAGACAGTTTTTCCTAAAATGAACCTGCAATGCCCACATTTGTCAGATCCTTTGAATTTCAAAGAGTAACCTCAAAGGGCACCAGCAAGAAAAGGTGATATAGTTAAATGGTTAAAATGGTTAATACATAAATGTTTATAATTCCAAGTCCATGTTTACACATACATATTAATACATGTGAAATCATGAGCTATGTTTTTTAGCTGAGGGGAAAAAAAAAGAGAATGGCTGTGGGAATGATTTGGAGAGTGTAATTTTTTTTTATTCAAAGCTCACGAGAAGGAAAGTCATTGGGCTTGAGCAAAGACTTTTTTTTTAAGTTCTGTTTTAAAACAACTGTTCTTCAACTTGTCACTTCTGTGTGGCAGTACTTTCCCATATACACTTTCAGACCAACACTTGTTTCCTAAGCTAATCATACCCATGCAAAGGAAAAGCAATTCAGAATCTGTATTTCAAACAAACATATGTCAGAGGAATATTTAGAGTTTCATCTATGACTAATTACGCAAACAACTTGCTCCACTTGTCCAGGGTGTCATATGGGGGTGGTAGAACAACAGTGGTGCTGTGGGAGGACTGGGCTGTGTTGTGGATTGCCTCAAGCATCATATCAACGCTGAGCCCCTAAGAGGGCTATGGCAGGGGCCATGAAAGACTTCAGTGATGAGAGTTCCTTGTAAAGAGGGCAGGTGAACCCAAACTGTACCAGTAACTACAGATTCTGGCCTTTCAGTTGGAAGCAAGTTAAAGGCTAAATTCTGTTTCAGGCTGAGGTCTATAGTGGGAAATAAAACAGACCAGAAACTGACCTTGAGTAAAAGTCTTAAATAAAAAATCGTTATATCTGGGAAAAATAAAATGACTGTTTTTCTACTTCCCGCACATAAGCCATTTTTCTTTAACCACTCCCAAATACGACATCCTAGGAACACTGTTAGAATTTTCTGCTAGAAATTATAAAGGAATATATGACCTCCTCTTTTAACAGAGATTAGTCTGATGGTTAGTCTGGTCACCAGAATACAGGTGAATATCAATGCCAGGAGTTGTTTCATTTGTTCAATTCAAACCTGATATTTATCATTGTTTATCTTCTGTTAAAAGCCCATGAAGCTAGAAACAGCCAAACACAAATAAACACAACTACTAAATCAAGGAAAGCAGTTAACTTTCAGAGCAGAAAAATTCAGCCAAGAAAGCAAAAGTAATTCTGCAGCTTCCACTAAAAGATGCTAACTCTATAATAGGAACTATGTTGTCATCTATGCATTAGTACATCAAAGTTAAATCGTCATCATGTGATTCAGATGTTTATTTAACCCCAGAGACTAATGCTGCCAAAGGGGAACAGTCATTATCCCCTTTAATAAAAATCTAATCAGATTTACTATTTGAGACATCTCATTTAGTATTTAATTAGATTAGGATCAGCTGCTCTGAAATAGAAATAAATAATTTCAAGGGTTAGGCTGCTTGATACTTTTCTTCAATTATACAACTACCTTGTGTTGGCACTGGGTGATATTAAATGCCAATATTAGTAGCTTCATTATGCAGAGAATCATGTATGAACACCACCTTGACTGCTGGCACCTGAAGACTAGTTTAGGTTGAAAAGGTATGGTCACTTGCTAGTGCTGTTTGGAGGCATACCAAATCACAAAATGGTCCCTTTGTTTCTAGTTGCTATTCTGCATTCAAAACAAGTAGAAAATTAGTGAAACCTCAAGTACTTATCATTCTATAAGTTGCTGGCTGTTGGAGGGATGCCTGTTGCACTGTGTATTTTGGAAGCTAGGAACATCACCGCCAAGCATATACAACCTGACTCAGTTACTCAGCTGAACAAAGGCACTTTCTTATGACAATTTGCTTCCTTCTGATTTCACTTAGATAGGTTAACCACTTTGAAAGTGTCTTTGCAAACTCAGATGTTTTCTTTGAGGTTCATAAGTGAAACAGAGCCACGCTCTCAATAAAAATAATATCTTTTTAAACAGTGGATAATATTCAATGTATTTGCCTGTTCAGCAGAACTGTGTCTTCATGTCTGTGGCTTGCAAGAAAACACCATTGTGAAGGTGGTTGTGAGGGGGAAAATGAAAAGTTCCATTTCTCTCTAAAAGCAACCTCTGCTGGGTTTAGTGCAGGCTCCAAAAGAGAAATGCCTTTGTGGTTTACACATACATGGATGGGGGCAGGCATAAGTCCCTTGTTCAGCTGTTGGCATCATGTCACAGATGGAGTACAACACTTTCTCTAGTTGACAAAAAGGTTTCCTCTTCTCTGTTTGGAAAGTTAAGACTTAAGGTCAGATCTTCGCAGCTCACTTCTATGAAGAGTGTACTTTGCTCCCACAACGAGCTCTGGGGTAATGTTCCTTAGATACATGCCATTGCTGAGAGAGAGAGAAAGCAAGGAAGGACAGAAGAAAAGTGTTCTAGCCTTGTTGTAGAATTTCAAAAATGTTTTGGTAGGTGTAATAAGTACAGTATGCACAGCTGTTGGCAGTCATCACACCTCTTAATAGAGGCCAAATCAGCTTAGAAAGTGGATGTGTGGACACCACAGCAGGAGCAGCACAAGCTCTATTTATTTGATGTTACTGGGCTCTTGTTTTGTTTCTTAAGGAATACAAAAGGCATGCTTCACTTGTACAGTGTGCCCTCATATTAAATTAATTTCAGAAGATTAAAGACATTGATGAGGTGATGATACAAGCAGGTATAACACCCTTGTTCACAAAGAAATCCTGGGTAGAGCAAAGAGCCTCAGCTGGCAACCCTAAACTGCAGCACTAAAGAATGTATTGGAAAGATTAGCAGAGAAGCCAAAAAACACCTAGCTAAGATGCAGTTCACACTGAGTCAGAAAAGGAGATCTAATCTTCAACAAAGACCAACGAGAACAGAAGTCATCGTTATATACCTCACTTTAAATTGCAGACAAAAGACTAATCTACAAGAGGTCTTCTCCAGCAGTCTTTGTGTCCCACTTTCCCACTGAATTCAACACAGACACCTCCCTAAAGAAGCTTTTAGTTGCTTGAGGGAGTCATCAGAAACCAGTGTTCATGTCCACGTGATGGGCTTGTTAAGTCCCTATTGCAGATATAGCCAGAGTGATCTTCTACAAATCAGAAGAGTGAAAAATATGACACAATAACACAAATCCCAAGGATCACCAAGTACATCAGCCGTCAAAGGCTAGCAGATAAACAAAACAGCAAGGATTTCAAAGTTAATTTCAGTGCATCCAAGACTCAAGATGTCCCTATCAACACATGATAGTCTCTCTACAGATAACACATGATAGTCTTCTCTCTACAGATGCATCAGACATGCTAGAAAATGAAAGTAGGACAGGCCTGGATAAGTAAGACTGTTTGTGACTGCCTGGCATGATGCGAACTTTTTCATCTCCTGAGCAGTGTTTGACAAAGCAGAAGGGATTCATCCAAAGGCAGTGATACAGCTGCAGGTAAACAGAGCTTCCTTTATTCCAGTTCTGGGCAACAGACGTTACCAACTTTTCATACAGGTATGCTTTCCCATATGGGTGAGCTTATTAATTTCCCCGTTTAATGTCCTACCGTTCTTTAGAGACATGAAAGACTGAGCCTGCAGACCTCACCAGGACAGCTTGGGTGCTGAGAAGCTAAATAAGGTACTTAATTGGGAGGAAGGGGACAAGGTAGTTATCTGTGCCAAAATGAATTCATTTGTTCCATTAACATACATAAAAACTTCCATTGAAGTTGATGACAATACTCCCATTATCTCAAACAGAAACAGGATTGCACGTACTACAAGCTTTACAAGAAAGACAATGTTGTTTTAAACTGAGTCAATCAAGATGATATTATACTGGAGATGGCAATCTTCCTGTTGCAATTGCTCAAAGCCTTTCTAGAGCTGAAGCACCTATAATGCACTTGGAATACAAACAGTATAAAGACATTTTTTCCTACCAAAATACAAGAGCTATTTGGGATTCATAAACATATTCACAAATACCTATTTCTTGTCCAAACTCTCATAAATATCAGCAGCCCAACCAGAATAAGAATAACATCCATCTGAATAGTATGCTTTTACTTACAACAATCTTTGTGAATGTTTCTTTTTATTGCAACCAGATGTAGCCCCTGCATCTGATAATTTTGCTTTCAAAGGATGGTGGTTCTTGAAGCCAAGGCCAACATTTGTTGTTAAATTCAAAGATCCTGAAATGAAGGTATTAAAATTGTTTATGAGAGACATGTTCATGCAGTTTGTTGAATGTCTTCAGCTTCTCATAAATAGGCAACTGCTGAAGGCGACACAAACTCTCTGTCCAAAGAGTGGTTTGCAGCCGTCTGTGAAAAGAATACCAAAGCCTCCAGTGTCAAATACAAGATGTTCTTTATTCAAAAAGGATGCACTCTAGGCTTGGTACGTGCCTTATATTTCAGTGAAAATACAGAAAAGCAGCAAAACAGAGCAAGTTTCGACCTTGAAAAGCAACTATTCTAGTTTTATGACTTGTGAAGAATAAGACATTCAGAACTAGTCCCCTCATTTTTTTCAGCAGAAAGTGCAAGTCCCCAGGTAGACCGAGTTGGTCCCCAAGTGGATGAAGAACATTCAAGTCTTCCAACTTGCACCTAATTGGGTTACCTAGTGCTAAACCACAAAATGAAATACATATATTATCTCCAGTCTGAAAGCAGCCCCAGGGAATTCAGTAAAGAGAGGAACCATTTTTAGTGCATCAAACATAACAGCATATGGTTTATATTCTTTTCATTCTTAATGCATCCAGTTTAGTCTTTCATTAACAGAAACCATCTTTGTCAACAAAGTTGAATTTCTGAAGTATAACCAATTCATTTTTAAAGTATTTTTCTCAGAAAAGAAAAAGTCGTTTCAAAATTTAATTACAAAGCATGTACTTGACGCAAGCTAGCACACTAATTTAAACATGATATACCAAAATTAAAGCAGAACAGATCTTGACTATTCTACATAAGCTGCATGTTTGTAAGATTTTTTTGGACCTGACCCAAGAAAGCACTAAAGCATGTGTTTTCTCTTCTTTACTTGCGTGGGACTTCACATCACCTTTCCCAGCCTTCGTTGTTTCTTCTTTCCACTCTTCTGTCATTTCCTGATGTCTCCATCTGCTCTTCTGGGAAGAGTAACTATCCTGCACTCTCTGTCAAGAAAGGCTCCTCAGTACCTCTGGTGCTTCACAACTATTGACTTGAGTTTGATGCTTTGTCTTGGGATTCATGTCTGAGTATCTGGGGTAGAAAGTAGACCCAGTATCTCCTTTTGAATTTGGCAGAGATTAGCCACAGTGGTCATTTCTCTGCTGTCATCATGCAGATGGGACGAGACTTCAGCACGTGCTTAATGAGAAACACAGGAGAGAACTATTAATTGAGGCAGGACTGCAGATCCATGTTCCTGAATCACAAAGGTAGTCTGATAAATCTCGTCCCACACATCCAAATGCTTTCATAAATGGCATAGTTTCCAAAATGGAAATCACAGAATCATAGAATCGTTAAGGTTGGAAGGGACCTTTAAGATCATCAAGTCCAACCATTGACCTAACCTGACAAAACCACTTCTAAACCCTATCCCCAAGTACCACGTCTACCCTTTTTTTAAACACCTCCAGGGATGGTGAATCCACCACCTCCCTGGGCAGCCTATTCCAATGTTGGATAACCCTTTCAGTGAAAAAATTTATCCTAATATCCAACCTAAACCTCCCCTGGCTTAACTTGAACCCATTTCCTCTCGTCCTATCACTTGTCACTAGGGAGAAGAGGTCAGTCCCCGTCTCTCTACAACCTCCTTTCAGGTACTTGTAGAGAGTGATTAGGGTCTCCCCTCAGCCTCCTCTTCTCCAGGCTAAACAGCCCCAGTTCCCTCAGTCATTCCTTATAAGACACTCATCTATGCTCCTTATAGCAGTACAGGGAAACAACTACTCAAGTGTGGAACCATTTCAAGAAATGTAAAGATCTGTTTGTGAAGGGGTGGTTAACTGGTGAAAAAGAGAATTTCAAAGTAAAAAACTGGCAAACTTGGTGAAATCTTATCTGTGCTGCTAGCCACTTTCTTACTACATACAGGGAGTGTTCAAAGGCATCAGCCATTCTCTAAATAACTCCAAGTTTTTATCTTTAAATAGAGGCAGGCACAATATCTTCTCTCTTCCCAATCACTTATCACCACCTGCCATGGAAACCCTGCAGCACCACCAGACCTGCATTTCCAGACTCCAGTCAATACTAAGGCAGCCCTGGGCCACACTCCGGGACATTACAGGTTACATTCTGCCTTTGGGCTGCACTGTGGGCACCTCTGCTATTTTGAGTTGTTTCTGAGGTTGCTGGGAGGTAATGTTTCCAGCGTCTGTATTAGAGGATCTTTCACTGTTGAAGTAATCTTTTCCAGACAGTGCTTGGAAGCAGCAGCTCCTAATCCTTCAAAAGTAAATGACGCTTTGGCTGCAGTGAAGAATGCAGGAAAATAGCCAAGAAGGACATGAAGGACAGGTGTTTATGAGAGAGGAGCCTCTAGAAATGATATATTGCCAAATTAGTGCTACAATTCCCTTGTGCAACCAGAAGGATTTTAGCAGCTTCCCTGGCCTGCCTTACAGATGTAGTCCAAAACGATCTCTTTTTGCTTTACCAGGATGACAGCGAAGGCACTGAAGCACAGAGGTTTCATGGAGACGGTCCCACTTTGACAGAGGACCTCCAGGGGACACCGGCTCAGCTCCCTGTGGACATGTCCCGTGCCGGGCTCACAGCCCTGGTCCCCTCGCAGCCTACTGGCGTGCGGTGTCCCAGTTCCCTGAGCTCCCCAGGGTCCGAGGGTCCGGTGTAATCACTCAGCAAGCAGCCTGGGGCCACGGCTTCATCCCTGCACGCAGGGGACTTCAAACGTCCTGAAGAGCTTCCAAAAGGGAAGCAAAACCTGAATCCAACAGGGCTGAAATCGCTTGTTGAACATGCTCTCTTCTTTCCTCCCCAGCTCTCTTCTGGACCTCAAGCTCAAGGAGTGAGCAAGCTGGCTCTGAATGAATGTCCTGCTGGTGGCATCTCTGGAGATAGCCTGGAAATGGCTGGGGGAAAGAAATACTTAGGGGGAGACTCATGAGAGAAATCGGGTGGCAAGTTTTGGGTTTAGGCTCATGGGAAGTGCTGGAACCTAATTCAATTCACAGCAGCTGGCATGCCAAGGAGCTGCTTAGTTTAGTCACCAGAAATTCAAAGGAAAAGGGTTTGGCATAAGCTTTGTGGTTTTGAAGGGAATAATGTCTAGCCTTTTTAAAGTATTTAGATGTCCAACAACTTCAGTGTGGGCAAGGGCACCTCAAATTGCTCAAAAGCTGTTTGCCAGGATTTTATTCCATGAGGTGGAAAATGTAGGCTTAATTCCTGTAAGATTTAAGAAGCCAAGGTTCAAACCTGGGCTTATAGTCCTGTGACAGGGTGCTTTTCCTCCTGATGCTGCTAGATGCCCCACCACTGCTTGTCCCTTACCAAAGGAACACCGGATAGCACTCACAATGCTCAGCTTTTCTCTGCACCCTGCTGCTCTGCGCTGCTGGTCCCCAAGCTGACCTGCCCTTTCTGACCCATATCTACACTCTGCATAGAGGGCGTAAGCAGCCCAGGTAAACCTTTACTCCAGGTTTCATACAGTTACATGAGATGGTGCAGTCTAAGCTTTCCAACTCTCAGGGGAAAAAAAAGAGAACATAAAGCTTTAAGAGGAGAAAACAAACTTAAAGACTTCTGAAGTTGTTTGAAAAAATCACTTTGTGATGTGTAAGCAAGTCTACAGGGTACTTCTTTAATACTCCTTCTCACGCCACGAGCCACGCACAGACACCTGATCCGGTATATTGCCAGGGGAGCCTGTACCGATAAACCCCAGGCTGTGAACTTCCCTGGGCTGGTGAAGTGGCAGCTCCTAAATGCACTCAATGAATGAGGAGTGGCGGTCCCCTGTTAGGTACCTTCGCCCATTCAAACCTCCTCATGCAAAGACTTCCTCCTCCTATTCATTCCACTGAAAGCATTTATAAAATGATCAGGCAAACAAATAAAAGCAGGCTGCCTCTGCATGCTGCAGGATCTCCGAAACTTCCCCCAGTTTGTAAAAAAACACAAACATGTCTTACCAATGACTGGAGCGATGCCTTCCCCCAGCTGTATGGAAGGGTGTGCTAAGCAATTACTGGAGAACGCTGCAAGGCCCTTTTCAGAAGCATGAAGACCAGCTGGTTCTCTGAATGAGAAGGGAACAAGCTGACAAAAAGGGATCTACACCAGAACAAAAGAAATGGCAGCTGAGAAAAAAAAGTCAGAAATAATGTTAATGAACTGATTTCCAGGCCTGGTGTGGAATACGGTCCCCTTCTTTGTGTGTCAGCACAAATAGCTCAAGCAATGAACACCAACCTTGTCCCCTTCCCGAAGTGGTCTGGGTACAAAAAGCAGTGGATTTCAAAACATCTCAGACAGTAACTTGGAAACAAGATGGTCATAATTATGGCCAATTTGTCTAAGTCCCATGGTACCAAAGCACTATTTTACATGGGAGCTTTCAGAGAGGATCTTTGAGATGGGAAAATCTGCTTGAAAATAATTTTTTTTCCCGTTCTGTGAATCGGCTCCCTTGAGAATGATGGCAGAGGGGCAATGCCTCTGGTGGTACCAGACTAAACCTCGCTGGGCAGATTGTTTCAGAACAGCCTTCAAGCTAGGGAATCCATTTGCTTTTGACATTGACACAAATCTCTTTCCCTGGTCTCTGTCATACTGCAGAGCAGTTCAGCCATGCCCTCTGTTTAATCTGACACAGTCACTGCTGCCGTAACACAGCGTGGCTTGGAGCAGCTCTGGGTACTGAGGCTCTGGCAGGAGGGTAATATAAAGGTGACAGCTGTAAATCATGTGTGCTGCCCAGGACTAAAGTCCTGCTTGTGCCCGGTGAACCGTGCCAGAGTCAGAGCATGTATTGTAATAACAACTCACAGCTCTTGACAAAGAGAGACTTAACGCTGCCTACTCATTGTTCCTGTCCTGATGGTGTTATGCTGTCCAGCCGCTGCTTTACAGCCAAAGTATGAGACAGCCATCACCACTAAAGCCCTCTGGCACTGAGGAGGAGGGAGAGGGGAGGAAGCCTGCCCCAGCTGCAGAGCCAGGGGCAGGGGAGGGAACTGCAGAAAAATTTGAGGATGCTTCTCTCTGTGCAGCTCTGCCATTCACCCTGTTCCATGGCTTGCATGAATACATGTTTGTTGGCTGGAAACCTGACTTTGAGGAGAACCAGAGTCCCACAGACTACACTTTGGCTGAGCTCATCGTCTGTTGCAAGCCCTGTGGCCAGCTGCCCTGGTTACATGTGGGTTTGGCAAGGGGTCACATCCAGCACAAGCCCTGCTGGCTCTTCTGCACGTGGGAGGAACTGGCTTGGTTTGACGCTGCACCCCTCCAAGCAGGATGGGAACGATGGGGGCACAGCAGCCTCTAGCCAAATCTCCCCCAGTCCTCAACGCGGCGCCCACCAGATCTTGCAGTGACCTTCCAGGCCATAAGCTCAGGCCACACAGCACTTCATCTCGTGCTGCACAGCGCTCCCCGAGCACAGGTCTACGCGCTGGCCCTGACGCTCTGCAGCATGAGAGAGAGTTAGCCTAGTTTCTTGGGCTGTCTGGCACAGCGCAGGCAGCCAGGGAGAGCACGTATGGCAGCAGGAGCCAGGCTGGCAGTGGGATGGGTTGGCTGGTGAACCTGAGTTTTCCCATGCTGAAACACCACGGACATGACTGGAGGCAGGCAGGAATGAGGTAACACTGAAAGATGGATGGGTTCTACAGGCACAAGTGCTGGCCTGGGCACTGCCCACAGAGGTGGCAGAGACTGTGGTCTCTCAGACTTCAGGCAACAAGTTGCCACTGGTCAAAAAGTACCCCGTTTCCAGTGACTGTCATGGATCAGGTACATCCTTCCTGTCTCATCAGTTAATCACTGCCACTGCTATTACTATGTCTAATGATTTACTTCAAAATACAATTCCATTTTTATGGCAATCCCCCTTACGCATACATAACAGAATAGCAAAAATCCAGCTTTCCAGGTAGCTTGCGTGGCCTCAGCCCCTGCCCGAAACAAGTCCAAAAATGCCCTACCGCAAACCTCACACTTAGTCTGTGGTTGGAAAGTCACTGTGCTACGTAACTTTTTTTTGGGTAGGGCTATAAAATTTAGCAGTGGAAAGCTATTATATTTACCAAGATGTCAACACAAATTACCCTGTTTTTTTTCCTTACGTCAAACAAAGCAGGCTTTTCCCTTAATGGCAACAGGCAGTGACTTTTTCTTTATCTCTATGATTTTATGGCTGCTGAATGAGATGGTGGGCTTAGTAGGTAGAACAAGTTAAGGATTCCTTCTTGGTACCATGCATGGAACCATCATCCTTCTGTCTTTCAGAGCCTGAAAGACAGTGTGAACTGTGCTGAAAATGAACATAACGGAAAAAAAAAAAATCTTAAAAGAAAAAACAAACTCACTTTCAGAGTATACTTAATAAAAGAAAACCCGCAGGGAGGGAGGAGGGGGCAGAAAAGGTCAGCTAAAGAGTTGGGTTGGCATCACCTATTGCACAGTTTTCTAGGTGTCTGAGGAACAACGAGTGGAACAGAAGTGTCCAGAGAAAAGAAAGCCTAAACTGAACTTTCTGTCCTTCATCTGCACTTTCCTAGAGCTTGTGCTTGTTTGAATCTGGAGGATTTAACTCGGGTCAGTCTCAAGTCAGGAAGGATAGTTCTGTAAATAAACTGCTGAGCGCAGACAGTATATTTTCCGCGAATGCCAGTCACAGGTTTGATATCTTCTAAACAAGATATAGTAGCTCCTGGGAGAGCTGTAAATCCCGGACCTAGAAATGCTCGGGATCAGTAAGCAGTGCTGATAAATTCTGCATGAACAGCACGATCCTGCCATCTCCTGGTGCAAAGCCCAATAACATCGTGTCCTGGTTTCAGGCAGAACAGAAGTGGTCTACGTAAATGCGAAAACTGTGAAGAGTTACCTGCATTTTCATTGCTGGCTATTCGTGTTGCATTAATTCTTGGCAGCCACAAGTCCAGGATGCCGTGCAAGGTGCCACGGCCCTGCAAAGCGTCACAAGTAATTGTGTGACTGTGCTTTTGGGGAGGGTCCGGACCATGAAAACCCGTGTCACATTTGGAAATGAGGAGAGCAATGCCGCCAAAAATATAATGATTGGAAAAACTGACTTATTGCTATCTAAAGAAAAAGTGCCTGTCAGCTGTCAATCAGCCATTGAAAAATATTCATGAAGAGCAAAATCATTCACCATCTGCCAAACCTTGTCAGCAATGTGCAGCTCAGTGAAAATGCCTGCAGTGATCTGTTAGCAGGGAAGGAGGCTTAATCTTCTAATTTACTGATTTATGTGTGAGTTTTTAAAATTCACTAATCAACCAAAGCAGCGCAGATGTTTGACTTCTCTTTCAAACAGATCTGGCTGCTTGTATTACCCAGTCAACATACATATTTGAACTTCATCTCTACCATGAATAAGAGAGTGTAAAGAAGGTTTCAGTAGGACTGCATCAGGATTTAGACCTAGTCTCGATTAAATTAATGTCAAAACTCCTGTTTGATTTCACTAATGCCAGGATTTCATACTCAGTAGGATCAGAGTCTATTTCTATTATCTATCACAGCATGAATTGTGATGTGCAGCTGTGCTATTGTGAACGTGCAAAGATTTGCTAAGTCCATTACTTGGAGAAATCCAATGAATGATTCCGAATTGCAGATACACTGGAAGAACTCCAGTTCTAAAACTCTATTTGTTGTCTCACTATAAAGAGAAAGAAAAGAATAACTTAATGCTCTCATTCAGATTTTTAGCTGTGCCATCAGAGTTCACCTTAGCCACCTACGTGCTCATTAGTTACTGTTGAAAATACCCATAAAACTACTGCTGAGGCTTTTTGATTGCTAAACAAAATCTTGTTTCAGCTAGGACTTTGGAGATTCTTTTGCCAGGAGCCGTACTGCAAAGGGGAAATGGATCTGTCACTCTCACATGTTACCCTCCTCAGTTACCCGCTGTGACTGGCAAACCTAATGAGAAAGTATCCCAACAGCACCCCCAAGCTGCAGACATCTCAACACCTTTTCACGGGAAAAGCCCAGATCCATATCTATCAAGTCAGCTAGGAGTGCAAGACCCTGAGTTAATCCCTTCTCCTCGCTGCAGCCCCGCAGGGTAGCTCTCCTCTGCCTTTGCAGAGCACCACCAGTGCCTGCCCCGCTGCAGCACCCATGTGCCAGCACAGACGACCACCCCGGGTGCAGAGCCCTGGAGCAGGAGGGAGGTGTTACACTTCAACAGCAGCACCCTGCCTTGAGAAGACATCTTCCCCTGGAGCAGCCTCAGCAGGTCCCGCTGCGTCTGGGGACTCAACCATCATCAGGATGAACCATCACGTCACTCCTCACTGGAAAGCAAATGTCTTCTCCCTGTCCCCATTACCGAGCCTAACCCCTCCAGGTTTCTGATACCTGGGGACGACTTCAAATATTCCCTGCCTGCTACTCGATGGGACACCCCTATACCTCGATGGAAAAATAAAACAGACATTGATGGGAAAATCATGCAAATACAGAGGGAAAAAAGGTTTTTTTTTTCTGCCACCTCTCCTTGAGACAGCAGAGGACCAGCCCTGGCAAAGCAGCTCCCCCCGTACCACATAAGACTACAACACCCTGGACCGTCGTCTTCTATCAGCCACTGTGGGGGAACAAAACGATCTGCTCTGACAACCTCTGGTCTACAGCAGACCTAATTATAGACAAAGCCCCGAAGTCCTTACTGCCCTCACTAGGCAGAGGGCTATTAACTCCACTGCAGTTCAGCTTGAGATAGGACTGAGGAAAAACGTAAGGCCTAATTCTGTTGTTCTCATCCACACTGCAAAGCCAGCTGTTCCCCTGCGAGAACCGCAAACACCCTACCAGCGGGGGAGCAACGCCCCATGAGAAAGGCCAGCACATCAGTCCTTCAGCAGGAGGCTTTCAGGATGAAATTAATAAGCTGGTACTCTCATCAATTCTGATTTCTCATCCCAGATTTGTCTCACGAAGGGGCTGATACCAGGTAAGTTAAAGGGGGTGCCCAGCCTGCGTGATGGGGAGAGTGCACAAAACGCTGCTCCTCACACCAGTAGCCCACCCTCCTGAGCTGCCCGCCCTGTTGGAGACAAAGGTGGAGGCTAAAGTACACTGCCAGTCCTCCCTGTACCCTCAGCCTTTTCCAGACATCAGGCAGAAGGTTTTCAAAGTCATTTAGATGGTTGAAAGCAGCAAGAGATGCCTGTCATGACTGTCAAAATCTCCTAAAGCAGGCAATGGAAGTTAGGAACCAAATCTACTTACAAGCTCATACAAATCCCACATCTTCCAACGCTTATGCACCTCTGAAGACCTAGCCCACTATAGACCCACAGGAGTAACCCTATGTCCACTAAGCACATCAGCTGAAATTTTGTCTAATTATATATCTATAATTTATATATACATATTTAATTTATTAATTATATTTTAAATATAACCTAGCATTCATTAGGCCTATTTGGAGGCCTGTTTGGAAAAGAAGGAACTATTCACTCTTCTCCTTCACTACTCATCACCCCAGGAGGGCTGAGGGGTAATTGCTTCCTGATGACAACAGCTGCTGTGCTGTTGTACCCTGTGGTACAGATACACAGCACTGCTTAGACCACAGATAGAAGAAAGGGTTTAAAAAAATAAAAAAAAGTGTGAGTTTTGTATTAATTTATTCACTCTTTTATGTGCTGGTTTGCTTTTGAAATCAGGCTTCTTGGTATAAATCAAATAGATCATTCCACCAAATGACAGCAATGGTGGTGCCCCTTCCTGAGGATGCAAGATCCCAGCCAAGGGTCACTGAGATCACAGGACAACACGGGAAGTGCTTTTGCTCCACAAACCAGTTTTAATTTACCCCATCTGTAAAGGTCCAAACTCCAAATGTTTCAGGCTGTTAAGGACACCAGGACTCTCTAGCTGGACAGATGTCCTACTGTAATGGGAGCCCTCTTGTGAGAAAAAATCCACAACAACAAGCAGCAGCTTGGGCTGTCATTTACTTTCATTTACAACTTCAAAATGCTAGAGGATTTTTTTTTTAAAAAACTCAGGCCAAGAAGAGAAAGCAGCTGCCCCCATGGTTTTATATGCATTAGTTCATGCACTTTACACCAAAGCGTACCTCAAGGCCAACACCCACAGGAAATTAAAATTTCTGGTAAGCCTGCAATGCACAAGCTTCAGCTGGTATTTCACTGTCCTCACAGCAAAGTCTTTCCAGGAGGAAGAGGGGACTTTTGGTACTCCTTGAAGGCAGGTCATGCAGGATGTTTAAGGTTCTGGAACAGCAAAAGTACATGTCACTTGCAGTAACACTGTTGGTAATGATAACAAGGTATCATTGCCCTACTTCATATACTTTTAACTAGACCTCAAAGCATTTTACAAATGTGGGAAATTATTAGCAAAAAGGGAATTCAAGCATCAAGAAAAGATACACAGCAGATGTGTATCAGAGCTATTTCCTACTAACTTGCTGATTTACAGTGCCTCCATGAATGGTTTTTGGTATTTCATGCAATTTGAATGTTAATTCTTTTATTTCAGTTGTTGATGTGTGAAGATTATTTTACAATTTTTTTTTTTCCTTCTGTAAATAGATGCATTGGAAAAACGTCAAAGCTTTTGAATGACTCAGAGACTTGATTATATTCAAAATATAGGCTCCCAGGTGCTATGGTTTGAAAGTGTGGTTTCAAACTTTAATTAAGCACCACAAGTTATAGAATACAGTAGGTGGTGAAGGACACAAAACCAAGTGATGTGCCTAACTTTGTAAAAACACGCAATCCCAGTGTACCATGGCGTTTTAAACACATCTGAGTGAAAAAGAATTTAAAATGGAAAATCAAAACCATTTCTCCCAAAGCAATGTACCATGGCCAGAATATCTTTTAGAGTTTTTAAACAAAATTCCATCAAATACTGATCCACCCACTGGAAGGTGGGAAGTGATACACAAACACGTGTTATTACTGCTATTATTATGCAACTACAAACGCCCAAAAGCCTTAGCTCCTATAACTGTGAACTGACTTTTCAAAACCATTATTTTACTGTTTATTTCAAACCAACTTTGTTACACAATGTATCTAAACTGCTTTCTCACTTGATAAAGATAAAAATAATCTTGAAAATTATACAAAAATATTTCTTTGCTTTCTTTTTTTTTTTCAAGTCAGCTGTATTTAAGTTGTTTGTTTTTCTGGTTTGGACTTTTCTTCTAGCATAGCCAGTAAACTGCAAATCACTTATTTGTACAGTTTTACTGCAGACTTAGCACCTCAAGGTTTCTAAGCCCTCCTGTTCTAAACACAGCAGTTGTACGGTGTAAAATGCTGAGATCCTTTCAATAGCACTTTGACTAACAAGGAAGGCCACTCTGCAGTTATTATTACCACCTCACCTTTCCAATATCTTGCTAAAAGCTACTTAGCTGTTTCAAAGAATGCATATTGCCCTTATGGTGTTTAAGAGAGACACACCCCCAGAGCCCTAAGAAAACTTAGCAGCTGGGAAGCTATTGACTAATACCTAAGTACATAACATTTGAAGCACGTACCAAGGTCAGTAGTGCCTTTACAAGAGCTGTCTGGGCAATCTCACAGATGGACCTTTATATCAGCACAGAGGCTGTGATCAGACAAAGTGGCCAATTTGCCTTGGGGTAAGAGTTTAAAAAGTGCCTTGATCTGTTTAAAAAACTCTCTGAGCTCCAGCATCAGCAGAGGCAGTGACAAGTGATAATAAAGGTCTCATTAAGCCTCAGTGGAACCAAATACAAATTCCCCTTGTTGCTGGTCTCCCCAACTTCAAACAGTCACTTAGTTGCTTGAGGAGCGCCCTGGGAAGAGGTGGGAGCCCGGGGCCAGCAAAGGTCACAGCTGAATCTCTGTTTCACTACAAGAAAATAAAGGCCTCCTTATATGTAGAGGGGACCTGCATTTATACAGTCAGCTCAGGCCTGGTAAAGGGCTCTAGTATAAATAGGTCTTTGAACTAAAAAGGTGTCCTAGTGCAGCAGAGTGTAATAGTACCTGATACTTAATCTCACAGTGGTTCCTTGGTTTACATGCCCGTTAACTACAGGGTATTTCTCCAGCTATCAGATTTCTGCTTGTGCTTTGGTCAAGCTCTCACGCACAAGGCTTCTATGTCCAGGCTCTGGCAAGCTCCCTTATTTTATGACACAGTCTCAGACTTGGCTGCTTTTCCTAAATGTTCAGACAGTGAGCTTAATGCCTTGAAGGGTCAATTAAATATATATTCAGCAATATCATTAGTTTAACCAAAAAAAAAAAAAGTGCTAAAGAACCATTAGAATACAAATGCCTGAAAGTACAGATATATAACTGTCAGAATAAAAGGCTGCTGGATGTCTTCCAGAAGGCTTTTAGAGAAAGGAAAAGTTAGCTTCATCTCCTGCTAGCATGAAATGCTCATGTGTACTTTGAAAAGTTTTTATGCTGTTTATCACATTTTTCCTTCTTGTCTGAGCAAATGTTACAATGAAAACAAGGATGTTGGCACGAACTCCCAGAATTAACTCATAGGAACTAGTTCGGCAGGAGAGAGGGCCATCAGCCCATCCTTCCTTTGCCTGTTGTCAGTCTGAAGAACCTACTCTACCCAAATCCATGTTACAGCAGAATGACCTCTTTGCTATAAGCACCAACTACCTCTGTAGCTTTCCTCCCTTTTTTCTTCTTTAGGACTTGTAGAAGGTTTCAAATAAATAAGCACATCCCTTTCCAAAGCACTTGAAAATGGTACTGGCAACTCCTGTCTCAGCTGCTGCACAGACTTGTGGGAACTGTACAATGGCTGAAAGTCACTGATTGTCTCAGCAACCATCTTCTGTGCTGACATTGCCACAGGAAAAGCCTCTACTTCATATCTGGGAGGTCCAGAGACTGGAGTGAAACCATCATACCACTTAACTGAGGCAAATGAAAAGTCATCAGGAACACATGCTGGTTTACGCTTGGGAGATTCATCTATGCCAACATCTGGATTGGAACCAGCAACCTTGGGGGAAAAAGTTATCCAGCCTTCTGTCTTCTCAGCCGCTGAGGTCTTGACAACCTGTTATGCGTATGTCACCTGTAGGTCTCTTTGTAGTGAAATCTTTCTTAGAACTGGTCCAGTTTCCTGAGTAACGAGTTGATAATTCACAAGTAAGATCTAGTCAAGAGTGCTATTTTAAGTCAATTTCATCCTCCACTTACCACGCTTAGAAAATAATCACAGTTCTCTTCTGATGACTTTTTCATACTTTTACTCAGCGGTGTTCTCAGTAGCTCTCGCCAGTCTGTAACACACATGAAAGGAAGAGAAGAACAGCTGAAAAAACAGTGCAGTGGCCCATTTTGGCAGGCACAGACAGCTGGGGTTTGCTTGGCCACAGTGAAAAATAACAGCTGTGCTCTGCTCTGTGATCCACAAAGGATCCCATAGGACCAAGGAAAGTGGCTACAACAGGTCTAGGGAAATTTAATCCTGCTGGCATTGTGTACTCCCTGCTGTGACCCGTGGCCTTTTGTCTGCTCCCTCCCATCCCTCGTGACTCCCTCTGTCCCCATTTCTGTGATCTACCTTTCCAGGCACCAAGACTATTTCAGCTTAGAGTCAAAGTGTTGCTGAGGGAGAAGTTCACGAGCCTGAGTATTGAATTCATAGCTATCAAAACAACCCTTGCTCCAGGTAGTCTCGTTCAAGGCTGTCATCTCCGGTGTATTGATTCAGAGCAGCCTTTTGGAAATAAAAGGCCTTGACAGGTATGGCTTCTTTTATTAGATTCTCTGAAGTAAGATGAAATCTTGCCCGTTGAACCAGTTCAGTCCCCAGGAGTGCCAAAAGGCGGATCGGAAATCTCTGCAAATGAGCAAACTGGAACATCTGTTTTCCATTCTGTTGATGTTTCCTACCTACAATGAGCATGCCCGTATGATACAGTTGCTTACTGTCTTCATTTCGTCTGTGACACAGAATGCACATGACATAAGATCGGTGGCTTAATACACAACAGAACAGCTGTGCCCTCCATTCAGTCTGTGCAGATTCTGTTGACTTCTATGAGATTAGCATGAATGTCCCCAGCGCTGAGCATTAAGGCAAAGAATTAGTAAGTTCTCGGCTCTATCTGTACGCATTTCTAAACTAAAGAGTAGTATTGTATGTTGGCTGTGTGCGAGGCAAACTCTTTCTGACTACATCTTTCTAGCACCTTCTGCTGCTCTCCTACAAGATAGGTCCAGCAAAGACTTAACTAGACAGAAAATGTAACTTCTACCCAGTGTGTCCTTTGAGCAGGGATAACCACACGCGGTCAGCCATCTTCTCTTTGTGGACTCTCAGCCAGTGCTCCTGTCCATTCTTCACATGGCAACATTTCACTAGGAAATGCTTGAGGAATTGACTCATAGCCAAAGCTAAATCTTGATAGGAAGGACTGAGTTTCATTCTGAGCAAAGAAGGAAGACCTGTGAACTCAAGATGATTTAAGCTCCCTTTTCCTGCAGAAGCTGTGAACAATCTGCCCCACTGCATACAAATGAGCATGCCATATGATGTGTGTGATTCTAAGGCAAATGACCTGAAGAAGCCTGGATGATGCAAATGACTGATAGCAACTTCAAGCCATGACTCAGATTAGTGCAGATCACCACTCTGAGCTTTATAGGTTTTGAGTGGTCAGCTCAGCCAAGCAGTCAGTTTAGAAGTCTTCAGTGTAGCCAGTTAACTGACATTATAAAATTGGCATTAAAAGAATTTTAATGTGTTTGCCTAAATGAGTCATATGATAGAGCAGTTCATTACCAAAAGCATAGCATTTAAACTCTAGGGTTTTTGTTTGCTTTGTTTTAGTAAAAGACTGTATTACACTGCTACATAAATACATGGACCAATGCGTCACACAGGATTAAATCAACAACATCAACCATTTGCTAACACCATTCTAGCTTTGTTTTATTTTTTTATCTCAATACAAATATTATGTCTTCCATTTCCCCCCACCTCCACTAAAGTCTGCCCACCTTATCCCTTCTTCCTTTTAATTTGTCTGGATCTATTTCTTCCCTTTTTCCCTAAACCATTCTTTTTCTTTCTCCAGTCTGTTGTTCAGGATCATCCTAGGCTTAGCAATACCACTATGAAGTGTCAGAGCCTTAGAAATAATTGCTCCAGAGGTCTACATGACTCACAAGCACAGAAATCTCCACTGAGCAACGTGAGTCATTATATCTGAACACCAATAAAATGCATACCCTTCATCACCACTTGTCTTGTTTGACCTGTACACATTGATGCCTCAAGTGGCAGAAAGTACATTAGGAGTATTTTACAGTATTTAAATGGGTCATTACCATAGATTTTTTTAACCCCCCCTTATCAACGACCACCTCCAGCACCCAGCAGAATCCAGAGTGAGTTTCTCGAAGAATAACATGCTCCAATAAAGAAGGCACCAAGTCCGATCACTGAACAGGAGCTTCACCATCAAGTCCTCGTCAACATGCTAATTTTTGGAAACTCCGGCTACAAAGAAGACCAGGTTCTCCATCCCACTACCCGCAACTACCATGGGAAGGAGATGGCAACAGATTTCCAAGCACTCCCTCCTCCTTGCAGAACACAGCCTGGGACAGCCTAACACATTAAGCAATTACTAGGGCTGTTTATCCAATAGAAGCAGCAAGAGGAATGACAAATTTCTGTCATAATACCAACTTTTGTTTCCTATTGGCAAATTCTATGGAATCTGAATACACCAGTTAGGCAGGACTGTGTTTTGACCCGAGTAGGACTAGTTTCTGTCGCTGACATTTATCTAACTACACTTACACAACCAAAGTGATCCAGCTTTCCCTTGCACATCCACCCACACTCCACCACACACACAGAGCTTGGACACAGTTACGTGCTATTTTGCTAAACATGCTTTACAATGATGTAATTCTCACCTGGGAGGAAAAATCACAGTGGTGTAGCTATAAAGGATATAGAAGTATGCAGGATCCCTACGTCTCTGCTGGCTACGAAAGTGGGCTTTGAGGTGAAATTGGCCAGAGCTCACTCATGTTCCTGAACACAAAAAAAAACCATAAAAATTAATCCCAGCCATTAAAATACCTGGGATGTATTATCTATATCTTGGTAAAACTGTATCAAGGCTTTTATTCATCTAAGCATTTTGGGTTTATTTTAGCAATTAGACCTTTAATCAAAATATTTCTATTAGCTCTAAGATGTGGAGCAAGCCTCAGGGTTGGAAAATGCAGTGTGTGGAAATTCCACTGAGGCTGGCTTTTATGGATTCAAAATGCTGAAACACTGAGACTCGGATCATCAGAAAAACTGTCCTCAAAGGCATATTCCACTTGTCTATTCACGATGACTAGTAAGTGCACGTGTGTATGTATATACAGATATATATATATGTTTCATACACATGGGTATAGCTGTTGTGTTCAAATACTTTTCAGGGCTTCTGATTAGAGTTACTAGAAACACCAGCAATGACATAGAAAGTGATTTTTAGTGGGCAGCTGAAGGAAAGGGACTAGCTGTTGTTAACATTTCTGTGAAGCATTCAGAATTTGAACTCCACGTACCAATTGGACTGTTGCGTTTTGGTTTGGGGTTTTGGTTTGTTTCAGTAAAAGGGCTCTATGGCAAGGCCACTATAGTGTGTATAAAAGTGACATTAAAAAGCTATTAGCTCCTAAAACTGGCAGCCAGAAAAATGTAAAGGCTGGCTCAGGTGCCCTCAAGAGGTTTGCAGAATTTCAGACATCTGCAAACCTAGTTCAAAGCTTGAGGTATTCCAAGCAGAGCTACGGCCTAAACTGATTCAATATGAAACACCTCACTTTTAGAAGATTTTGTCCAGAAACACATGAAAGATTTTGGGTTTGAATTCACAGCTTAGTTGAGGACAGAGCTAAAAGCATCCTGCAGGAGGCATTGCTGCACACGTGCATACTGGTGGCAATCAGACACCTAGTCCCAAAAGAACCACCTTGCAGAGCTTGTGCTTCCTAGAAAGATCCAGTGATGAGAGAAATCAGTGCCCAGTACTAGTATTCAGTATTCTTCCACCTGGGATACATTTTAAAGGAAAGAGAGGAGAGGATGTGTCAGTTTACAGCAATTTATGGCATAGAAATCCATGATCCTAAATAATGAAGCTCTCCGTGTCATCTGGTGTGGTAAAACCTAAACAATGCAGAGCAAGTCCTGAGGAAGGATAAAACTTCAAATCATGTATTTCTCAAACCAGCTGGGAGGGGGTGGGAGGGGTGTGTGTTTTTTTCAACAACTATCCTGCACTGTTGAAATGATTTGACAAAATTCAGTTCAGGAGAGGCAAATAAATCAAAACTCACAGCTCTGGGCAAATAAATTCCCCAGCTCATCAGTTTACTCAGCTTTGAAATATTGCTTTCTCAGGAGCATCTTCCTGAACCACTGATTTTCCACACCTCTCTGAACACATGGGCAAAGGAAAGCAATTACATGGTCACGGCTGCCTGCAGTTGCAGGAGACTGGACCTGTAACCATACAAGGTCCATCCCAGTGACAGGCAAGGCTGGAATCAATGTGCCTGAGCACAGAATTGGGTAGCGCCCTGGAGCTCTTCCCCAGATGGACTGATGTCTACATCTTAAATAGTGATAGAAATGGGGGAATTACTCTAAGCAGGATATTTTAAAAAAAATATATTAAAAAAAAAACCAACCAAATTCCAGCTCCAGCACACTAACATAATTTATGAAGCACTCTGGTTCATTAGGATTATGAAATGCCTAACTTATGGGTGAGGATCTTCCTTCTGTCTTGCTAGGATCTCACTGGACCTGAAAGGTAGAAAAACAGCTATGTCCAAACCCAGGATTAACAGGGAACTGCCACAGCCGAATGAAATCCGGCAACCAAAAAGAGTAGATCTTGGAGAAATCTGTCACACACCCCATCTTCTCTTAATCAACAAACCAAGTACACATAGTACTTCTGTGAACTCTCTCAGAGAAACCAAAATACTTTTCCTCCAAAGAGTTGTGCTAGTGAAAGGAAAATAACAGCAGCATTTCAAGAAAAAAAAAAGTAATTGACAGTATCATTACGGACATGCAGCACAACTTTCAGGCAGTCCTGTAATCAAATATTTACCAGGCTGCATTAGCCTGGGGGGTTTAATGATGTGAGGGAGTCGAAAAGCACCGACACTGTTCACGAAACCGACGGTGGGGAAGAAAGCCCGCGCCAGGAGATGGCACTGTGGCTCTGCGGATAGGGAGCCGGCTCCCGGCCACCTCTCCCAAGACCATGGTCCACCCAAAAAAAAAGCTGCTTCGCGTGAAATAGGAAGCTCACCCCGACATGTTCTGAAATTACCGGGCAGCCAGTGAATCCCTCCTCTGAGGCACACCAGCACAAGGGCAGTCCTTTTCCTGCTGGTGTCAAAGCTAATGAATCCCATTGTAAAATGATAACGCACGCTTTCTGATTTTTTTCCCCCAACAGAGGCAAAACCCAAGAGCCTCAGGTGAAGAATTTTGACGGCTTAGGACCTTTTTTCCCCATTTGTGGCAAAAACAGGTATTGCACAGGGCACAGATCTAGAGGCCAGCACCAGCTTCAGTAACAGGGGGCTGTTGTTTCACCTGCTGGATGGTGGCCATCAATACGAAAGCTTTCCAGGCAGTGAAACCTGAGTGGCTCAGTGACTCCCTGCTGACATTTTATCCTTGTAGCCTGTGAACTGATGTGCAGAAACAAGCATCATGCTGCTGCATCCAAATTCCTCCTTCTCCAGCCTCTTGACAACTTCCTCCAAGTCTTATTTTCTGTGTACTACTCAAGCAATTTCTGACTCACTGTGGCAGGATTTTCCTGATATGTAACTCTTCCTGAGGACATGTCTTTCAGTGAACTCCCACTACAGAAAGATGGGCCTCACAACCCTGGGACGCCCACTGAACCCACTTCTTGTTTCAGTGTTTTGTCTTCCAGCTGCTTTCCCTCCACCGGCCAGGGTCTGGCTGTCCCTTTTGGTTACCCATCCACCTTGCTTGCGGCTCTTCTCCATTAGCAGATAACTTGAAGTTCTTCATATTCTGGACCTTTTCCAAGTTTCTAGCTAGCAGACTCCACTGCATTACTGATCTTATTGTCACCATTGTCCCTGGGCCCTTGCTATCTCACATGATCTGTGTTTCACTGGGGCTCCTGTCTTAGTTTTAGCTGTTAGCCACTGGGACTCTGACCTTCTCACTGGCCTGTAGACTCCATTCTTTGGCTTCTTTGCTCCCATTTGCTACCTGGCCAAGGAGCAGTGGTCTCTTGGCTTCTATGTCCTGTGGGATGTCACTCCCTGAGGGCCGCAGCAGGTGAGCTCACTGGAGGAAAGCAGCACCTTAGTCACCCAGCCCATCACAGCCTAGCATATTACGGGGAGATAGTGATAATGGATTACATATAGCTCACAGCACTGCCTGCTTCGCTTTTGCCATTAAATCCTTCCTTGTCTGCACTCCTGATTCAATATTGTCATTGTTTTGTGACTTCTCATGGGGAAGCATCTTCCCTTCATGTGATTTACTGTTCAATCACGTGAATCCTGTGTCAGTAGTAGGTGGTTTGTGGCCTTAACATAGCACATAAGTTTTTCCAGATGCTACAAAGCGGACCTTCTTCTTCCTGATCACAGCTTTTCACTGGGTGCCCATCTGAGAATCCCCTTCCTGGACACCAAACTTCATGCTGCTCTTGCTATTAAGAGGACACTGGGTTATTCTGGCCTGTATGAAGCTGTAAATTTTCCTTTTGCTGTTTGCACTTCATTACTGCGCTACTTTGCACAGCTCATATACTGCCCATACAAGCATTGTTTTTCCATGGTCAGTTTGCGTTGACCCACCTCTCTTCTGCCTCCTGGTTCCTTTAGTTTGATCCTATTTATTTGTTCTGAACTACCAGCCTGTGCTCCTTGCAGTCCTGCCCGAAGCCATCCTTCTTTCCTGCTGCAGTAGACTGCCTTGCAGACAGACAGTCCGTGCAGAAGAGCTTTGGAGCTCCCAGTGCTCCCAGCTAAACGCGGCCTACCTGCCATATGTCTGTGAAGGTGTCACCCGCTGTGCCAGTCAGTGCCACTGACAGGTGGGGTGTAGCCTTTCACACGTGCCCCCACCCCTTGCCCTGTATAGCCAAACCCAGATCAGAGACTGAGCTATAAGTTTATATCCTATTTTACCTTTCTGCTTGTTCATGAATCCGTGCCCTGCATAAAGCATTCCTTCATGAAGAGTTTCCTCTCCCCTCATTTTCCCTTTTTATTCCCAAATAAAATAAACTTTCTTTTCGTCATATTCTTGAAACGCACCATAGCTACTTTATTTCAGAAAAAATGAGACAGGTTTTATTCTAAAACTGTATGGAAGTTAACGCCTTCTACCGTACATTTGCAGTATAAGGCCCTGCGATTGTTGAATGGAAATGTGGGGTAACAAAGCTGAGGTCACTGTTTAACTGGTATAATTCAGGGAAGACTTTGACTCACTAATTCTAACTTTTAGCTGAACAATGCAAAAATCCCTTGGGTCACAGCCTTAGGAAACTAGCGCCCGTTATTTAATTGGTTCACTAAGATGGTGCCACTCAAGATTCAGCCTGTCAGCAGACTAAATCTGCCCAAGCCTCACATGCCTCAGCACATTTCTTCATGGCAATGTTGCAATTTTGCTAGATTGGTACAGCTTTTAAGACATGCTTTTTAAAGCTAGCTTACCCTTTTATGCCTAAAAATAATTGCAGGTGGGGTTTATAATTGCTAGAACAAGTTTCAACTCTTACACTTCAAACTACCCGATTGTCTTTGCAAGGCGAGCACCAGGAAATACTCGTCTAGCGCACTGCAAGAAGGTTGTTAACAAGTCAAGCACTCAGAAGTAAGGAAAAGTGAGAACAAAAGTAGTCCATGAATACCTAGACCAGCTTCTTTCTGAATACTACATGGACATTGAAATTACTTGACCATTTAATGACATAACCTAGCATCACAGTCGTCCCTGTTTTGAGCAGGGGTTGGACCAGATGACCTCTGAGACCCTCTCCAAGTTAAAGCATGCTACGATCTATAAAGATTTTTCCTATAATTTTTGCCCTGGAGCATATGTTTTCCTCTGCACATGCAATAAATTGTGACCACTTACTTAATGATCAGCATTTTGTAATTCTGGTCTTTTGCCAGTGTGTGTCCTCCAGGCTTGACCAGCGTAGCTTGATGTATGAAGCAACTCTGCTACTCCAGACACCTGAGTTCCATCACTCCCATCCAACCAGTTTAGTTTTGCATGGTGAGAAAAAGTATTTCCCTCCATTTCCTTTTAATTTGCTACCTGATCATTTCAGTGGGTGCCTCTTAGTGCCTACTGTAATTAATAGGAAAATAATTGTTCTCTTTTCCATACCACTCATGGTGCTTTATGGTGTTCTTGTATTTCCTCCTCAGTCACATCTTTTTACCAGCCCAAGAGATTCATGAAGAGCTGAATCCATCACAAGTTTTACAGGGTTAGTATTGACCATACCCA
Organism: Ibidorhyncha struthersii; assembly: GCA_013398815.1. NCBI lineage: Eukaryota > Metazoa > Chordata > Aves > Charadriiformes > Charadriidae > Ibidorhyncha > Ibidorhyncha struthersii. Next base: position 275,272 of record VZSZ01003182.1, on the reverse strand, counting down.
GGTGAATTCCCATTCCACAGGTAGGTAAATAAGGATACATGTTTCCAACTCGTGCTGGGTGCAATACAGTCTTTCTTCTCTATATTTCTCATCCCTGCCTTGGGTCCCTAAGGGTGCTGCTCCACAGCACCTGTGGCTGCTACAAATCTGCCCAGATGTAATCTCTCTCAGTCACTGGCTTGCTTTTGCTGTTTCTCCATCATGAGGCCACACTGTCAGTTGCCATTTGCTCAGGGATCTTAACCAGCTGCAGACTATTTGCAGACTGTTTGTGGGGTTATTTTTGAGTCTGTTCAGGTTTCCAAGGTAACCCACCAAGGGGGACAGAGAAGCACCCGTGTGGAGAGCAGGGATGCAGGGAGGTTGATGGGCAGGAGGGAGGGCAGGACTACAGTGGTCCTCACAGACCTGCTGCTGGGAGTCTCTCGTACCACCAGGATGGTCTGGCTTGCCGGGGACTGCTGAAACAGTTCTCGTCTTTAACACTCGGCCCCTGCTCTGCTTTCAAAAGCGTCAGCTGGGCCACAAGTACTGCTCAGACACTTGTGGAACAGCTGCCAAACCACTAATTTAGAGCCTAGCATCTAAAGCACTAATTCCAGGTTAACTTTAACAAGCCAAGCTAGGCTATAGCAATTCCGTACACAAAAATATCTGGGAGAAATGAAACACCTTTTCTCCACAAGCTGTCTCTATTAGTGACAATAGTGCTTCCAGGCACCATAAAAAATAGTTTTGACATAATTTATATAGACAAGGAACCTAATTTCATCAAAACTGTGTGGCTTTTTGTTTCCCTAAGGAGTATAAAATTACATTTGGTTATAACTTTGACCAAAGCAGAAGTTGCCTCTTAATTGTGTTCATATCTTGCACCATGTGCAGCAAGGAAAATGAGTGCTAAACAATGTGGTAAGCAGACTAGAACCTGCCAGATGCCCATTGTACAAAGCAAGATGTGTCCAGCCAGAATAAGATGCTCTATAAGCTCCTAATTTTTGCCCCATTTCAAGTTAGGACAGGGACTGTGCTGAGCAGGGCTCAGAGTGATGTTTTATACCTTCCTTCACGGACCATCATTCTCCCTATCAGAAAGCTCCTAACATGATTAAAGTCAGGAAAACTTGAAAAAAAACCCACATCTTTTCCCCTTTTATTTCTATTTACACTGTCCCAAGTGACTATCTGGCATGACTGAATGAGAGCACACACTTGAAAATGGAAATGATGAAGCTGCACAAGGGATGCCACGGTGCATAAAGGTGAAAGCAATGTGGCCAAGTGAAGCACAGAGAGAGAGAGACAGGTAAGCACCCAGCTGGAAAAGCAGGGACTCACTGTATATTTTACTAGCTCGATTTAAGTAAAACAGTATCAGCTCAAATGTCAGCTTGCCAAAGAGAGAAAGCTTTCCGGAGCAGGATCACCCTTTTAGCCTGTGTTTATAGAGTCCCAAGGTTAAGAGGCACTTGGTTCATAGCTTCTGGGGGCTACTACAGCACTGAAAAATAAACATAAATAATGTAATTAAGAGACATCTTCAGAAGTCTGCATCTCATTGTGAGAGCCCCACATGATGCACACTTCCCTCTGGGATTAATATTTCCATTAAATCCAAGCCTCAGCATTTTCCCTCCTGAAGCGAATATTTATTTAAAATTTCCTCCAGCCTCCAAGGCAAAACCAGTGGCAGCCCCCACTGCCTGGCTGCTCACCAGCAGACCCAGTTTCACTCCTGTGTCCCCAGCCATGAGAGCTGTGACAGCAGCAGCCCTGGTCACACACTCGCACAGCTGGATCGTTTCTGAGCCCTTCGGTAGACCTCAGCAGGGAAAGGGGCCAGGATTTGCCCTCAAGGGAAAAGTGGCAGCAGCCGACCCCCGGACCAACCTGAGTCTGAAACTATGCAGCTGTGCTGCCTCCCAGAGCAGGAGATGACTTTATCTGGTGCTGTTGATAACACCTCCAGTTTAGTGCTGCTCTACTTCTCTGTGTCATCCCTCCTCATCAACTCTTTAAACAGATTATGGGGTCAAAGCTAAGCCTGAAGGAAACAGCTTCAGCAATTTACTAGTAATAAAGTACAGGTATGTATTGACTTACCAAATAAGTCCAGCTGCAGATGCAGCACCCTGCAGCACCTCAGAGAGGACCCAGGAGAGGACATCCCACAGGAGCCTGTGGAAGACCTCAGTAGGCTCATGCTGCCTTCTCTTCCCCATCCAACGTCTGGCTGAAGATCTGGCATCCCCTGAAGCAGATGGATGCCATATCTCTTCCAAAACGCTCATTATCAATAACTATAACCCTCAACAGTCTTATTACCCATGATCAGCCCCTCCATTTTCACACAGGCCTTAATGAGACAAAAATGGCAGCTTACCTCCGGTGCAGACTATTTCAAAAGTGGTTAGCAATGTCTGGACCTGGCTCCCCGTTGCAAATAAACCCACAACTAGTACAAAATTATCTGACTAGATTAACTGTTTGCTTAGGGGTCTGTTATTTCACATTTCAATATGTTAGTAATATTATTATTGACACCACTGTTGTTACTGTCATTAGTTTGAACGAGGGTGCCTATCCCTACAGAGCGCACATCTGCAAACAGCAAAAATCAATCTGCTTTTGTTTGTTTGAAAGAGGCCTGCAGTTCTGGTTTGAAGGGCCAGATCTTATCCCAAACTTTGGACACGTCTGAGTGTGATATATCTAGTGGTTGTGTCTGTTGACTGAAGCAGGAGTAGTCTTGACAACTGGCTAATGACGCTCTTAACTGGATTGTCCAGGTACAATTAGCTTTATTGACTGACTTTACCCCATGTTGTTTGCCAGTGAGATGAAGGCACACTGTGCTATTTGCTGTCTTATCACTTGGTTGAGTGAGACTATAAAATAAAAGGAAACTATAATGAATGTATGCCTTTAACCATCTTTACAGCTAAGAGTGGTCCAGCATCTGGCCACTCCTTCAGTAAATCTCTGGAGATGCCCGTATCCTGTCTTGAAGAGCACTCTTCTCACCTACACAATATGCTTCCACTGTTTATCGCAAAACAAACACATTTATTATCTGACTTGTCTAATTTCCATAATGTTGTTGTATCTTCTAAAAATTAACATATTTAGGATGTTTCCACTTAGTAAATAAAACTTGTAAAGAGCAGTAAAAGCAAATAATTAGTAATCCATTTATTTCTTTTGTTATTATTCTCTGCTGAATGTGCACAATGCATATTTGGTCAATGATCTCTCAAATGTTGAGAGATCATTCAACAGATTCCTGTTGAAATTTCAGGGTGATTGATACCAGCACAGTGTTTAGATCCTATTGAGGACTGAATTTCCACTAGGAAATAAAAAGCAACATGAAAAAAAATCAGGGGAGATTTTGAGACTACAGCCTTTAAGCCACATCTTCAGCTGGGGCCAGCTCCGTTAACTTGAACCAAGCTGTGATAGTCTGTGTGCAACAGGGAAAACTCTGTCCCCTCGGGAAAAGGTGACTTCCAGCAGCAGAATAATTATATCACTCTGCAAATCTCTAATCTCCAGCAGATGGATATCACCATGGGTTATGATCAGTCCTCCCCAACCATTCCTCCAAAAAGAAGGGCCCTTGCTAATCCGGGAATAGTTAACCACATTGCTATAGCAAGCACTGTGTTTTCCAGTCTTTTCCAATGTCTCCTTCTGAAAAGCTTCCTGGACCAGTTTCATTCGAGGGAGTGAAAAGGAATACTTTTTTTTTTTCTCATGCAAGTTTCCTCTCCCTAAATTCCAGAGCCTGGCAAGTAATTAGTCAACCTAAAATATTCTTTGACCAGTGTTAATCAACTTCGGCAACCATTCTGGTGACACAGTGTGCAATGCCAAGGCAGTTATTTTCCTTATCAATCCCATAAGGATTTAGACCAGGATGCATAAACAAAGGAGCAGGGAATAAGGAGGTGGAGCTGGGAGACGGGTGGACCCCTGAGGACAGCGGTGTTCAAACACCATTTAGAAGGGATTAGCAATATCAGCTTCTGGAGAGCGAAAGCTACAAAAACGCCACACATTAAAGGTTTTGAAAAAGATTTCTTCACAGCTTCCCTTCCACCTCTCCCATTCAACCTACTGTAGACTTTGCAACTCTAATCTAGTGAGTGGCTTACCTCCAAGCCTCTTGACTGTGATCTGGCCTCTCTCTGTAAGACAGAGGATGCCATTGTTCCTCACACATTGTTGCAACCATTCTTCCTCGCCCCAACTTTTAGAAATATAAATCAGCTAGAGATAAAGGGTGCTAGAAACAATAGTTGTTGTACAGTAGTGACAGCCTTTTCTTACTTACCATAATGTAATGTCAGACAGAGTAGACTGAGAACAAAGAAACTACAGGACGAATAAATCCCAATCAAAAAAGCCTGGAGAGCTTTGAAACAAGAGAATCCAGACATGGAGGCAGAAGTGTATGTTTATGAGACTCAGACTCACTGCACGGTGCATCTATCCTTAGTGGAGTTGTAGGAAAAAGTGACAATTTGTGCATAAAATGTATTAATATTTTGAAATGTTGTAACATATTTCATGTGCCTTTTTTATCAGAAAAAAGTTGAATAGGAGAACAAGCAAAATTGGTATGGAAGAACAAAAGGACTAAGAAGTAGTAAATGACCCCTTTGATCCCCAAAGGGGCCATTTATCATGGGGAGAAAAATCTGAGAGAGAAATATTCTGCCCCACTCTGTTAATTAGCTGCTTTTAAACTCAAGGCCTGTTAGCCTTAGTTATTCCCACTGGCACTACCAGTACATGGGCAGAACTGCATAGACCACATGGCATTGATAGAGAATTGCCAAGAAGTTTGTTATTGGGCTGAATTCTTCTAAACAAGAGCAACGAAAGGTAAAAAGAGAGCATAAGACAGCAGAACTGCGTGGATATTGCTGCAGTTCCCAGCTGCAGTCCCACAGCACAGAGGGTACCTGGTCAGCAGTGGATGTCCACCATGTGTCCTCTCAAGCCATGTACAACACATTCCTTCTCCCATTCTTGCCACAAGGCCTCATTCCTGCAGATTTGTTAGAATTAGGAGGTAAGCAAGCTGAAGGTGTCCACTGGGTGTACACAATATCCTTTAACCAGTTTACTGGCCACTAGCTGTGTTGTAATTTCCATAGCAGCATGGCCATGTGATGTTCAGCACTCTGCTGGTAGTTGAGGCTCTTCCTGCTGACCAGCCAACATGAAGAACTTGAGATGCAACTAAAGACATTAACCAGGAAAGGGTATTTAGAGCAAGTAATCCTTCCTGTCCTCAGTTTTTGTGTAAATGTGGTGAAAGATGCAAGCCAGAAAGCTGTGGAGATTTGACTCCCCATACGATTCTCCCCCTATGCCAAGAAGTGACCAGGTCTAACAAACAGTGACTTGCAATCATCCACTTTGACTTTTCTAAGGAATGAATGCAGTCGGTGGCAAAGCATTGTAATCACGCTGCCCTTCTAGGGCCCCACAAAATCAGGCAAGAGAGCAAGACAGATCAGTGACTACTGAGAGCCACCAGAACACGAAGATACCCGGAGCCAGAACTCCACCATTTTGGACTGATACACTCTTAGATGGCAAAATGTGCTCTCTGAGACATAATTCTGAGTGTTTCTCAGACAGGAGCTAGACACACTGACGCGTGTATAAGTTTGGCACCTATAACGGGCATTTTAAAATGACTGAAGCCCAATTTTCTTAACATGCAGTGATGGTTGGAGAGAGCATGCCTAACCTACATAATGCTCTGCTTTCCCAATCTGGTTTGTGTCTGGTAGAAAACTTACCTTTTGAGGTTTAGCAGTGAATGACTATTAGCAATAACTAAATACAACCCCCCTTCTGATTGCAGAAGTCCACTCAAAACAATCATTTAGCATTTCTGTGAGAACTTATCTCCTCCACCAAAGCCAGTTATTTATGACTTATGAATAAGACCTCTGTTTGCAAAAAGAAAAACCCCAACAACCCTAGCTTGTCTGGCAACAAGCCCGTAATTATTCAGAGCTTCATGTGGGTGTGGTGAATCAGTGAAGCATACTCCCTGTATTTATTTAACAAATAAGTATACCTCTAGCGCATTTGGCCGCCAACTCGCGATGATAATGAAGTTTGTTATTGAATTAACTCATCTTGCCTAAGGAAGGGCAAAAAACAGATCAAACGCACTTGAACCATGCCGCCCTTGCACATTATTGCTCCGAACTTTTGAGTTCCAGCTCTCTTTGGGGAAAAAAGCCTCACACCATTCTGCGTGCAAAGATGTAATCTTTGAATGAATCTGTTGATTTTAAGTCTGGGTGAGCTACTTTCACACCAGGCAGCTGGAACCCAGGAGCACCCTTTGGGCAGTAGCCACGAGGCACTGGAAGGCACACCGTATAGATTTTGCTGTTGCAACAAAATGCAGAGTGTTTGCTTTTGATTTCTGGAGGCCAATAACAAGTCTTTCTGTCTCCCACAAAATTTTCAGGATTACTCTTTCAACACACCTAACTTTAGTCATTCAGCTTCATTCAGCAGCCTGTGTCATGGGGGTAGAAGGTAATGTTTTAAGATTCCTTATCAACCCTGCTCCGTAATCAATCAAAGATGTCTTTGTTAATCCGTAAAAAATCCTAGTAAAATATAACTACACTAAGATATAGAAAAGAGTTGCTGTGTTTGTTTTACCAAGCCAGCCATGTCATTTGCATAATGTGCTCACACAGTAGCAGCAAATGTATGTGCCATGTAGACAGGTTGTACAAAAATTTAACAAAGATGTCTTTGCATGGAATAAACCAGTCGTCCTACGGTGTTCATGACTATCAGGTAGGTGAATTAGAGACATGAATGCAAGTATCATTTCAGCTGGTGTTCTGTGCTTCAGAGCATGTGCTGCTGTAGTTCATTAAGCTCTGAACCCACTACATTTGATGGGGAGAATTTCCTCACAGATGCCAGGGATAGAACAGTTCTTCTGTTTTGCAAATACCTACGCAGGTGTGAGGAGAGGAGTGGTGGAAAAGTAACCAGTACCATGATCTTATGACATCCCACGTTATGGCAATAGCTCCTCCTGAGCCCCAGATAGAAATTTTACAAAGTTCTTATGTAGTTGTAAAAGAAAACTATAGAAAACTATATGTCTTTGAACCGCGAATCAGCTAAAGGCCCCATGCAAGCCAGCACCTGTGACACCTGATGCAGTTCTCATAAAAAGTGTTGTGTCATTCCTGGAAAAAATAGCTACTTAGCACATATGATTTTCCTTTTTTAGGATATTTTGAGAAGGAAAGTATTTTGAAACATTAAAAAGCCATACCTCTTGAGTCTTAGCCATATCTCAGTGGAAGCCTACAGCAAAATACGCATTGCCTATAGTGGGACTTAAGCTCTGATCTGCAGTCAGATAAAGCTGCTATAGTTCAAGATGTAACCACCTGTAGTTGTTTCCCTGTCCCACTGCTGTGATCACCCGTAAAGCCCAATGCTGTCCATAGTGGCTTGATCACAGTGCTTTTATTCACAGAGTCTCTGTCAGATATGATGATAGAAGATGTCGGTGCCTGTCCCAATCTCAGAGATCAATGTTCCCAGAGAAGAAGAGCTGGCAGAACAGGTCCTCTGCTGAACTGCCCCGCTCACCACTCAAAACATTAATTTAACACATTAATTCAGTCAATCATTATTAAAATAGATGGAGCAATGCCAGCTGAGGAGCAAGCACAGCACCTGTCCTGCCACTAACCTGGAGAGAGGGATGCTTCCCGGCAAAAGTGGTAGCAGACAGTTGGAGCTAGGAACAGCTTCATCAGGTGCCATTGCTAGTGCTGGTGGGAGTGATGAATTTGGGCTCAGCCCAGATCTCACAGAGGGAACTATTGGCTGTATACGATTGCACTAGAGATTGTTTCTCCTGGCACAGTGATGTGCTGACTCTCCTGTCTAATCTTCTCAATTGCTTTTTCTTTAAGTTTGCTACTGGAATAGGAAAGGTCACAACTTCTAATCAGACACAGACAAGAGTTGAGCATTATGGGTGTCTATAGGTAGGCTAGAAAATGTATTCTGTATCAGAATTCATCTCAGGAAAGTCAGGACTGTGTCTATTAAATGTTTCCGTTCTTTATTTTTTTTGTCTTTAAAAGTATATGTGTATGTTTTGCTCTCAAAGGCTGACAAGTGTTAGCCTTGGCTGCCTATAACTATCTGTGCCAGTACGCTAACACCATCAGGGACTCCTCTGTTCTAACTTTCTGGGTTCATAGTACTGGTGGAAATATCTGGCTATAAAGTCACGCTGGAGACACGTGTTATTGCCTAGCCAGGTTCAGTTTGAATTTTAATGCAGACAGGGCTTTAGGTCTGATTTTGAGAGCTGATTTCAAATGAGGACTTTTGCTCCCTAACTAGCTATTCTAGTTTAAGTCTCTCCAAGGAATCCGTCATTGTGAGAAAGCTGCTCAAAGTATTTAAACATAAGATTTATTGTACCCAAGATGGCTATGCTTTCCCTGTTCTCTTTCAGTAATGTGCCTGTTTGGAGTTTTATTACACTTCTTTATTCCTTATTATCTTCTTCTTTCTTCCCTCCACCTCCAATAGCTGAAATGCATATCAGGTACACAGGACAGACAGCAAAGGCAATGCACTGTAACTGGGATTTCTATCTCCTACTGTTGTCCACCAGTTATTTAAACATGGAACAGCATTCACAGTGCCAGTGAGAGTTATGTTTGTTCCAACGCTCATCCTTGCAGACACCAGCCGTGCACTGTCCATTGCCAAGGCTGGAGCACAGCTGCGGGATGCTCTCTGCCGACCCCAGCACCGCAGCATGGCTCGTCTGCCCATTGCTCATTCAAAGCTGGGAAGTTTCTTGGTGAAAACAGGGTTGCCAGTGCACGAGCTGAGCTGTCCGAACCCATAATTGAATGGGTTAAGTGACTCCAAACCTTCCTTTGCCCAAGTTCTCCTCTTCTCTTTTTTCCTGAGATATTGCGGGTAGTACAGATATATTTGAGAGGTGATGTGATTAAAAATCCAAATAAGATAAACCTGCTGAATAATACTGTCCTGAGTGGGAAACAACTGGCCATTGTTTCAGCCTCCTCCTCCACTTTCTTATCTTGTGTGAAAAATACCTGTGGTTCTCAGAGCACATTTCAAACACGAAGGACAGAGCAAGGCTGGGTCTGCAGCACAGACTTCTGCTTGGCAAAGCTACATCTGTCAGGGGTGTGAAGAATGGTGTTCCCTGACAGACACAACAGCGCTGGCTAAGAGCTCCTGCACGGGCACAGCTATACCACCAAATCTGCACTTTCTCTCTCCAATTTTAACCACAGAGTTCCTGACAAAACTGGATGTGTACTAGAGCTTTAAAGTACTGCTCTCATGAGTGGATTTACCAGGACTGCTTGGGGGGCTGTCACCCCAGTGCGGTGCCACAGAGTGCGGGGTTGCCTCTGGCGTGGTGCTGTTAGCCCCCCATCCCAGTCAAGCCTGGGCATGGGCATGGGGGGAAGGTGGGATGTCCAGCTGCCCTGCTTCTCCCCGTGAGCCTTCGTAGGCAGAAAAAGCATTTGTGCCTGTCCTGGGCAGGCATCTGTGGGAGCAGAGACAGGGGAGGCCTGTGTGAGAAACTGGGATGGCACCGAAGACAGGGCGTGCTCCTGCATCTGTGCATCCTTGTCCTTGACAGCGTGCACAAGCCAGACACTCGCATTGGGGTGGCTTCTGGCTCATGGGTTTACAAAGACCAGCCCTTGCTCACACAGGTTTCACCAGCTGCCAGCAATCTCTCCTCATTCCACAGGTGCTACTTTTTTCTCTCCTCCTCTTCCACTGCAGCCCCAGAGAGCATTGTTCAGCATGAAATGCGTCAGCCCTGTGCTAGGCACAAATCACAGAGAGCTGTGGAGAGGATTTGAACAGAAAAACCTTCAGTGAAGACACTGGAATAATATTTGTATCTTCACCTGTGCTGTAAAAGAAGAAAAAAAAAGGAAGACTATAAGTATGACAAAATTCAGGTCTGAGCTTCCTTTGCACGTCTTTCTGAGCTACTTACACTGAGCTGGTCTGTGGGTGACCATGTCTTACACCTGCAAGACTCCCAGAGGGATTTAATAGTGCAGTTTCCTTAGCAGCCAAAAGTTAAAGGGAACCCTATATTTGGCTTCTAAATTGTGTGACTTTCCTAACACCTTTAAATAGTTATGATCCTTCAGCTGGATCTGGGAGGAGGCTGTGTGTAACTAAGGACAGAATTTACAGGGGGGTAGAGACTCCCTGTACAGTGTACACAAGTGGGGGAACTGTATATGCCGAAGGGCTGCTGTAAGGTATAACCTGGAGCACCTGCAGTGATCATTGCAATGGCTTTTCAGTGTTATCTTCACCATTTCTGGCAAGAGGGACTGAGGTGGTGCTGGTTTTGGGGCACTGCCAGCCCTGCCTGTCCCAGTCAGACCTCATTTCAACCCTCCTGGGCCTCCCCCCACCCTGCCCATGGCCCAGGACCCCATGTCGGCCCCCAGGGCCATTTGCCTTGGGCTGCCCCAGCAAGGCAGCAGCAGAGCTGGTCTCCAGCTCCCCTCAGCCCTGCCCTGCCCTGCCATGGGCCTTAGCCCATCCCCATCTCCAGATATAACAGGACAGTTAAAGCTCAAAGTCAAGTTTCACACCCCATTTGGCTCCTCCTGACAAGCACATTCCAACTCTGCTCTCATCCTCCTCCTGCTCCCAACTGAGCACCTACACCACCTCAAAACTGGATTCACAGAACGTTGTGCACCAGCCCTTGAACTTAACTTGCTCAGAAACTGTTCTGACTCCAGCCTCAGTATTTTTATATTGCCTGGTATCTGAAAAACCACCATAGTGTGAGTAAGAGGAGTGACAAGCTTTCACACCTCCCGGGTGACAAGCAGCTCAGGTAACCCCAGTCCAAATAACCATAATTTTAACAAATCCATAAAGTCAGTGAGGTTCCAAGGATTTACCATTTAAATACTCAGAGGCTTGAAAGTGGTGTGCTTCACCATGCAGTGTAGGCTGCTTTGAAGCATCACAGGTAACAATTCTAGGCAAAAGCAACCAAAGCTTCTGTATCCCAAATTAGTCATCTTGTCTATTATTTGATCACCTCCAAAGAAAATCTGAAAGTTGCTGGAGTGTTTGTTACATGTCTTTTTGCCTGCTTTGTTATTATTTTAAAATCTCAGCTTCAGTCAGGCTGCACCGACGCTGCTTGCACTGCTCACCCACCAGCTGCCTGCACGGTGAGCCCTTGCCAGGGCCCAGCCGAGGGCCATGAGCAACTCCTAGGCAACTTCTGAGCCCAGGTTTGAGAGCACCCTGTTCTGGATGCAAGGAGCTGAGCAGTTTGGTTGTCTCCAGGCTGTGCCAGTCAGCTCCCGGGGCAAAAGACATTTGCAAGAATAGCTGTGGCCTTTGAGTCTTCACTGGGCTTCACTGGGCTCCTTCTGGCCTGTCTGCCATCACAGAATCATAGAATGGATTAGGTTGGAAGGGACCTTGAAGATCATTGAGTTCCAACCCTCCTGCCATAGGCAGGGATACCTCCCACTAGACCAAGTTGCTCAAAGCCCTGTCCAGCCTGGCCTTAAACACCTCCNCCCTTGTCCTATCACTACATGACCTTGTAAAAAGTCCTTCCCCAGCTCTCCTGTAGGCCCCCTTCAGATACTGGAAGGCTGCTATAGGGTCTCCCTGGAGCCTTCTCTTCTCCAGGCTGAACAACCCCAACTCTCTCAGCCTGTCCTCACAGGAGAGGGGCTCCAGCCCTCTGATCATCTTCGTTGCCCTCCTCTGGACCCTCTCCAACAGGTCCATGTCTTTCCTGTGCTGGATGCAGTACTCCAGGTGGGGTCTCACCAGAGTAGAGCAGAGGGGCAGAATCACCTCCCTTGCCCTCCTGGCCACGCTTCTTTCAATACAGCCCAGGATACGGTTGGCCTTCTGGGCTGCGACCGCACATTGCCGGCTCATTTGAGCTTCTCATCAGTCAGCACCCCCAGGTCCTTCTCCTCTCAGCAAGATTTTCCACAGACTGAGCAAGGCAGGATTTCACCCAGGGGCCATCCCACAGCAGTGCCAAATGCTCTTGCACTTGGGACACATCCGTTTTCTGCGGGTGGGATGTCAGTGCCAGCAGCGCTGCTCCCGGCCGCACGTAGCCCTGACCTCACCAAACAGGTACCGGGGCCAAGCACAGCAGGCAACTTCTGCTGGAGGCTTTCAACTTGGGCTTTGAAGAACAAACAGAAGACAGGGGAACAGAAAGCCTTGAAACTTCTCTGTTGAACAGGATCCGTAGCTTAATATTTATCTCTTGGTGTGAGGCAAGCAGAGGTTGACTTGTACATTGAATGCAAAAAGGGGTAGGGAGGGGAGTGTTGTGTATGGACATTCACTGTGTTCCCAGTGGTCAAACCACAGGCATTTTTTTAATTCATTAGTGCTTACCTACAACTCTACTTAAGTTTGTGAATATATAAATAATATACAGATCATACTCTGGGCTTTACGCAACAGCTATTTTCTCCAGCACAGCCAGGAACAGTTGTGACTCTCTTCAGCTCCACTGATAAAGTATGAATCATGAGGCAGCAAGAAAAACCCACCTAGCTGTCTTTGAGGTCTGTGACTAGAAAAATAAACTTTTTCTTCCACCTCTGCAAAATTTAGACTTCAGACAAAAATCTTTAAGAAAGAACTGAGTCACACTGGCTTTTTAAACTTTTTAAAGTGATAAAGTTTTGATAAATACTAAGCACAAGACATGAAAGAAATGCTTTATATAAGGTGAAATACTTGGTTTAAAGCGCTACCACATCCCTGAGCACCCTTCAGCTCCAGGCCAGTAACAATTGCTCCACACATCTTATCTTTCACATATTTCCTTCCTGGATTACAGAATCGCAGCATCCCTGGCTAAACTGTGTGTAGAGCAGGGGCCAGCTGCAAGCTGACTGTCATCATCTTGCACCTCATTTTTCACATTCACTCAGCCCTCCAGTGTGGCGTGTGATGGAATACCCATACTGTTGTACCACCCCTTTCAATTTCATGTAACACCCAGCCATTGATTCAGCCTGAAGATGCCCAGCACTGCCTGCGGTACTGGCCAGGCTCTGGTAATGCCCTTCTTCTCTGCTGGGACTCTTCTTCCATTCTCACAGAAGTCCATGAAGGTGGCATATACAAGAAAGCTGATGGCTGGCCTCGTTGCTTCCTCAGAGTAGGAAAAGCCACATCTGCCTTTCTCCAGGCGTCAACAGTTCCTTAGCCATCTAAAATGTGGGGTTAATCTCGTTATCCGAGCTTCATCTACAGTCCATGGTGATAGAGTTAAAGGCATCTCAAAAGGACAGTTCTTCCCACGTATGTTAGACATCTACTTTAGCACAGGATCAGTTGCCCTCTGGAGAAGGCTTTTGTCTTCATTGATTAAAAAGTAAGGCAGACAAGTAGCACAGACTAAGTGTTTAATTTTTAGCAAATCTTATCCCTGATCACGTATTTTGTTACCTGAAGGAAGAAGCAGAGAAGAATCCTATAAAGAGGGAGAGACTAAATCTATAAGGTATAATAAAAGAGAAATTAAAAAGATAAATTTGTTTGATGTAGCCTTGGCTTTCATGGGTACGTTTGCTAAAGGCTCAGCTTGCAATGTAATTTCCAGCCCAAGCTAAGCACCCAGCCTCCTTGGGCATTTCTGATCTTTGCATCAGAGGCGTCTGCAGGGAGCAAAGCTCATTGAAAGCCCATCCCAGGGCTCTGCCAGGCTCTCTGGGGCTTTGTGTTCCCTGTTTCCACCACAGAATGCAATGGCAGCTCAGGTCTATGGTTTGCAGCTTTGGACTGTGGTGGACTGGTGTTATACCAACCAAATCACAACCAGGCATAGCTAGGTTATACCAGGTGGGGACTGAGCAAGTCCAGGCCCTCTGATTATATCACAAACCCTGGAAGGGGAGTCTGAGAGGTAGGTGATTACACCAGAATCAGACAGAATGACTTACAGCCTAGGTAACAACATCTTTCTCTCATTCCATTATTTTTATGGCATACATAGACAACTTATTACATTATTCATTACAAAAAAAATGGAAAAGCATTTCTGTGATGTAGGAAGGGCTTTTAGGCTGGCATGTGCTATTTATCAGAAGCTGACATGGGAGTGGTGAAACAGTGGGAGCAAGGCAGAGATTACTGAAAGTCTTATTGTAACAATCCTCTACCATATTGGCTGGGATTGCTGTAGCCACTTCATTGTCAATACTCTGCCTTTGATTATGGAGACCTTTCATGCATGGGTGAAGATATGTAAGAACAGAACTGCTTTCTAGAGATATTTTGAGGAATCTGGTCAAATGCTCCCACTCCAGGAGGGTACTGATCTCGTGCCAACTTTCCCTACAGGTCCTGCAGTCCTAGAGAGCAATTCTGCACTGTAAAATCAGAACTTCGGCCATAGCAATAACACTCACTCTTCTCTCTCCTCCTTTGCACACCTGTGGTCCTATTTCCTTCTGTGTGACAGAACTCAAAGCATTTTAATTTGCTTTTTTGTTTGTTTTTGTAGCTCCTCACATGTGCCTTGACCCTTCATTTACTTCTCAACCACAGGTGGTATTGCTGGTCTATGACTTCTCACAATTATCTCTGTCATACCTGAGCAAACTCAGCCCATTACAGCTCCCCTGGGGACCTTGGCCTTTCCCACTGTTCATGTAGGACATTTTCTATGAGGACAGGTCATACCTGTTCACTCAGGTGAGGAACTAAAAGTCACGATCAAGCCTGTGATGGATCTTCCCTGTTCTTCCCCTCAGGGCCGTGAGCACCCTTGTTGATCTCTTTACAAAAGAAGGTGGAGACCAGGGCAGGGATGCTTGGGATTCCTGCAGCAGGGCCAAGGTCCTCTTCCTCCCTTTTCATCCCTTACAGGAGGCAAACATAAATGGGATATGGCAGTAGGACCATTTGCAGCAAGATCCTTGGTGTTGGCATCAGTATAATAAATGTACGGAAAATAAAAATTGGCAAGAGAAGGCAGACCATCACTGGGAGGAACAGATCTCCTTCTTGCTCTTTATTGTTCCCTAATACCACATAAGCCTTTTGCTTTGCAGCAGGAGTTTTGGGGTCACCTTTTCAAAGTGCTGCTTTTCCATTTCACTGAATATTTCTGTATTACACAAGGAGGAGTAAAGGTTTCTCTCTACATGGAGAGATAAATTTCAGCTATACCTTCACTCCTCACATGCCTTCCTTGCGTGCTGCATCCCTTTCCAACTGTATGCCCACTCCCTGAAAAAGTTTCCTTATCTCTCAGCCTCACTTGAGATATGTTTCCCCATGAGTGGGGCATGCAGGGATGGGTTTCAGCAGTGGTGGCTGTGGTGGGGACTTGTGTGGAGGGAAGCCATGAGCCGCCAAGTGCCAGCCACAGCTGTGTCCAGCCACCTCTGAAACCAGTGTGGGTGACCATCATGCACCAGAGCTGCAGCCAGGCAGAGGATCCCACAGCACTCCAGCTCAGACATATTTCAGGAAGACCAGCAGCCACTGCAGGCAGGAGACACCCAGGGGACACTCTTAAGGAGACAGATGAAGGGAAAGACGGCCGTGGAGATGTGGAGCTGGAGATGCACTCTTGGAAGGAGGAGCTCCATGTCAAAAGGGGACACCCTGCAGCCCATGAGTGACTCACACTGGACGGGGACATCCCTGTGGGACTGTGGCTGTGGGTGACCAGTGTCAGGGCAGGGACAACCCTGAGGGACTGTGGTGACCAGGCAAACCATTAACAAGCACAAAGGAGCAAGGAAAACCAGTAAGAATCTCAGATGACCAAAGGAACCCCAGTACGAAGCATGGAAGAGCAGCAGAGCAAACCATTGCACACACAGTCCAAACCTCTGGGGTCACTCAGTGTACCACACAGCAAAAACATGGGGAGGTGAAACTAGGAAGGCTGGAGGTATTTAACTGAAGTTGTGCCTGGAGAAGAGTAAAGAAAGCTGATTACCTAAGTGTTTGTTTAATTGTTCATGTTTTCTTTTTCTCAATACCCAAATCAGTGATTAGAAGCTTGTGTTAATTGGCAATAAACTAAAGTAAGTAAAAATTCTGCGAGGCAAGACTGTTTTGCCAGTAACACCACATCACTTGGCATTTTCTTTCTTTGCCGCTTTTCACCCTTTGCAAATAATCTTCCAGATGCTGTCCTGGTGACACCAGAGGACCAGTGTTTCAACAGACCCACCATCTTTTCTACCTTCTCTTGCATTCCATCACTTCACCCACATTTATTCTTTGTTCTGCCTGACCTGATCAGCTCAGCCTTGTGAGAGCCCAGGCTTCCAGCTAACAGAAGATAAAGTCACAGCAGGAGTCTGGCGAGCAAAGAGCACCTGGACACACTCAACAAAAGAGGGTCGCCTGATCTTTGTGTTCATGTTGTGAAGCCAGCCAGCTCCCACAAAGAACAGCGTGACTGACGGCAGCTTGTGGCTTCCTGTTTGGTGACTGACAAGCTAGTAGAGCCCAGGAGAAATCTCAGCATGATGCTTTCTGCTGAACTGAGGCGTATCGTTCAAGTAATACGAACAGTATTAAACACAAATAGGAAGGAATTGGTTTGCAATATTCTGTTTGCCTGTGGCATCTCTTCTTGCATTATTCACAACCAATTTCAGTGGATTAGACTCGCGCAGGCCTTAAGAAACTACTGAACAGCATTTTGGCCCTTCTGCTCCAAAAGCATTTGATAGCTTTACCCTGAATGTGCTTGAATGTTCAAACATGCTCTTTTTTTCCCATTTGAATTTATCTGCTTGCCCCTTCCATTGTGGCTCACCTACCACTTAGTATTCAGAACGCGGAGCATAAAAATTCTCATGGTGTAAAAGGCAGCATGGTCACCTTGGTGTTTAGCCAGACAAAAGCACTACAGTGCACTGTTGTTATCCAGACAAGAGACAAAACAGGCAAGAAACAGTGTATTTGAATAAAGGGCAAGCAATGGATTTCACTAGTATGCAGAAGACCCGCACCAGTCTTATATATTAATTACATACCAGTTGAGATCAAGTCTGAAATCTGTTGGGGATCTAAGTTGTGTGCAAACTTTGTACTGGCTTTTACACTTGAGCAAGAGTTTCACCCTTACAGTCTCTGCCCTTGAAAGGCCATGGGTTCTCCCTGCCCGGTGCGGGCGGTGGGTGCCCAGCCCTGCCGGGCTCCGCACTGAGAGGCAGGGAAGGAAGAGGAGAGCTGCTGAGTCCAGTAGTGAGATCTGCTGAAAGATATGAGCAGCCCGAGGGTAAGGAGACGCTGAGAGAGCCAAGAAAACTCCTAGGGAGTGGTCGAGCTGAACTAACAAAATTCTTTCCCATGCACATGCCTAATACTTAAAATAATAAAACCACCTTTTGGGGACTACTAAGGCATGGGAAAGCCAAACAAAATCTGTTTGGGATTTACTTTAGTCAGCGGCGCAGGAATATCAGAGACCCTGCTACGTGAACTGGAGATTTACAAAATTCCAGACAGTGTGATAAAGATGGACTTTTATTTGCCAAGAGAGGGATGTGCTCATGCAATGTTCACAGCAATGGTGCATTTGCCCTCACTGATGGAGTGGAGTGGTATTTCCCCCAGAACTGGTGGGATTGCCTCCTTTACTCAGCCCTTCAGCCCACTGCCGAGTCCCTGAGTAATAATTTTCCCGTAAAGCAAACAGCTCAGCAATGGCCCAGCCCAGTCTCTCCATGCAGAGAAATGCCAGGACTGGACCAGTTCATTTACAAGGCTAAACAAAGCAGTTTTTAAATTTAGCACTATATTTTGCTTCTAGATTTTGGTGCGCTTTCTCTGGGCTGTCCGTCGCTACTCCCTGCAGCACTGTAGCCAAAGCTGCACCTCACAAATGCAACAGCTGCCACAGCCATCAGCTCCAGCCCTGAGGTGGGCTGCACAGTGTGGTCACCTCTGAATAGTAGTAGCTGTTCTTGCAGCAGTAGACAGTCAAAAAGCCCATGGTGAACAGGAGGACCTCCAAGTGAAAATCCCAGTGTGATTCCACCATCACTGGGGAAGGGTGCTCACCAGAAAGGCGTTCTGTGGAGAAAATGTGTTCTTCAGCATGTTTCCCTCCTGTGTGGCTTAGAAGCAGATTTTGCCTGATGGTAATACTCCACCAGAGGTCTCCAGGCATTCCTTTTGCTTAATTCAATCATCTGCTGATTCTTTGAAAGACAACATGGTTTTTCCGATTGTGGCTTAGGTGGTGGTGTGGAGACATCTTAAGGAGGCAGGGAACAGGGCTGGCAGCTGGAGACCTTGCTCTCTGCCTGCACTTTGGACAGGATAAATCCTTGAGGCTGCAGGTGCTTGGAGGCAGAGGGTCCTGGAGGGCAAGTTGCATGCTACTTGGCCTATTCCTTTGGGCAGTGCTGTGAACACGAAAAAACAGACTTTGGGTCTGTTTTCATTCGTGGGAACAGAATCAGACATGATGGGGAACACGATCCAGAGACATCTGAAACTGTTAACTCAAATTCAGTGCAGGGGAAACATCGCTGGACTGCTTCCAGACTTGTTGTAGGACATCTGCGTACTGCTGCAAATGGCCAGGCTTCATCTCTCACAGCTCAGGAATCCTTCCTTCATGGGGAAGGCAGCCTGCAAAGCCATGTGCAGCCACTCAACTGAGGAGCAAATGAATGAAGAGATGTGTCAGAAGGCGAGGAGCAACAGCAGTATTCAGTCATGACCAACATCGTTTGAAAGTGCTGAACTCGAGATGAAAGGGACTTAAGACAGATGTGCCCCAGGTTATTCAGGGGCCCAAGAACAATCCAGGCCATAGTCTGATGATGTTGTAAATCCAGCTTTAGGGCTCTCAGTAGATCAAAAATGCTGCAGCCTCATGCCACAGGATTTAAAAAAAAAAAAAAAACACAACAGTTTAAAGTAGCAGTAAGTGCTGTATCTGCTCTCCAGTCCACTTATTAACTGTAACAGTTTCACAGGCATATGGCACAGTAATTTCTCTCCTCAGATGCTGTGTGAAAGCAAGATATAAAGAATCTCCAGAACAAGACTCCAGGGGGGGAAATAGCTGAACTGACAATGCATAATATCATGTTTACTAAGTAAACAAACTGGGGAGACAAAAGCAAACCTTCTCTCAAATCTTCAGTTAAAAGAGCCTTGTGTACATCATGCAGCTATTAGCACCAGCACAGCACACATGAGACAGAGAGATTTGAAACTGATGTTCCTTTAAAGAGTTTGCTATGTGCTGCTGCAGCAGTAGCTATCTCTTAAAGTCCTGGTTTAGGAACAAATGCTATTTACTAGACTACCAACAGGCAAAGGCCTATCAGCAAATTCATTACCAGTAGTCTCATAAAGGGGCACTGAGTTGCAGCATCTGAGAACCATTGTCACTGGCAGACTGGACGTCCAGCCCCAGCAGTCAACAAATGCAAACCAGCTACACAAACCCTGCCCACCGATTTCTCCAAAAGATGCTTTATGAAGCAAATGCATGTACTTCAGTGCTTTACTCGTCGCCAAAAGCACCAGCGAAAGGATGCGAGCTGCCTTGTGCAACTGCAGCTTGCCTTACACAGGTGATGCTGCGTGTTTTTCAGTGCATAGAAGAAGAAACACAAGTAACTGCTGCATGTGGACACCTTGTGTGATTAGAGGGCCATGAACAGTATTAAATCTGGACTCGCTAATGTATCACGCCAACAGGATTTCTACACCACTGACCCTTCTACTACATCAACATGCTACGGAGGCATGGAGGCAGTGCCTTGAATTACTTACTCGATCAAGTTACTGTCTAGCCTCTTCTTAATCAAAGATGAACCAGTTTTGCCATGCTGGAGCCAGCTCTGTCCATAAGAGGGGGTGTGGTGAGAACCCCACGTGCACACACACTGATGCACTCATACTTACTAAACCCTGCAGTGAGAACTTGTCCGCAGCACCATTTTGTCTTCCTTGGTGACAAAAAAACTCGTGGTGGTATCCAGAACTATCACCTCGTGGTAAATAAGCAGGCTGCTTCAGCCCCATAGGGACTCTGGGGGCAACGGGGTAACATGGTGGTGCTATTATTCCGAGCAGTGAGCTGCCAGTGCAGAAAAGGAGAGAAAGAAGATCTTGAGAAAGACAGACGGTGGTTTCATGGTGATAGGTCAGCTGGTGCTCCGCTTGTCACAGGTGTTAACCTTCCACGGGAGGGCCCAGCCAAGACTGCCTGGATGCATGAGCCTTAAAAGACTGTATGAAATTACACTTAAGACATGCAACACTGAGGCCATTCACCTCCCGAGACATGGAAAATTCGCTCTTGGATCAGAACATATCTTTGCTTCGTTTTATTGGCAAAATACCCTGGAGTACGAACCTCCCGGCCCTCACACAAAGGTCCAGAGCGTTTCGGTTTCAGAAGGGTGGGCAAAGGCGGTGGGCCAAGGGGTTGAGGGGGGTAAAGGGGGGGATTACGCCTGACTGTTGTTCTGTTGAAAGTCGGTTTGTTTCTGTCTCATAAAGTATGCAAGAATGTTCCCATGCTCCCGCTCGGGCCAGCCCCCAGCAGCATGCTTTGCACATTAGCAGCTGATGCCGGAATGCGGTGTTCCCAGGGCAACTGTGAGCCCCCCATGGAGCACAGCCACCCCCGGCCATTGTGCCGGCTGGGGCTGGAGGCTGCTTTGTCGGGTGATGTAATGCCATGTATGCAAACTAAGCCAGGGGCACAAATGGCGCTTGGAAACTCTTCCCTGACTTCAAAGGGTGGGCTGCCTGACCCCCACCAAGGCCGCCTGGCTCAGGCCTGCACCTTCACCGCGGATTTCACCTGCCCTCCCACCCTGCCGTTACTACTCCCCCGGCAATTGCCCTAGCAGATGCCCGGCTATCAGTACGGCGGCTTAACTCACCCACACATCCCCACCTGGACCTCTGGGATACAGTCAGGAGGCTTTTTTTTGGAATATTTTTCTTTCTCGATGCTTGAGTATGGGACTGAAAAGAGTGCCGCCCAGTAAGAATTGTCCTCTCAGACCCATATCCCGGCTATGGACACAGCTGAATTCTCACCCACCGCCTTCAATAATTCAACTAATTCTACAGAACTGTATCGTCAAGAGATATGGCTTCATATCGATTAGAGGATTAGGCTCCAGGGAGCCATGACTTGATGTAGACTGAACACTGTGTAAATATTAAAAATACATTATTCTTGTCCCCGAAGCTTTGCTGGGTTCTACAGGTAATGAATACTAGGAGGGGAATTGGAGGTTTGCCACCAGCTTCAAAAAGAAAGAGCAATGTTATTGTTACATTTAAAATCCATTTATTAGATGGCTATCTGTATTCAGTTACCTAAAGTGCAGAAACAGAACACATCAGGGCATCCCGGGGAATAATCAATGCCTTAACAACACCGTAAGTGTAATGAAAATCTCAGCATCAGACCACTCACACGCCAGATTGATTGGGAAACACCACAAATGCACCTGTTCTGTGAGCCTAGTTTCTGTTCTCAACAAGAAACTGGGGGATGTATTTCAAAGGATATTAAAAAAAGGCAAGAGGAAAATACAGAGTGTTCAAAACAATCTTTACAGTGCACTTTGGTTGTGCAACAGCAAACCAATGTGTAACTCCAACCAGGACTGAGAAAACTCCTGCCTGGGCACCAAAGGCATCCCAGTTCTATGCCTATTTGCAGACTGCAGAATGCTCTAATACAGACATCTTGTCCTAATACATATTGGTCCGTCTTTCCAAAGATACGTAGGCTGCCAGAAGATGCATATAGGCATCAGTGAGTTAAGTGTCTGATGATTTGGGGCATGATTCTTTCCATCTTTTGGTACTGGGACCTTGTGAAATGATCTCAGGCATTTCCTGTAGCACTTCTGAGAGGTAGGCAAGTCAAGTGCAGCAATGATATTTTTACCCAGTGCAAAATCAGTATGCAAAAGGGCTAGTATTTTGGTCATACACCACTGTCAGAGACAAAACTGGGACAAGAAGCCGATGGATGCAGATGGAAGAACACCTCTTGATTCCAGGAGGGCCAGGACCAAGGTTTCTCCCCCAGCCTCCTAACTCACCTGCCATGTGGGAAGCTGATTTCGTGATCACACAGTGTTTCTGATGGGAAAGAAAACTGAATTACAATGTTCTCCGTAATAAAGATAAAGCAAAATCAAATAAAACAACAAATACACGCTCGAAAGCCAAGAAATTCAAAGATACTGTTAAAACAACCTTATAATCTGGAAATAGAGATGAATATAAAGCATACAACCTTCAGTCTGCCCATGTGTCCCTTCCAAAACTGCAGCAGGAAAGCTTCTGCTTCAATTATCCAGCTCCCTAAAAACGAAGCTGCATAGAGAAACTCCCTGACCTGTTCTAGTGAGACCCAATCCTGCTTCCCTTTAGGTTATACAAAGCTCCCATTACTTTCAGTGGGAACAGCTTAGCAGTTCTAGTAGTGTGAATGGATGCATTATAATGTCAGTAATAACAAACGTCATGCACATTCCATGATTAGCTAGAAAAATGATTCTAGGGTTAAATAGGCATGTCTCATTCAGATGCATGTCACTGAGCCAGGCCCATCACCTAGGTACTGGATGCCATCTCTCCCTTTTTCTCCTTCTCCTATTGCTAAACATGCTAATCCCGCACAGCAACCAAACATCATTATTGCAGCCTTGTCCAAAAATTATGCAGAGACAATTAGCCTCATTGAAAAAGGTATCAAAGACCTCACAGTATCATTCAACTGTCCCTCAGCGCGCACGCACACGCACAGGCATCCAAAGGATTTTAAACATAGCTAAAGACAGTGTTTTCATTAGTTCACTGTGAATGGCAGTGACTTCATGCATTAAAAACTCCGCACCTCCCCCTGTGGTGTAATGCCTGTGCCCCGGGATGAATGGCTTTGCTGCAGCTTTTTGTCCTGAAAGGCTAGGAGAGAGATACTCGCCAGTCCCAAGGGAGATTGCAGCTCAGCGTGCCCTATTATGATCACGCTGGCAGCATCTATTGATTGCAAAAAGCAGGTGACAGCATCCCCATCAAAATAAACACAGGGATAAATCAAGCACCTCGAAGTGGCCAGCATGGAAACCGGGAAAGGGGAACTCAGAGGAATAACATTTGCTTAGCTTCTCCTAGGGTATAAGTAGTCAGCAACAGTAGGAGTTTGTACTTCCAGACTGCTTTACTGCTATGAACAGCCACAGCGCTCCTGAGAAGTAGAAATGACATCCTTTGTCTGTCTTTGTTACAAAAAAAAGAAGCATGAGGTGTGTTCAACCACAACGTTCCCAAATGTCACTATCAGCATCTGCACAGCAAATGGGGACAGAAAGACTTAAAGTTAGACAAGTGGATGCAATAGCGATCCAGATATTTGCAGGAAATGGTCAGTAGTCTGCTGTGGCTACAAGGTTTCTGCAGGGGTTTCCATATGAAATAGTATTACTAAAGGAGCATTTCTTGTTTAAAAAAAAGGTTGTAATCTATTTTGATATTGGTTTTTTTATGACCACAATGCATATATCCTATTGCTTATATTAGTTATTTTCTTGTTCACAAGTGTTCAGTGCATAAACGTTACAAATACATGCTGTGACACGGTCTTGGGAGAATATCTGAACCACTACAGAGCAATACTGCAGTGAATCAGCCCACTGAACGAGATACTAAATTGCTTCACACTTCATCTTACAGAGAACTTGTTGACAGAGAATGTGAAAAAAACACAACTCTGGGACAGGACTACAATTGCAACTTTTGTTGGGAGACTTGGCAGAGCAGCCACAGCTTCACGAAGCTGTGGAAGCTGAGTACTCCGGAGCAGCTGATGACTCTCTGCAAACCTATTCAAGAGCCTCTGGGCCCAAAAGCTCACTCACATTTTACAGCTGTATGAACTGTTGCTGCCCCCTAATAGCACTTCTCTGGACCACCGAGGCTGCAACCATTTCAATGCCGCAACTCTTCAGACCAGTGTCTTTCACAGGGTGTAGCAACAGCCTGATCCAAAATTGATAGTCGTAAATAGAAGCACAGCCATTCTAAAAATTTAGCTCTTAAGTCTGCTTGAAAATATAAGCTCAAACTTTCCCAAATGCCTTTAATAAAAATATTTACATCCTCTGAAATAATTTACAGACTACTACCACCCCCATAACAGCCCTACAGAAAATCATTGTTATACCAGATAAGTACGTTTTTACATCGGGCTACTTTTTAAGGGTGAATTAAACCCCACTGCAGAGGCTGTACACAGCTTTTAGAAATCCGCTGTTGTTCATGATTAAACTATATACCATTTCCCAGAGGTGGTGCTGCAGCCAAAATGCAGCCCATAGGTGGGCAGCAGAAACCAGGCAAAGTAACAGTTCTTCTAATAAAGAACAATTACTGCCTTCAAGCATAATGCTTTTGACAGGCTGGTCTAAACTCTTGTCGGGGTCACAAGGTTAATCTCACAGCAGCCACAGGCCCCCTTACTGCTGAGCGTGAACAATATGGTTAACATTTCTGGAACGGAGTTAAATTTCTTTGTCATTCCTAGCCTACACCTGACAGACGCAGCCCTCTTCGCTGCTTTCATAACCTGCCATCTGGAAGATAACAAATTCTTATCTAGCCCATTGATCTTTTCTTCAATCGCTATGAATGTTTCCCACCGCTGACCAAAAGGCCAGAAAACAGAGTTTACCCACCTGAAATAAACTCTGAGCTTTCCTGAGGCTAATTCCTTCAGATCCTAATGTGACTGCAAAATACAGGAATGTGTGACACAGCAAAGAGCTCTCAATACCAGCAGCATTCCTCCGGCTCATCACCACAACCACCACAGCTCTCATTCCTGGGCTACTGACTAAACGCAAATAAATCTTGACGTTGTTTTTTGTTCACTATCTCATCGTATTTGGCTTCACTCATCAGTTTATCCTCATGTAAGACTAAAGGTAGGTTAATATAGGATGGATGATGCCATTTAGCTTACATACCAACAAAGAAGAGGTTGCACTTTGCCTGAGCACCTACAGTGACAGCGCAGTATTTACCTTTGGTAAATTAGCATCAACAACTGACAATTTCAGTAAGGGATCTACCTGTCCTCATGAAGACTTGTGCCCCGTGCAGGGGGAACTCTGTAAATCAAAGTATTCAGCCTTAATAGTGGGATCCCTAGCCTCAGTCCTTGCAATTGTCTGCAAGTGCTATCTACAGTCCTGTCCTGGTTTCAGTTGAGATAGAGTTAATTTTCTTTCCAGTGTTTGCTGTGTTTTCAGATTTGATATGACAACAAGAATGTCAATAATGCATATTGTTTTAGTTGTTGCTAAGTGATGTTTATACTAGTCAAGGACTTTTTTCAGCTTCCCATAGAAGCTGAGAAAGAGCATAGACAGAACAATGGAATGGCCAATGGAATATTCCATACCACAGATGTCATGCTCGGTATATAAATGAGGGTTGGCCAGGGAGTGGCAATCCGCAGTCACCACTTGGGTCAGGCTGGACAACCAGTTCACTGAGCGGCGAGAGTGACTTGTGTGTTGTATATTCTTTTACCATTATTACTATTATTATTGTTATTGTTATTATTGTTATTTTCCTTTTCCATTATTGTTCTATTAAACTGTCTTTACCTCAACCCACAAGGGGTTTTTTTCCCCCCTTCCCCTCCTTTTCTCCCTCTTTTCCCTATCCTTCTCGGGGGGGAAGGCGGGTGAGTGAGAGGCTGTGGGGTCCTGCATAGTCCTGTGTGGGGTTAAACCATGACAAGCCCCAGGTCTTATCCAAATGTATATATGGCTTAGCATATTTTCTTGGACTCTAGCAAGCTTCTTTTTGCCCTCCATATTCCTGTCAGGAACTCAAAGATGTCATGACCAGGGTTTCACATCCAATTGTCTCTCTCATCCCATTACAATCAACAAATAAACTCCAAATTTTCCTTGTTAGCAGTGCAGACCAAATACTTAAGGTCCAGCTCTACAAACACTGAGGTCTTGTTTATGTGCACAAATTCATGCAAATCCTTGAAGTCAGGTGCGTACACAGTAATGCAGACCTGGATTATTGACGGCTATTTATGCTGCCTAATTTTAGGTGAGGCAACCTGTATAGTCACAGAAGGGAGGGAGGCCTCCCAGAGCCACTCAGAAGTTGGGTTTTTGGTGTCCTTCTCAAACTGGATGATGTGCCCCATCCAGGGGAGGGGGAAAGACAACATACTCTGGGAAAGATGGATATACGAGGAGCCCCAAAACTCTTCCAGAAGAGAAGAGGCATGGGATGAAAAGTTTGAGAATCCTGTCTCCTAAGTAGCATCTCTGTTGCCTCCGTTAGGAACATGGACTACCCTCCCAGCTGCAGCTGCCCTGGCCACCCACTCCCACTCTCCTGCTTTGCATCAGATCTAGCAAGCATGCGACTGCCCAGAGATTTAAGCTTTTTCTTTCTGTGGGTAAGGTGCTACTTGATGTTTTGGTCAACCTGATTAAAACAGTGGGTTTCTGCTGAAAAAGGTGGTTTCCCACTGCAGCGTCTCCAAATGCAGTGTCCCTGCCATCCCTCCCATATCCTACAGGAGCAAGGTGCTTCAATTCAGCTGGCTCAGAGTGGTAAGAATAGTTCGCTTTTTCCACAAGATTAGTCTTCTGGGGCTGGCCAAATGGATCGATTCACTAAGGCTGCACACCACAGAAGCTGCAGAAGCGTATGGCAGAGAGAGGAAGAGGAGCAGAGCACTCCTTTCGGCTGGATCAGCTTATCTGTAACCTGAAACCATACCATAAATTAGGTGCCTTAAACACAGATAGCAGGAATTTGCCCCCTTGCCACCCAGGAGCAATGCTTAGACCACATGGCAATGACACGGTCAGCAGTGAGCCACGGTATCTGCTTGCCTCCTCAGCAGGTCACGACATCCCTGGTTGCAGGTCATGTGTGGGCAACACAGAAGAGCAACCTTTACCATGGGCATCCCCAGTACATCAGTGTCAGTGATGCTCCCCTCCTCCTCTGAGAGGCAGGACATGCCTGGCTGCATTCACACAGGTATTTGTGCACAAAGTAAAATGAGGTGATCAAGACCAAATTATTTTGGAAATAGTATTTTTTTTGTTTCAGAAAGGTGAGCTTGCAGGGGGAATCGCTAAATAGCCAGAGAGCAAAAATGCAGTAGGTATCTGAAAATACTTATAACTTAATGCAGGGACTCTGGACTGGCTTTCTACACCTGACATATGATTGAGGGCATGACAAAGGCACCTCTATTGACTTAAAAGTACTTATCCTACTCATTTTTACTCCTGTAGAGATACAATACAGTAAATCAAAAAACCTAACGAGCACAGATGCACACAACTGGCACATGCATGGTAATTGGAAATTAATACCCATTTCTATGTTTCTTATGATTGAACACAAAAACTGATGGAAAAAAGTATGTCACCTAAAATCAAGCCAAACAACTGAAAAAAATATAGGGTGGGCATTATAATGTGCTATGTATCTTACTTCTCTGAAAAAAGAGAGATGCAGCCCAAGACGCCTGGTTGAACGTCCTTTGACCTTTGCTGAAACAACCTCTGCCAGCAGCTGGCTTCCTGGCTCGTATCTACCTGACCAAGCGCTACGTCTGGGGCAGTGTTCAGAGCCCACTGCATCCCCTGAGAATGAGACACCATCACCACCACACCACACCACACCACCCCCCCTCCTCCGGCTAGAGCTCAGCTTTCCCTCTGCTAGAGCTCAGCTTTACCACCAGAGATGGCAGAGGATAACTAAAAATTGCTTTCGCTGCTATGAGACGAGTATTTCCCCTGTCATTTTAATGGAAGGAATAGAACCAGCTATTTTTAAATAGTAGGACTCAGGTCTTTATGTGATGGTTTCCAAGAGGCTGTGGACATCTTCCCATGTCAAAAAAAAAAATAACCCAACCAAAACTCAACCCTCAACTTTGAACTGGAAGATTAAAAATAATCAATAGCAGTAACAGTTTTTATGGGACATAACTGATATATACAAAGAATTACAAAACACTTCTTACCTTTTAAAGTCTTTAAATAGATTTTGGAAGCAACTCTAAGTGAACCACGCTGACTTGTGTTTCTCATCTTTACTTGATGTATGATGACAAAAGGAGATAACCTTGGTATAGATGGCATGATTTATTCAGAACTGAAGACAGCAAGACATGCTTGCAGTCATTGCAGATTAGTAACCCCTGTGTGTACATTTTTTATTACTTCAGGCTTTTCTCCACTTCCCACCCTTCATCTCCAGCTTTTACTTTGTCTTTGCCTGTCTTGAAGTAATGTCCTTTCTAAAGGAGAGAAACCAATGCACCAAGGATTATATTTCACAGCCACATTCTTAATTTACAAGGGGTTTTCAGTGCTCAAGACTTTTTATACTTATAAGATAGCTCGTCTGTTTTTATAACTTGATAAAATGTTTATAGAGTGATGAAATAGCTTTCAATTCAGAAATACTTTAATGAGGAGAGTTACAGCAGACATTTTAACACCTCCAGGCAGCCTCTAAAACTATTGTAGTTTGGTGAGATGTGATTATATTTCTTGATACAAGCTTTCAAATCAGCTTTGATTTTTTTTCAGGAACAAGACATTTTTTCTTCCTGGTGAATGATAGGTCGAAACATTTAATTTTGAGTAAACTGTTTTGTTCGGGCACTAAAAGACCCACCATCCCCTCCAGAGCCAAGGCGAAATCACAGATAGGCAGCAGGAGCTATTATTACAGGCAACCGAGACTCCAACCAGAGCGGTGCTACTGATGATGGGTCGGGGCAGAGCCCCGTCTGTAAATAAGAGGGGGGCTGCGTGGAGCTTGTGCAGCACCTTTAGCCCTGACCCCCATTTTCAGAGGCGGGAGCAAAACCTGACTAACTCCACCCCAGGGCACCCACCCAACCGCTCAGAAAGCATTTGCCAGCAATGAGGGGGTGCCTAGTTGACTCTTTTATTCACTTACTTCAAAACATGGTCTCTGGGTGGAATAAACCCCGTATTTCAGGCACTTTTCCTAATGTCACCTCCTGTACGGGCAGGTATCATCGCACTCTTCCCACTCTTCTCTGCACTTTGCACAGGAGCTGGGAATTCATCTGAACTCCTTGCTCAGTGCCCGGGTAAGGTGACGAGGAAAGAAGCGGACAGGACCTACACACTTTAGTAATTTTATCCAAAACATGCTGGAGAGAAGAAGAATATCTATGGTATTTATCTGTGCAGGAGATGCACCCGGTACAGCAGAAGATAACTTTTTGTGAATTTCAATAGCTTTTTAAGTCAGGTACAAGCAGTGCCTTTTCTTCATGTTCGGAACTGTTTTGCCCCAAGCAATGCAAAAATTAGAAACGTGCTTGAGCGAAAGTTACTACATTTGACCTCCATTTGCACTGACACTGTTGTAAATTCAAATTATTTCAGTCTAAGATCTTAATTTGCTAGAACATAACTGACTTCTAATCACCATTTTTACAACCCTTTGTTTACAGATTTCACTGGTTCTTTGCTGCCATATTATATTCCACTCCCGCTGCCTAATTTCAAAGCTCTTGCTGCTTTGACACAGCATACCAGCGGTAATACATAACTCATGCATTTACTAAATGGGATGGAGGGAAAAACAGATGAGCAAGAGCAGGATAAGCACTTGACTGTAATTATCTGTGAATAGGCTTAGGTTAGCAGTGATAATGGTAGAAATAGATTTTACACGTCAGGCTAAATTCATCCTGTGGGTAATTCAGATCATCTCAGTGCCATTACTTCATGGAAACGTTCAGCCTAAACGCGGCCTTTTTTTTTTTCCCTTTCATCCTCCATTTCTCATTTAAGAAGCAGGGCGACACAGCACATAAGGGTATTTATTCTCTTCCCTTAAACTTGAAGTACTGTATCCTCATTTTTTGCTTTCTCCCCACTTTTCCCAGTGTTTTCTCATCCAGGCACAAGATTTCCCGAGGTGGAAGGAATCTGCAACGATGCCTGGTAGCGGGAGGTAGCGAAAGGGCCGGGGCATTTGCAAGTGGTGGCTTCTGTTCAGCCAATTGTTCCCTGCACGTAGGATTTGGGAACTTGTGGAGCTGCTCCCAGGCACGTTTCCCTCCCCGTGCCCTCCAGGCCCCCTCCCCATTCCCCCACCAGAACCACCAGCTCTCCTTCGTGTGAGGGCGCAGGGCTCCCCAGGCCAGAGGGAGGCTGCAGGCAGGACCCCAGCAGCCACCATCACGTTTCTTCCACATCCCAGTTTGCTGAGGGGTGAATCAGAGGAAGCACATACAATATTTTAAAAAAAAAAAGGGGGGAGAGGGGGGGAAGGGCAACACTTTTGGCACGGAAAAACCTCAATGATCTTGTAGAAGAATCTTTCCTGGTTCTACTGCCTCTTTATGAATAGTCTAACGCTTTGTAATTTTTGTAATTGCAGACACTTCCATTTTTTGATCTAGGGAAGAACACAGAAATTCAGAGGAAAAATAAATTTTGCATTTGATATAAAAAGAAACTTAACCAGGGAACACTATTCCAGATATTTCAAAAGTCAGTTTCTGTAACCCAAACCTACCCATCCCCATCATCTAGTGGTATTTTTTTCCCTTTTGGATTAAAAATATTTAAGTAAGCTAGAGAGAAAAAGGAAAAGAGTAGGAAAGCAATATTAAAGTAATTCTAATCAGAGCAAAAATAAACAGACAGAAAATAAAATCAAGAGAAAAGCCCTTGTGAAACACAACTTCAGGGACAGCAGAGGACATTACTCCTTTGGGAGGTATGGTTTGGGCAGGATTGTTGTTGTCCTTAGAGGCTGAGAGAGGAAAACTTGCAGGGAACAGGCAGCAGGAAATTTTTTTTTATTAAGCAGTGAATGACAGTGTGCGTATGCATTTGCCACGCAGAGGACATGTAATAATATTAACGTTGTGATGGAATCCTAGCACAGACATGATTAGCACCGAGAAACCCTGGGCAGGGATTCCACAGCTCTGGCATGGTTTCAAAGCCGTCTCAAAGTAACCAGAACTTCACAGTTCAAACCGCAGCGTGTAGTTAAATAAGTAGACAACTCCTGTGTCATTACTGTATTAAACACTGACAAACCCCATTGGGGAAGAGCTGTTACAGATCTGTTACGGTTTATTTGATGAAGTACATGGAAATGGCGTTACTGAGACCCCAGAAAAGAACTCAGACCAGCAGCTTATGCAGTTTGTATTTAGTTACAGACACCAACTTGCCAGAGCACCCGCATAGGCAAATATATGTCAAATGGGTCCTATCAGTGAGAACGCGATTTAAACTCCTCATGGCCAGCAGCCATGCCACCATTAGCTGTGAGCTCAGGAGGCTGTGTAATGAACACAGACAGGTTTGGGCTTGATTAGAGCTTGGGTTAGGAAATCTTGCAACCAAGAGCCCTGGGAATTTGGTCAGAGTTAGAGTAAAATCATGAGCCTATAATGATGTTAAATGATTTAATGTTACTGAAA
The DNA here is from genome assembly GCA_013398815.1 of Ibidorhyncha struthersii. Taxonomy (NCBI): domain Eukaryota; kingdom Metazoa; phylum Chordata; class Aves; order Charadriiformes; family Charadriidae; genus Ibidorhyncha; species Ibidorhyncha struthersii. The sequence goes on along the minus strand of VZSZ01003182.1, from coordinate 243,618 downwards.
GACTCCATTTCTCTGTTTCGCTTTAGAAGTAAAATGAAGCTTATGACCATTTTAGTAAACGCAGTCCCACAGAGACTCTGCCAAGGGTAAGAGTTACAGCCTCTGTGCTCTAGGGCCAAATTTGACTTATGAATCCATTCTCCCTACCCAGATCCCCCACATGGATTCCATCCATGGCTGATGGAGCAACATTAAGCAGCTGTTCCCTTACTACCTGAAGGTGTCCCTGTTTCAATGGCAAATGAAAAAAACTCACTGAGGAAGCACATCAGGATCCTCTGGGATGAAAGATACAAACCACAGTGTGTATAAGGCAGCAGACACAGTAGGGTATAATGCAGTGCCTCCTATGTCCGCGCAGCCACATGGCACATCCCTGGCACAGGAGCCCACAAGCAGTTTATGGCCCCAAGGCTGTACCATGGCCTCACTCGCAGCGTAATGTGGTCGATGATCATCACAACAAGCATTTGTTTTTTATTTAATGTAAACTGATGTCTCAAACCTCACCATTATATCTATACCTTGTATGCAGCTTCTGGTTTCATAAAGACTAATTATTACTAATAATGTAACCAATACTGTTATTAATATATAAGCTGCCCTGCAACTTTATAAGTATTTTTTATTGTTTGCATTCTATTGGTAGATAAATTTGATATCTTACAGGTGAAAAAAAAATAATCCCAGTCCCAGAGCTCAAAATTAAAACTGATTTTGCAACATGCTAATCATGAAAGGCCTAGTATGTATAGTCCCGCTGAAGCTATCGATGTTTTTCTAGGAGTAAGGTAAGAGCCAGCGAAATCAAGCTCTAACATGCACTGAAAACATCACAAAATAAGATTTTGCTTCAGCATGTATGCTAACAGAAAGCAGATTATTATCATTTCATGTGTAATACCTATGATGACAGTATACACAATGACAAATATACACAAACAATTATTACTCCTGCAAGAACTGCATTATGGTTGGGAGGTCTCCGTAACATGCGCAGCTGGTTAAATCTGACCGATTTAAACAGGGAATGTGGAGTTCTGCAAATAACCTCTCATGCAAGACAGTCAAGCAACTTTTTTTAAGGCTCCCTGACTGTCAGCTCACTGCAGCCACTGCTAGTTCAAACTTTCTTTAGGATTCATTTCATGCCCTCCTTTCTGTTAATATCCCTGAGATCAATCCTTTCTCTAATGAATAGCTGACCTATTCTTCTTTGATTTGCCATTGATTTCCTCTGCTTACCTCCCAACGCTTTGCCTGTTGATTAAACGCTAGACACAAGAATGCCTCAAATTTCTGACTTCTGAGTCATCCTCTCATGACTTGAACAGCTTGAAGCCAGCTTCAGCTCCCCGAGATCATTAGTGAAAACTCCTTTTGTTTCTAGACTCTACAAACAACCCATTTCTCTCCAAGCTTAGATACTGCTTGTGAACTAGATAATAAATAGTAGCAACAAAACCATCTCCAATATGCGTTGCTAAAATTATTTTAAGAAAAGGAAAGGGATACTTTTCCAAGATTGTGAAGGCAAACTCCAGCCTTCCCTTTTGCAGGGGGAAATCTTTCTGCCTACATGCAATTTAGACAAGGCCATCAGCAAAGACATCTGCTTAAGAAAACTTTTACTTTTGCATGGGGTCCCCACTTTGCATACAACCTAGGCTTACCAAAGGGGTTCTATTTTCTGATTTTTCTGAATCAAGACACTGGTTTATATGAATCCTTCCACAAATTCCCCTCTCCAGTTTCCACTTTACAGAGCAAGCTGGATGAACGCTTATCTGCACTGCAAGAAGGAGAGCTCGAGTAGATGCTTTGAAAGCGTGCAGCAGTATTTCTTTAGAACACAGATATCTTCACTCTCCAACACTTTGAAGTCTCCTTCAAAAACAAACAGGCTAACGCTATCTCCATTTTCCTGCAGTTCTGATGTTTCTCAAAATGCAGCTTGTTTTCTCTAGGGTGACACACAAGGTCTGCCAATCCTAGGAGACAAGCTATGCAGGATAATTACTATACTTCTAATTAAGGTAACCGTATCTGACATACTGTGCTATATTCCATTCAAACTGTGGCTAAACTGGGAGTCTTGGCCACACACAACCCTTCCTCAGCCTCCCACCCAAATTCTGTGGGAAGAAACACCGCCCTAAGGTGAAAGCCCTAAGGTCTCTGGTGGCAAAGACAAGGACGGCAGGTTAACATGGTGTGCCATGAAGCACACCCCTGTCTCAACAGCCTAAAGGACCCTGTCACAGAAAGCCAAGCTATGAGTTTGCAAGCAACTGTAACATTTTCTTTTTCAAATGATCAAAACCCAGAAGCAGGCAGCAACTCTTCAGAACTGTTTGGTAAGTTCTCCACTGGCTGTCAGGCCGTGACAGAAAGTCCTACTCTGATCAGAGCACTGTGCTGGCTCTGCTGCAGGTTTCATGTGTGGTATGGGACAGGTTAAACAAGAACAAGTTCAACAATGGAGCCTACATTCGGGCACCAGATTCCCTGCCCTTGCATTGAATCTGGCAATCTGTGCTGGAAAGTCAGTGAGATGTAGGGGATGATATTACAAGATGCTGACTCCAACACTGGCTGGACCACTCCCTGAGACAATCTAATTCACCAACATGACAGACTACACTTCCAACAAAAAAAAAAAATTAATTTTCTGTCCCTTCAGTGAGTTTGACCAGCTTAGCACTCTAAATGCTCCAGCGCTGGCACAAGGAAGGTGCTACAGCCACGAGCAAAGCAAGTGAAAGAGACAGAAGACTGAAGATGGGAAGGAGTAAAAAGGAGAGGGTAGTGGGACATCTTTCAAAGGGAGCCATTGTGCCAGCTCGGTTGCCTGTGAAATAACACATTAGGCACCTCATAACACCACTAGAAACAGCTGGCATACTGACAGGGTAACTGTATAAATAAGCCTAGGCTTAATGAAAGGACAAGCTATGAATGGGGTCACCTCTGTCCATCCAGGACGCACAGCCCTGCAACCATTCCTGAAATGAGGTGCCTACACGTTTGCTCAGATAACGAGTAAGACACCAATGTTTTCTCTCAGAAGACCGCTGTGGGAAGAGAAATGGCTGGCAATGACATGTCCCCCACTGCTCTTAGAGCAGCCTGTTACAATCCCGCTGGGAAGAGGCAGAGGTAAATCGTTATCCACGCTAGCAAGGCTGAGATTTTATCCAGCCTTGTGCCCAACCTAAAACACAGGAGAAACACCTGGCAGCAACGATGGGTGACCTGATGCCCTGCACCTATCAGGTGCTTATGCCATACCAGCAAGTCAGGCTCCCTCTTGTGCTCCATCCTGGGCAAATTTCAATTCTTTTCCTGCAGAGTAGCACAACACAGTACAAAACCTTTCCTACCTGCTCCCCTTACCGCTTGCTGCCATCCCAGTTCCCATGCGGGCTGCACCCGCAAAACCAACTGCTGGTAGCGGGGGGGGAATTAAGCAGCGGCCTACTTGTGAGGGAGCGGGAGCAACGCTACAGAACTTGAGACGACGTCGGCCTTCCTTCAGGAATTTACTAAACTAAAGCGCAAGTTATTGGATAGAAGAGGGAGGGATGGAGGCAAGATGAGTTGTAACACATGTGCAACACACCGCACCTCCTTCCCGAGCCCGCTGCCTCTTGCACAGGCAGGTCCCCACGGGCCGCTCGGCGTTTCCACACCCAGTCCCGACTCTCCTGCTGCACTTTTTTACACTTTTTTACCATTTCCCGCCCCGCCGGCACTGCCCAGCCAGCCCGGTCACGGCACAGCGACCCAGACCGAATTCTCGTGCCTTGCTGTGATTGCTTCTAATTAACGTTTCACCTGCAGAGCCTTTATCGCTGTCGGTGCGGAGCGCAGAGCTCCGGCACAACGACAAAACCGCCCCCAAACGACGACAACCCTCAGGCGGCCCCTCGTCACCCGCGGGCTCCCGCCTCGGCAGATCCGCTGGGGTCCTCCCTACACACACACCGCCCGTCCCGCCACCCCCTCGTTCCCCTCAGCGGCCGGCACCGGCCGGAAAGGCTCCACCACGACCGACCGGCCCGCTGCCCCTCTCCGCCCGCTCCCCTCAGGCCCGCCCGACGGCCGCGGGGCGGATTGACGGCCGCGCTCGCCAACCCGAGGCCGCGCCGCGAGGACGCCCCACCCACGCCCTGCCCGGCTCCGCCAATCCCCTGAGGCGGCGGCGCGGTGACGCGGGGGGGGGA